>JAMPIV010001325.1:0-235000 GCA_024509875.1 Oreohelix idahoensis | reverse complement strand
GGTCTACTGCTCCAGTATAAATATTTTCATTTGTACGTTCTATGTCTCTATTTCGTATTGATTTATTTACAATGTTGTCCAACCATTTGTACTATCGCTTTCTTCTCTCATACATGTTCAAATAAATTGACTGGTCTACTTCACCAATCTAAGGTGAGAAACTATAAGCTATCTTTTCGTGCAATGCTTCTAATAGGGATTTTACTCTATTTTTTTTTTTTTTGCTTATATGGTTATTTTTATATAAAAACCACATCTCTATGGCCTCCTCAGGGCATTTTTCCTGAATTGTTTTACTAATTGCCTTTGTCTCATTACATGTATGGGATATTTTTTTTTTTTTTTTTTACGTTGATAAGAATTCGATGTCATATGACTTTTTTTTTTTTTTTTTTTTTTTTTTTTTACTTTATTGCACGTAATTTTTTTATAAGATTTGCAGCACCATATTATTACTATTCTTATTCTGGTATTTTTATCTTTTTTTTTGGCCTCTCGTTTTAATTAAAAGCGTTTTTAAATAGACGGTTAGGGGAAGAATTCTCCAGTTTTTATCTCATATTTTTCTTTCTTTTTCTTTTTTTTCGAACGAACGATTTTTTAAAGGTTGAATACTGCAAGCAGGGTTCTTTTTTTTATTTATTCTGCTTTTTTTCTCTCTCTTATTTTCATGGATTTTTTTTCTTTTTTTTATTTTTTTTTTTTTTATCAAGGAAAAAATTAGCATATTTTTTTTTTTTTTTTTTTTTTTAAAAATTTAATATTTGTTTTCATTTCAAAAAACATTTTTTTTTTTTTTTTTTTTTTTTTTTTTTTTTTTTTTTTTTTTTTTTTTTTTTTTTTTTTTTAGACATATTTTTATTTTTTTTTTTATTTTTTTTTTTTTTTTTTTTTTTTTTTTTTTTTTTTTTTTTTTTTTTTTTTTTTTTTTTTTTTTTTTTTTTTTTTTTTTTTTTTTTTTTTTTTTATTTTTTTTTAGCAGAGGTGAGCGGCCGTTGAGTCCCGTTACAGCCTTAACTGCCGCAGGGAGTGAATTGATTAACGCCTCCACAACTATTACGAGATCCAGCTTTAGGCGAGGAGGTTAAACCACAGTTTCTGTCTCACTGTCTTGACATATTCATAATTTCATGAGAGGAAATAAGAACCACTAGATTAGTTGTATAGACAGACAAGACACGACAGATATACAGAAATATAAAAATTGCTATTTCCAAAGGTTTAGAATTTCGGATGCATAGCCCGTCTTGCATTATTCCCTTCCCTCATGGTCTACATCTTTTACAGACAGAATAGCCAGTCACTATTTACGCATACTTCGTTGATCAGAATTGGGATGTAATTATCACTTCTACTTTTGTTTTTGTGTGTATCAAAAGACCTTTTGAACATCTTTCGCAGTGAGAATCAACTGGGTAAAACTGATGAAGTATCATGGAGTTCACTGATGCACTCACATGCACATTTCCGAGTTCTTCAAGAAGAACACATGAAAGAAAGCCATTGACCAATATGACACTGGGGTGTAGCGGGATTGCTACTTGTGTTTCTCTTACTTACTAACTATGGAATGTATTTTATGAAACTACATATTAATTGCATAATGATACTGATATATCTTTGATACCATGCGCAGTGATTGAAAAACAATACATAGCATTTCAAATCTGCTACACCAAATTTCAATTGGTGTTAACTATACTTCCTATGCACACATAATGTTGAACGATATATGCTAGTAATTAATATGTATATTATATGCAAGCAAAATAAAATACGTAGTTATTACTTTAAACGTTAACATTTACACAATTGGATAACAATGATGCTGAAAACTACATTGTTAATGAAAAAATTAGACAACGACAAAAGATTGAAACAGAAAAAAATGTTATAGCATTAAGATCTTATTTTTCATCTCGATAATGAACTTTTTAAGAAGTTGATTAATTATAAGTGTGCGATATATGTCTTCCTGCTTCGGGGTATGGTCCAGTTATGGTGTATAATTGGTTTGAGGGTTATTTCAATTGTATTAAATCTTACGCTCATGATTACTCTGGTCAGGGATATAAACAGAGAAGATGCATTCTATTTAACAAGAACCTCTACTGGATTTTAAACGAAAAGCAAGATAATCAAACTGATGATCGTCTATCACTGTCATGATATCTCTTTAGTCGTCCTCTATCTCACTTTTCTTCAGTCCTCCATCTGTTGTTCACCATATATCCCAGCCTTCTTCTGCCTGAATCTTTTCTTGACCACAAATAAAATGAATTTCTCTTCCTCATCTAAGGTCGAGAATAGCTTCTTTTATGTGTGTGTGTGATCTGGATATGGGTTCTAATAGGGAAATTCGGTATATTATTCCTTTGTGATATCTATGGTGTTCAATAACGAATCTTCTATAAAATACCACATCTCCTATGCTCCAATTCTACCGCCCCCTTCTGTGAGATAATATATTTTCGTTAGTATTTCTGATGGACACCCCAGACTGAAGTGTGGCAGCTAAATCTTGATCTTTTTGAATTGCTCTGTCTGGTTATGTATTTATAACTCACTAATATGAGGCTACAATACGGATGCAGTCAATACCACTTCACTCAGTGGTGATTAATCCTTAAAACTATATATTTAATGTTTCTGTTATATAATGTTTAATTAATCACTTATAGTTTTAACCATATGTGAAAATTAAATATAAAAGTTGTTAATATAAAAAGAAGAGATCTTGGATATTTTTTATTCATCAGATGATTTGAAATCGTGTGGAAATTATGAAAAATTTGGAATATGTCACATTGGTTGCCGCTTGTTGCTCTTCGTCCATCAGCGCAGGCTCAGTTGCGTCTGATTCCAGCCGCTGTTAGCTTCCCCAACAGGTGATTTAGACTGCACTTTGCTACACTAGTCATTTATTTTGCAGAAGGCAAAGTACCTATTGCAGTTAAGGGATCCATGGGTTAACTGCTTAGATTGTCAACCACGTCTTACACAATCAGGCACCACTGTCTATTGTTGTGTCTACGCGTAGACTGCAGTCAAATCTTGTCACTACATACTGAGAACGGAGACAAATTGTACGTTGCTAAGTAATGCTGGGCTATCACGATTACAATTGTATTTAGGAGAACCTCCTGCTCTAATCCACCCTTCATCTAGTCCTCTCGCATAGATTTGCCTTACCTGAGCGTTTTATTTGAACCCAGTGATACGGATGAGAAGTTCATTTTGGACTGTAGAAGAATGACAATTGGTGTGCTGTGTGATATTATGCATTTATATTTTATATAGTAGGAAATCTAATTTAGTAATTATATATTACTTCCTTATATTATTTAATATATTTTAATATTTTACATATATTATTACTTATACATTTATTAGTATTATTATAATTGTCATAAATGTGTGCGTTGGGTGTGATGATGTTGTGTGTGTGTGTGTGTGTGTGTAACAGTATGTAATAATAGCATCGATTAAAAATAAATACACTAAAGGAGCAACACGAAGTAAGCTATCCTTTTTAAAAATATTATGCAGCACGTGATCTTGATTTATACAATAAGGATTTGTTTATAAGTTAGAATGTGGTGGTCTAAAACTGCTGTTTATTATCAAGATAATTGGTATAGGGGCGTGTAGGACGTCTTTCTACATATCGTCTTATCGTCATAATAAATCTAACATATTTAATCTTAGCAGTGTAAGACTGGTTCATTGGTTGATCGTTGTCATATGTTGTTTTATAAGTTGATGTTGTGTGTTTGTTTACCCAATGAAAGCAGCACAGTATAATTCACAGCTGAACAGTTCTATCTATCTGTCTGTTGAAGTGTGGAGGGGAGGGATTGTGGGGGTTTGTTGGGTATGAATTCGTGTGTAATGTTTTCGTACTCTCTTGAAGGAAGAATATGAATTCGTGTGTCTATGTTATCGTACACATTATCTCTGGCCTACTTTCACACACGTTAGCAGTCACAGAAAAAAACTCTTTTGATGACAGGGGTCTCATTTTTTACGGAAAACCTTATCAGTAGCATATGAAAAAATACAGCAAGAACTATGATGTCGCCAAAGATTTACTTTGAAAGGCAAATTCCTATGCAAACAACGTATTAAACACTCAATGCTATTTAGGTATTTCTCTACGAATGACACATCCAATATACACCGCCAAGCCTTTCAGATGCTTGCCACACTCCTATAATTTGTCGTTAGTTCTCTTAGCAAACAAAAGGACGCAATCGCTTACTCGGCGGGATATCACTCTCTATACGTTCAATGGTGTATCGTACGAAGGAGTGATACCGAAACAAAGACAGATCGGCTACTATGTTCTAGACTCTCTGTCTGACTATCCCAACTGTTATTCACGTTTAAATCACAGACTATCCACCCCTGTACCACATGATAGCCAAGTCAAAATGTAGGCAAAGCTCCGCCATCCCTTAGGGAGCAAATCAGGGTTTTCTCCTCTTTGTACGTGCCAGTTTGGATGCATGAGATCACAATGTCTAGTAAAGATTAATTTCCTAATCGTCTACACTCAAGGTTCCGCCCAATGAGGTAAAATTCGCTACGATATCTGTTGACCGGTGTCACACATCTCCCGGTTTGTGATCAAAAAAGGTGTTTCTCTAGGTGCCAAGACAGCGCAGAGATGTACTATAGACAAAGGGCCGTCTCTCTTGCATCTTATGCGTCTATACAACGTTGTCTTACTCAAAGATGGCATAAGGTGTGCTTACATTTAGAATTGCCCACTCCAGGTGACAGAAATGCTCAACATCAGCACAAGATATACACGGCTAGACCAGATCATTAATTAAATTACCCAGTCTATAATTACATCCTTTCTGGCACACGGTTAATTATCTATCTCGTCTGTACAACCTTCTCTATCTGTCTGTATGTTATCTGTGCGGTCGGTCGCGGTCCGTTCAGTCGGTACTATATATTCTTGTCTAGCCACCTGTGTTTGTCATCTGCCTGCCTATATGCTCTGTCTTTATGTCTGTAGATTATGTTTGTCTATAAATGATAGATAACATCAGAAGCTAGAAAGGATCTGTATCAAAAATGGTACAAAAATTGAGAATATGTGACAGCAGGGCTTATCAAGAAAGATAAGGAATAACTTGGTGTGGCAATGAAATACCAAAGTTAAACTTTAAAGTATTCAGTACGAAAATGTAGGCCCAATGTGAAGAGCAAAAACGAATCAGAGTATAACCAGGCTAAAGTAGACATAATAAAAGCATTTATAAAGAAGCCCATACCCGATATACAGCAGTAATAAATGGTATGTACGTGCCGAAAACGAATAGTCAGTTACTAGGGAGTTCTGTCCATTGCTTGGAGCAACAGGTAAAGCGAGGTGAGAGTTTGTACTCTTATACAAAGAGGTCTTTTTTTCACGTTCACATTTTGTCCTTAGGTTGATATTTGCTGATGCGCTTGGAAATTCAGTCAAATACACTTTTAAGACATGAAAGGAGGCAAAGGCGTTGGTGGTGTTGAAAACATAATCGTTGGAGTTATACCACATGTCGGTTAGCTACAATGAATATAAACACATTCCTGAACAGATGCGGATTCTACTTGAAGCTTGAGTTCAGGGCCCCAAAAGTCACAGTTTTTTGTTTCAATAATACGTTTCTGTTCCCACCCCAAGACCAATTTTTTTTAGTGGCCAATCCAAGATTTACAAGCTTCTGGGCCCCACCCCAATAAAGGTATGATCACGGCCACTGTATCAACTTAAGAAGACCGTAATGTCCCATACAAGTTAAAAGTGAGCTTGAGTAGGCTGAGTGCCTAGTGCGCCTTTCATTATCGAGGTAAAGTGGTCCGGGTTCGAAACAGGGTAGCACGTCGCTCCATTATGCATAGGTGTACTTGGACTCTGCTTGCAGTTAGCCATGGACAAAACTACGTAAGGAAACGGTCATCCTCATCTCATTAAAATTGATACCTACAGTATTATAGTGAAGTCTCTTTATCACCGTCTCACTGCCCTTTTGTGACTTCCTTTACGGATTATCCAATTTTGCACGTAAAGGATTGCTCCCCAATGTGGTTTCTGTGGTCATTAAAGGGATAAAGACAAGATTACACCCCTCCTTCCTTCCACCCCCCCCAAGGCACGTGTTGGGGCTCGGACTAAGGTGAAGTGTGTACGAGGCTGGGCAACCTCTATGATATAAAACAAACATTCTGAATTGCTGGACCGAGCTAGTGAAGAATTACTGTAGGCTTCCTTTCGTGTGTGTGTGTGGGGGAGGGGGAGGAGGGGGGGCGGGGAAGCAGTTGCATAGGTGGCCTCTCATGTCTTCATTCAGAGTGGGCAAGAATGAAAAATATAAACAAGCGCAAAGGATAGCTTCTATGTTTATTTGAGCCGACCCTGTCAAGGACACTCATCATGTAATGAATCGGCACTCTACTTAGATTATATTATTCTTGTACTTTCGTGTGCTTTCGTATCTTGATAACGCTACACATCGTTTCTCTACATCAACAGAATTTCTCAGTAAACTACTGCATCGCTTACATTTTCTTCCTCTAACGGGGTTCGCTCACACCGCAATCGTCGTTCAAGTTTTTTGTTTTTTTTTATTGGAGTAAGCATTTCCCAATTAAATTATTCGCCTTGTATCAACGTGTGTGCTCATATACGCCAGCCTCACAACCTTTCAGTCTGTATAAAAACGGATTTTTCTTCACACACGGTTACAAAGTCCTGTTCATCGCCTACAACTTCTCCGTCAAGGGGGGCAACTGACGCCCACGTGTCTGTTCTGTTACGGTGCAGAGGTAGCCAAACTCTTTCCTGGATTGGCATGTTTTTCTTTTCTCTTTTTTGTTCCATTATGGAGCATAGAGACATCACTGCAGATGAGTCCCATAGCATATAAGACTTTCGTCAAAGCATTCATGTCATCTTGCGGCGGTGGTCAGCGGTAGATCTTGATTTGTGATGAATGATGTGCCAGCACCATGCACATACTCTTATATAGTCTGTCTCTTACGAAATGCTGTGAATTAGCAGTAGTACTTTGTCTTGGGCCAGAAAAAGCGCCATGCTTCTTGTTCGTGTCTTTGGTTTAGTTTGACCTTCACGTGCACAGCCTTTTGTCGAGAGCAAATCCAAACCACCTCGCATAGCCAACGCATTGAGTAATTGCGTTATTCTGAATATAAAACGCTTGGCTCAGGAGCCGGTGTAAAATTTGTGATGGGCGGGCGTAAAAAGAGTGCCCGCACAAGATGAGTGCACTACACCAGACAGGCCAAGAATACACAGATGTATGGTCCAATGAGAACTCATTGTAACATCGGTTCCAGGTCTTGCGAGTGCGGTCCTCTATGTAATAGGCAGCGTACACGAAGAGCAAAGATGGAGAGTTTGCGGCCCATGAGTTACGGAGAGGTGATGAGAGAGATGCACGAGCACTTGGCCAAGTGACGACTACATCATTGGGGTCTTATCACTGCACCTCCCAGCTCCAAAAATGGGCTTAGAACGAGGAAACAAGACGACCCAAGAGGGGCCTCAGCCGGCTTGTTCAATCCTGATGAAACTGAACTTTCCTAAGCCTCCGCTGCTCGGAAAGAAATAAAGCGCATGGCCGACAGACGGAGAGTAGGCTTGTAGGGAACACTCGCACTTGTTCAGGGGGGAGAAAAACAGAAAAAGCGCCAGACATCATCGCACAAAGCAGCCATTTTCGCCGAGCGCGCGAAACACAACCTCCACGGGCCGCGCCCCAACGCCTCTTGCGTAATGAAGTTATTGGTTATAAAACGCTTTGATCAGAGCTTCAGCGTTGAAACGAGGTATTACAAGCAGCATAGTAGACGAAAACAACTTTACATAAAACCAGAAACACAAACCGGCATAGAGAGGAAAGATATCTGCTGATGGTCTTGCATGTAGAAAGACGTAAAAGGTGGTGTCAGAAGACACGCAAAAGTTTTCATAGTCATGAAGCACGTTAGTACCACATGAGACACTTGGCTGGTGTTTGTTTGTTTTGTTTAGGGTTTGCGTCTGGTTTGTTTATTTACTCCTTTGTCAACTGACTGGTTTGTAAACCCATCAATAAAATTACAAACCCTCTCCTTGAAATTCGAGAGTTTTCATTGTTGTGACGGGTTGGTGCGAGTGCGAATAATATCTTGAATAGATCTGTGGCGTTAATCTTAGAGTATTTTTTAGGGTATCGGGTTGTGGGATTATCAGGGTGAGCACAATTCGGTTAGGGGCGCCTCATTCGGGATGAACTCATTTTAGGTAGGCCTTTCAACTCATCCCGTTTCCATTTTGCTGTTTGTATTATTAAGTATGTTAAAGTACACTGAGTATATGTTTAAGACAAAACAGTAGTTGTTTCAGGGGTCTCAGGGGGAGACGGCCAGATAAAATAGTAGTAAAAGGCGACTTAATTATGAGATTGCGCAGCGGGGATGAGTTATACTTACATAATATAAATGAAAATTAACTACTGAAACCAACGCTGCAAACTGCAAATGTCGTGCTTAGAAGTCTGCTTCAATGCAAGGGGATTTGATGATGTGGTGATAACCCAAACCATGCTTCCATAAGGGGCGAAAAGAGAATTCGTTAATGTGGATTGTAATGATGATAGTAATGATGTACTGTTTAATAATTTGAATAAGCACATGTATGCAAGAGAAGAAGAATACTGGCGTCGGATGGGGACACAATGAGGAAACCCAAGTTTGATATGCCATTACAAGGCAGTACCTTGTTCTGGAATATCCTAGGGGTAAAGTGAGGTTGAGGTAGACCACAAAAAACAAAACAAAAAAACGTGGAGAAGAAAAATGGAGGACAGAAGTGAAAATGATGAGAGGACGTGGAATAGAGCTTGAAACTGATGGCACTTGACAGGAAGGATCCTTGGCAAGGACAGGAGGCTTGGCACGTGTTTGTTCAAGAATATTTATTTGCCTTCGTGGGTAGCTAATGGGTATTGAAGCTGCATTGATTGAGATGTAGTCTAACTTTTATTAATCGTAAAAACAATTTTTTTAGCAGCCTCCACCCAACTCATATGAGGCCTGACTTGACAGGGAGAGGGGACGTAGCTAGAAACTCCCCTCTCAATGCGCACTGATTGTTAGATAGCATTGCAGCCTGCGGCAGTAAATTTCCTAGTGTGAATATTATCATTCTGGTCTCTTATCAGTACGCGTAATGTAGCGGATACTTCTGTTCTACTTGATTTGGATACTCTCTTGTCACGTTTTTCTATAGGACCCTAAGCTTTTATTTTCTATGTCTTTCTTGCTATCTTTTTCTTTCTCTGCAGTCTTCCGTGCCGCATAGTGTCGTGTCTCTGGATGTCTAAGGCACCCCTAGATGCCCAGGTTATTGAATATGGTGTGGTTACAGATGATATGGGCTACACATGTGCCTCATTAAGACGAGAGAGGGCATCTATGGCGTTTGGTGTTCCTTGGCTCCCCCCCCCCCTTTTTTTTTTCAACCTCTAATAAGGGCAATATTGTTGTTTTTTCACAAAGTATGGCGATGGTATATCTCTAGCATTTGTAATAGATAAATGGTATGTTAGTTTGTCTAGCATTGTTTTACATTCTTTTTTTAGTCAATTGTTTGGTTACTTGTGTTTATTAGTATTAATTTTTATTTTATTAAGCGTACAACACAAGAAACGTATTTAATTGATATAATCTCAATGCATTTTCTAAACTGTAATCTATGATCTTTAAATACTTTTTGCAAGGCACTAGGCCTTACAGCGACTTACTATTTTACTAATGGATAAGTCCAATGGATTACACCTAACATGCTTACCTGTCCAGTTTTCTCAAGTTTACTTGTTGATGTTCATCTAGACCACTCATATCTAGCAGCAACCAAAATCAAAACCGGAGTGCTCCGTCCTCTTTTTTGCTGTTTCTTCTTACAGTTACGATTGGCCCCACTCGGTGTTTCGACGTGGCGGCTTCTGTCCGCAGTTTCCTGTCTAAAAGGTCAGCATGACCGCTGGTGCAGTGCGGGCAAGCGTATTAGATGTCAAGCAGCGGCCCGTCCGTCTGAACTAAGCTTGTGACAGCTAGTTACTTCATAAACGTCATAGACAGGCTTAAACCTCTAATACGCTAGAACTAGGCCGGCATTTATGCAGAGAGGCTTCACTACATCGGTCTCGGACATGTCAGGTTTATGAATTGTAACCGTTAGAGTGGTTAAGAGGGGGAATCGGTTGATGAGATTAATTTTATATGATGGGGAGATTAGCTGACTTTTTTTTATAGTCAAAATGGAATAAATCGAAAGACGAAAGAGCGATACAAGTAGGGCTTATGCCCTTGGTTGAGAATTGCGATGTTTGGTGTTTTGTTTTTTGTCTGAGCGTGAGCTTTCTATGTGATACGTAATTTCACGTGTTCTGACAGGTCGGGTGAGTTGTTTGTCAGACAAGTGTTATGGAGTGTTCGAAAATAGTTGTGTCGGTATTCGGCGTTTAGAATTAAATCCAGTCAGATTTCGAGATGCGATAGCGTTAGCTTCAGTTTGGGTTTGTCTGTTGATGAAAGACGTTAGTATTTAGAAAGTGGCAGCAAATTAGGAGTTCCATCGGGCTCGATAAAGCCAATATAATGTTTTGGTTGATTCTGCGGCGGCAGAAAGTGACTATCGCAGACGGCTATCGCTCATTATTTGACATATTTTGTGTTACGACAGTCTTGTGTTTATTCTGAGGTCAAGATGTCCAAGTGTTCCGTTGAGAGAAAACGTGTGAATTTTCGAGAAACCCAGGTACGTTGAGATCTTGCTCCAAACATACTAATTGGTGAGTATCTTTATTTAAAGTAAACATGAAAGTACATTAGACATACCGATTGACGTGAGCATAGCTAGCGATATTAACTAGATTTGGTAAATTTAACATCCCTGGCGGTGAGGTCTGTTTCCTTCAGATACATCAAAGCAATACATAAGGAAAACGGGTTATCAGCTAGCATAGAGAGACTAATGCTTATATTACGAATGAATTTAGAGGGTAGACAAATAATTTTGACAATCAGTGGTTCTCAAGCACTAATACCAATAACCACCGAAGACAGTCATGATTAATTGATATAGGAGAGAGAGAGTGAGACGATAGAGTGGACACTAGACGTTTTACCTAATGAATGTTGTTGTACGTCTGCCAACTTCAGGTTGAATGTTGGCATAATTAATTTTACATTTTTTTTTTATCACCAGATGTAAATGTGAGTTTTCGCTCGTGAATATATTTTGCTGCTGTTCTTTATTAAATCATTTCATCCACTGTTGTACGAGAAACTCGATTTTTGTACTGGAGAAAGATTAAAGCATTAATTAAACATACAAAAAAGCTGGCTACTGTTTAGGGCAGAAGATATGAAACCTGATCGATCCAACACAATCAGTCCAGTAGTGTAGAATAGGTAAAAAACCATCACTAACGGCCACACAGTGATATGGGGGAAAAGTAAAAACTTGTTGATGCATCCGGGAACGGGGAACTTCACCGAGTCATCTTGACAGGGATAATGCGAGTGTATAATCCTCAGGACTTGAGGGACCCTCGGTGTGAATTTAAAATTACTGCAAACAAAACACAAACGGCCGATTGCTGTCCATTTAGACTTAAGTGGGAGTCAGTCCGTAATATTTTAGTTAAGAGGAGGCAGGAACAAAACGGGGTTATGGGACTATTTTATTATGAAGAGGGGAGAGAGAAATACGGCTCGAAAACGAATTCGCGCGACACTACCTCTGGGTGCTAATAATAATTTAAAAAAATCAGCACTGTTTACCTTGTGAGACGAGGAAACAAACTGTAGAAATGTCTCTAGACTTTAGCTCCTCCTCACAAGAGTCGGAGATTGACAGCATGTTGCCACCAACCATTTTGAATGGGAAAAACTCATGGTCGAAGTTGAGGATCGGCTTAAGTCATACTCATTATGAGAGGACAAGAAAACGCGAAGAGATGAATTTCAGCCACTTACAGATCAATCGATTTCAATCTTCAATCGCAGTGATACAATGTACTCAACGGCTAAAACTAAAAGTCGTTGTGTAAATAGAATGCAGACTTTTTATACATTGTAGTTGTAATGTAGGTTTGAAAATAAATTACGTTAACAGTTTAAGTTAAATAATTTTTTAGAAATTATGTTGAATAGATGATGATGGATGATGGCGGGCGGACGGACGACGGACGGAATCAGGACCCACAGATCAGACAGGCAGGCTGGGGATGGAAGATCGGATATCGGATAAGATAGCCTTAGTTAGATTAGCTTAGACTTGGATGGAGGAGGGAGAGAAGGAAGAAAATAACGAGCAGTTTTATATGTTTTTTCAAGCGCGCAGGGGGGAGGAAATCTTAGTCCAATTTCATTGTAGATTTCTTAAGCGTGCTTTTTCGCCGCTGGTGTATCCGACCGCGCTCCAGATGTCGATCTTTCTGAGCGTGAGACGGAAATCGGAGCCCCGCGAGGGCGCCGCGGTCAAGTGAGCCGCAGCGTGACAATTATTGTCATCTTTATGATGGTGAGGAGATAGTTAGTGTCGCCATGCCGGCCTTAATAAAATGGAAGGCATTTTGAAAGACCACAGAGAAAAAAGAGAGAGTGTGACAGAGAGTGAGAGAGCGCGTAACACGAGAGTGCGACAAGAGAGAGCAGAAGAGAGAGGGAGCGACAGAGTGAGTGACACAGAGAGCGACCAGAGAGAGCGAACGAGACGAGAGAGAGCAGTCAGTGAGAAGAGGTGGGACAGGGATAGGGGGGAGGAGGGGGGGGGGAAGGGAGAGGCGAGAGTTGGGAGAGGAGCGACAGAGGAGAGTCGACACAGAGAGCGACAGTGAGAGGAACGAGCGAGATAGCGTCAGGAAGGGAGAAAGAGCCGACCCAGAGAGAGGGACACCGAGAGCAAGCGAGACAGAGAGCAGAGTAGAGCGGACAGGGCACCTAAGTGCACAGAGAGAGAGGAGCGACCTGAAGTGTAAAGGGGAGCGAAGAGACGAGTGACAAAGAGAACTGTGAAAGTGGAGAGAGAGAAAGACAAGAGAGGCAGACAAGTGACAGAGGAGAGAGACCTTGACAGAGTTAAGAAAAGTATGGAGGGAGACGAGAAGACAGAGGGGAGTGCAGTGAGAAAGAGAGAGAAGAAAGGACAGAGAGAGTAGAGGCAATAGACAACAAAAAGTACAAAGTATGAGCACTGAGAGATTAGAACAGTTACCTATTGAACAAGGCATTCGCCTCGGTTACGAGGAGTGAAACGTGGCCCAGCGATTTACCCTATTTTATAAAAGTGCATCCCCGGGACAGTCGGGAAACTACACGCAAACCTGCAGTTTTAAGAACCGGAACGACCCAGGCTTTTACGAACTCTTATCACCTCCATAACTATGTGTGACAAGTATTAGCCAGATAACGTGCAAAACAGCGGCCGTGATACCTTACTAGGTCGCTTTTTTATGAGGTGTGGTGACGAGTTCCTTTGACGTCTCGCACTTTTATTGCCTTCCCTATAACAAGAGCAAAGGTACACCCTTTTTATAGTTCGAGTTGATAGGAGCGTGACAGTACTCCAGGTATCGAGAAGCATGCAGTAGAGTATGCAGTCAATAAAGAATGAATTCAGCAGGTATAAGTAACGGGTGAATGGAACACGGGCAATAAACGAAGAGCGAACACCTCCGAGGCTGGAATTTCTTAAGAAAAGATGGAGGGGGAGGTGGAGGCAACTTCGACTAACAGAAAAAGTAAATGACTGTGATGTGCACTCAGGAAACATGTACGAATAATTAGGGATCACCTTAAATTTAAAATGGACACATCAGAGCGTTTAAATGTAAAAAAGTTTTATTAGAAGTCGATAGTTCAATATTATTAGTGTTTTCATATGAACTGTGGGTAACGCCATTTTCGATAATAATAACCCCTCCTTCAGTCATAATTGGGACTATGGGACTGCGTCCCTGAGGTGACAGCCCTCAGACGCATCACAACAATCCGATGTATGTGTCTATTAAAAATTTCTTGGCATGTGTAGCCTAGATGTTAAGTTGTTTGCAATGTAGACGTTACGTTATGCGAAAAAAAAAAAAAAAAAAGTTTTTGAAAAAGCACGGACATACATCAACGGATAAAATGGGAACGATGGCAAGTAAATGTATAATGAAATTGATGCATTTCATGAATACAATAACACTGAATATCAAGACTCAGTTGTTTAACGCGCACTTGAATGTCAGGAGAGGGTGAATAATGTTGAGGTAATGCGCCCAGGCCAAGGCAACACGGATCGCGTAGACATCGCACGGATTAAAACAGCATCCAAAGAATAAAAGTGGAAGAAGCATCTAAAGGGTCCTCAAGTAGTGGTTTTCCCCCTAAACATGTTAGTAGGGCGCTTTGCCACACATCCCCTCACAACGACAGAACAGACATACGGCCCAGTTAGCTGCAACGTTAAATAATTGAATCGAAACAACCCGATGCTTAATACAGTAACTCAGGGCCCCGCCTGACCTCATCTACCCGCAGGGTCATGTTCCAGGGTTCCGCCGAAAAGAGGGAAATCGCCAAAAAAGTAAGAACGAAACCTAATTTTTTTTTATTAAACATACAAATGCCAATAAAAATAATCCTCCTAATGACCATGTTTACACTTATTTTTTTTTCATACGAATATTAAATGTTACAATAGGAGGAGCTAAGCCTAAACTAAGATTACGAAAAGTTAAAATTGATTTAATAACAGCTTTAACATTTAAAATAAAAAAAGTAAGAGGGATTAAACGACTTCCTCTTATTTTATTAATTTTTTTTTTATCACATTTGAGATGGATTCCATTGTAATTAAAATGAAAGAAGGTAAATTATTACAAAAAATAAAAAAATGTGAAAGTTTGAAAAAATTGCCGCTAATATACAGAGAGAGAACGATCGAGACACAATAGCTGAAAAACTTACCTTAACTGAACATACTAAAGAACTGAATATGGCCAACAATAAAATTATCCCCTTAGCCATTCTCCCCGGACACTCCAATTTGCTGAACGCGTCAAGCCGAAAAACAAAACAAACCGCCGATGGAGCAGAACAAGGACCTCAACATGAATATACGCGTGAAAAGCGCCGTAATAAAATCGGAACAACCAAAAAAGCGGGAATCCTACTGGTACGGCATATACCGTAACATATTTATACTGACAGGTTTGTCAGTATGTATTCGTGACAATTGAAGATTTGTGACAGTGGTATTTTTCAGTTTCCCCCCGTCTCTTCTCTGAAGGAACCTTCCCCCTTTTTTGCCTCACCACCCCCCTTAAATTAATCCTGTTTTTTATTATCTGCCACGGGAGTCCGCGCTGAGTGTAAAATTGGCTTCGGCGGATGTAACTTAGGGCGACCAAGGTGTTCATGGTTCTAAATAACCCTGGCGTCGGGCGGTTTGGAAGAAATGTTTACGGCCGGAAAATTACTATTGACTGAATAGATCCTGAAAACGGCCTCCTGTGATAAACCCTCAAGGTGGATTGGGAAGGAAGGCGAAGCTCTCTCCTGTCCCGGGTTGGAAAGGAAAAGTCAATCAGGTTCCCTCCCCCCAGCCTCAGCAAATGATGACATGGTCATTGGGGGTCACGAAGGGCTGAAAGCCCAAGTGCCGCTGGTTACGAAAAAAAAAAAAAAAAAAAAAATAAAAAAAAAAAAATTTATCCCTGCCACATATTCCTAAACTAAACTAATCACCGCATTGGCCGCTTATCGGTTCGTTGTGTTGTGACAAAACCACATTACATAATCAAAAAATAGAATTCCTTATCCTTAAGTGAAAAAAACCAGTTTTACCCATCAATTTAGGAAAAAATAAAATTAAAGCAGGGGGCCTACCGTTTATAGGGCTGGGCGCTCCCCGAGGACATAAGGCCCTTCAACAAAACTCATTCCAATGTCCTTCCATGTGCCTTGAAGCATAAGTTTCATATCCAAGTCTTCCTTCTTTCTCCTCACATTTTTCCCAATTCTGCCTAAGATAGGATATTTTGTGCTAAACCCAGTTTTTATGTCTTTAAGAAAGAAAGAAGAAGAAGAAAACCCAAAAAAGAAAGGGAGTTTTGGGGGGGGGGGGGGGCTGTGCGTGGCTAATTAATGTTGTATCCCCCATCCATTCCATGTGTGGATTTATGTTTCTTCCATTATCTTTTTTTATACGAACGATTACAGGCGTATCAATTTGTTGGAAACTATAAAAATGGAAAGGGCTCGAGAGAAGTGCGGATTGGGCGATGCGAAGCGATCTGGTCAGACATTATCCAGAAACTCTGATGACGTTTAAATAACTATAAAACAAAACCTTAAAAAAATTCGAATATTTTACAAACAAAAAAACACAAACACAAAAAAAAAACAATAACAGAGAAGGGGAGACAATATATCCGTTCACTTCATAAAGTTTCACTGGGTAGGGGGACCAACATTAGACCAATCCTCGAAGGACCGAGGACTAGAAAATGGAACCAGGCCATGAGGAAGGAGTCCGCTGAATAGAAATAGTAATGGCGCTCTCCATATCCTCTGACAAAACCTTCTAACAAAAACCCCAGGGTAGAAGAAGAAAGGTCTATGTAAAGTAAGATACATTTTCACTTGCTTGGCAGAAATTGGACTGGGATATAAGGAATTAAGGAATATGGAATGCTAGATGAGAGTGTCATTGATTAGGAAAATATATGGAGTATCAAGAGAAATCAAGTCCAACCATCACAAAAATCGGAATCTTCAACTCCACATGTCAAGTGACAGTTCCTATTGTTTGGCTCTGAGACTGGAGAACACAAAAAAACAACAAAACATCAAAAGCTACCAGACTTTTATTATAGCGGTGCCTTGCGTAGGATATAAGAGATTGAAGTGATATGGCAAGATCACTAATGTGGAACTGACGAGAAAAAGTAGACAAATGGCAGTGTAACGAGAAAAGAAGAAGGGCTGGACATTGATGGACGCAACACTCTCGTAGGAATCCAATCTACTTGGGGACACAGGTGTGAAAGCAAGGAAACCAGTAACTAACATTTGACTAACCAATGTTTTTTTTATTTTTTTTATTTCCAGAAAACTAAATTAAATAAAATTAAATTTTTTCATTGGCATTAAAAATGACGTAGAAAGCGAGAAAAGATTAACTTTCCGCTTCAGAGGTCATCTGTTGAACAGGCTGATCTCATCGTTGAACTGTGATGTTAATGTGAATATATATAAAATAAATCAACGGTATAAACAGGTATGTTGTGCAACAGGTGACTCCAGAAAACTGAGCATTAGAATAAATCATAAGTGAAGGCTTACCGAAAATTGAACCTATGACAAACCAAACGGCGCTCGCCTTGCTGTAAAAGTCATGTGGAAGGTCGCTCAGGCCTTTTCCTAGGTTCGATCGGTAAGCCTATCACTTATATTTTCTTTTTGTTGGTCTGGGTGTCATTAGTATGTCCAGGCGGAGTTACCTGTTAGTACCGTTATTTATTTACTTATTTATTTACTGTTCCACATAGGCTCAGGTTTCTCATCTTTTATTTAAAAGTTAACCCATCAGTGACTTTACCCCATGTATATTCGAGATAATGTGACACAAGCGTTTTTCTAACAAATAAAACACTTTAATTCTTTTGAGCTCGTTTCATATAATTAGTTGGACAGAGTGGAGAAATTTTAAAAAGTAATAATACGGGAGTAACTTTCATATCAATATAAGATAATAGGCACAAACTAGACAGTAGATGAGAGTGAAATAAATAGGTGTAGTATATATATTGATTATTTTTATTACCGAAGTATTTTTCATGAGAGACCGGTGGGAGGTTGGAGAATAACAAAGGACTTGATAATGGAGTTAGAGATAGACATAAGAGTCATTTATATAAGAGAAAAGGAAATTATTTCTTCGTTAGAACCTCTATAGTTATGTAAAAATATCATTTATCAGCTACTGACGTTTAGATCGGAGTATAAGTGTTGGAAGTAAATTCTTGTTTAAATCGATGTGAGAAAAGATCTCCTGTTCCAACCCTCATGGGTTGGTTATAAGTAGGTTATAATTGTGTTCTGTAATTTTAGATAGTTTATTTTCAACTGCCGCTATTTCTGGCAGCATTTATTTTCCGCCTTTGTCCATTTATTGTATGGTAGGGTAAATGATACAGTATTTTTTGTATACGCACGTGTTGGTTTTAACTTTATCAAAGTAGATTGTTCGTGCTGTTTTGTTGTTGTTTCTTTAGATACTTTAA
This sequence comes from Oreohelix idahoensis, assembly GCA_024509875.1. Taxonomy (NCBI): domain Eukaryota; kingdom Metazoa; phylum Mollusca; class Gastropoda; order Stylommatophora; family Oreohelicidae; genus Oreohelix; species Oreohelix idahoensis. The sequence goes on along the minus strand of JAMPIV010001325.1, from coordinate 216,656 downwards.
AAAAACGAAACCGGGAAGGGCAGAGGTTTTTTTTTTTTTTTTAACTGGGGTGTTTATATTATATTATTTGATAGTTTTGATAACGAATCTTCAAACTAGGTTACATTCTTTGTTTCTATGAACTGGTTCATTATTTTACCTAATTTTTACTGCGTTGACATTTTTATATTATTTAATATTTTATTGAATGCGTATTACGTGCTTAATTTTTATTTATTTTTGTATTTTATTTACTAACAATTAGAGGCTTATTTTTGGCTTCCTCCCATGCAAGTTGAAAGACAATTACGCTGAAAAATATGGATACTACCTTTGATTAATCATGATCATTCAAAATTAAAATGACCACCTCCACAACCAGCCTGAGAAAAACAAACAGTGCTATTGGTAATGAGAAACAAAGATTGTTGGTATATTTCTGAGGAAACTAAGAATGTTTAGATATGAGAAACAAAGGAATGTTATGATACTGGAGAAACTAAGAATGTTATAGATACTGAGAAAACTAAGAATGTTATAGATACGAGAAACAGAGAATTGTTGTATTATAACTGAGAAACACAACAGAACTGTTGTATGATACTTGAGTGAAAACAACAGAAATGTTTGTAGTCTAACTGGATCGAAATTTATTTTCAGAATGGTTATAGATACTGAGAATAACAAATGAACAGAACATGTTTGTATGATACTGCGAGACATGAATGAGATGTTATAGATCACTGCAGGAAACAAGATACACGAATGTAGATAAGATCAAGAGAAAAACTAAAATAACTCGTTATTGCATAATGAGAAATCAAAGAGATGTTAATTGAGACATTTATCTGAGAAACTAAGAAATGTTAAATGGTTCTAGCTTAACATTCTTAACACATCTAAGTTTATCTATAACATTGTCTTAGTTTCTCAGTATCCTAGTAAAGCATATTCTTTGTTTCTCCAGTATCTATAACATTCTAATTGTTTATCAGTATCTAAATTATGATTTCTTTGTGCTTCAGTTAGTCTAGGGTATCGACCATTCGCTTAGTTTTGCTACGTTCTTATAACTTGAATTTGCGTGATCTCAGTAAATCTATTACATTCTTTGTTTCTCAGTTATATTACAAACATTCTTTGTTTTTCAGTATCTATAACATTCTTGTAACTCAGTATCTATACATTCTTAAGTTTCGTCAGTTAGACACATAACATGTTCTGTTGTTGTCAGTATCTGTTATATACAAACATGTTCTGTAGTTGTCTTCAGTTATATACAACATTCTTTGTTTTATCATTTACTATAACATGTTTGTTCTCTAAGGCTGTGTTGGGAGGTGGTCAATTTTATTTGAATGATCAATGATAATCATAAAGGTATAGTGAGTATCCATATTTTTCAGCGTAATGTTTCAACTTGCAGGGAGCCATAATAATCCTCTAATTGTTTAGTAAATAAAATAGCAAAAAATAATAAAAATTAAGCAGCGTAATCGCTTCAATAAAATATTAAATAAATAAAAATGTAAATCGCAGTAAAATAGGTAACATAATGACAGTTCATTAGAAACTAATAGATGTAACCTAGGTTGAAGATTCGTATACAATACTATCAACAATATATATATCATATAAACCCCCCAGTTAAAAATAAAAAAAAAAACCTTCTGCCTTTCCCGGTTTCGTTTTTTAAATATCTAAAATGAAACAATCACAAACAGCCTCGAACAATCTACTTTTGATAAAGTTAAAAGAAAAAACGTGCGTAATTACTATAACATACTGTATAAATTTACCCTTCCATACATAAATGACAAGGCTGGGAATAATGCTGCCTGGAAATAAGCGGCAGGTGGAATATACTATCTAAAAATTACAGACACCAAAATATACCACATTATAACACCAACCCTTGAGGTTGGAACAGGAGATCTTTCTCTCCATCGATTTAAACAAGATTAAACTCAACCACTTATATCTCGATCTAAACGTCAGTAGCTGATAATTGATTATCTTTTTAACCGTTAGGGGCTTCGAAATAATTTCCCTTTTCTCTTATTATTTAATGAACCTCTTATCTCTTATTCTCTAACTAATTATCATTGTCGTTGTTATTCTTCACCTCCACCGGTCTCTTCAGAAAAATACTTTCGGAATAAAAATATCTTTTTTATATACTTACATCTATTTTTATTTCTCTATCATCTCACCTGTCTATTTGTGCCTAGTATCTTTATATTGATAGGAAGTTACTCCCTCATTATTACTTTTTTAAAATTTCTCCACATCCTGTCCAAACTAATTTATATGAACGAGTCAAAGAGAATTAAGTGTTATTTTTGTTAGAAAACGCTGTGTTCCAACATTATCATCGAATAGACGGATGGGTTAAAAGGTCACGGGAGGGGTGGAACTTTAAATAAATGATGGGAAAACCTGAGCTATGTGAACGTAAATAAATAAGTAATATCTAAATAACGGTACTAAACAGGTATCGCTGGGACTACTAATGACACCAGACAACAGAAAGAAACTATAAGTGATAGGCTTACCGGGAATAGAACACTAGGATATAGGATGAAGCGACCTTCCTCAATGTACTGTTACAGCTAAGCGACGCGCGTTTGGTTTGTAATAGGTTCAATTTCGGATAAAGCCTATACTTTATATTTTCTTTTATTGTTGTCGGGTGTCAATCGCTGTATGCACAAACAGTTCGTTTAGGTACCGTTATTTTATTTATTTATTCACTTTAACATCACAGTTTAAACGTGAGATTGTCCTGTTCAAACATTTGCATGAACCTCTAAGCGGAAAGTTATCTTTTCTCTCTTTTTCTGACGTACAGTTTATTGCCAATGATAAAATTTTATTTTATTTTATTTTGTTTCTGGAAATTAAAAAAAATAAAAATAAAACTTGTTAGCTCAAATGTTAGTTACTGTTACTCGCTTTCACACCTGTGTAATGAATATTGTTTCCTCAGTGTTGTTGCGTCCATCAATGTCAGGAGTCTTCTTCTATTTTCTCGTTACACGCCTCATTTGTCTACTTTTTCTCGTCAGTTTCCACTTATGTGATTCTTGCACCCAATATCACTTCAATATTATATCTACGCAGGCATCGCTTTATAAAAGTCTGTAGCTTTTTGGTTGTTGTTTTTGTTGTTCTCCAGGTTCTCAGAGCAATCAATAGGACTGACTTGACATTTGGATGTGAAGTTCTGAATTTTTGTGTCGGCTTATGTTGTGTGTTGGACTTGATTTCTCTTGATCTCCATATATTTCCTAATGCAATGGACCAGCTCATCTAGCATTCCATAATTCTTATTTGATATTCCCAGTCTATTTCTCCATACAGTGAATATGTTCTTACTATCTTAGTCTTTCTTTTCTACCCTGGGGTGTAGAGGTTTGTCAGAGAGAGAGCCATTACCTTTCTATCAGACTGCCTTCCTCCTGGCCTGGTTCCATTCTAGTCTCGGGTCTTCAGAGATTGTCTAATGTTGTCCTCCCAGTGGAACTTATGAATGAAGGTATTATTGTCTCCCCTTCTCTTGTAAAATATTCGAATGTTAAGTTATAAAGTCATACGTTTTCTGGTAATGTCTGCCGAGATCGCAGCCTTCCCAGTTCTATGTAGGTTCCAATCAAATGATTACGCTGTATTCTTTCGTTAGAAAAAAAAATGGAATGAATAACATTAATCCACACCCCCACCCCACCCCCCCCCCCAAACTCCCTTTTTAGAGGTTTCTTCTTTAAGACAAAAACTGGGCGTTAGCACCAAAAAATCCTATCTTGAGGCAGAAATGAAAATGTGAGGTAAGACCATGGAAAGAACTTATGCTTCATGCACTGAGGGACTTGGAAAGGTGTTTGTTGAAGGGCCTATTGCCATCCTCGGGGAGCTAAAACGGTACTGCTTAATTATTTTCCTAAATTACTGTAAACTGGTTTTTTTCCATAAGGTAATTATATTTTAGATCTATGTCAAATGTGCTCTCAACTCAACAAACACGATATCGATAGCGGGCATCTCGCGGTAGTTTAGAATATGTGCAGATAATTTTTTTTTTTTTTTTTTTTTTCTTTAACAAGCGGGCACTTGGGCTTTCAGCCCTTCGGCCCAATGACATGTCATTGCGAGGCTGGGGAACCTGAGGACTTTCCTTCCAACCCGGTCAGGAGCTTCGCTCCTTCCCATCCACAGCGGGTTTTTCACAGGAGCCGTTCAGGCTTATTCAGGTACAAATTTCACGGCCGCGTAAACATTTATTTCATACGCCGAACGCCCGGTGTATGATTGAACATGAACCACCTAGGTCGCAGAGTACAAACGACCGAAAGCCATTTACCACCAGCGCGGACTACCGTGGCAGATAATAAACCTAAAGGATTTATTAAGGGGATGGGCAAAAAAGGCGGGAACTTTCTTCGAGAACGGAAAACTTGAATATATCCATGTACACAATCTTCAATTACAACGAATTCTTACTGCAAACTGTCCAGTTATTACGGTTTTTGCCGTACAGTAGGATCCGCTTTTAGGTGTTCCGCTAATACGGCGATTTTCAACTTTATACTTGTTGGGTTAGTGTCTCTGCTCCATCGGCGTTTTTCGCATGACGCGTTCAGCTGATTGAGTCCGACGAATGCTAAGGGGACAATTTATTTGTTGGCAACTTCAGTCTTAAGTAGTAAGTAAGTAAGTATGTAACAAGCCAACAAATTGTGATCAAGAGTCTCTCATGTTTGTAGGGCAATTTCTCCAATCCTTTCACATTTTTTATTATTATGTTTCTAATATTTAATTTCTTTCGATTATTACAAAGGAAGTTCAAAGTGATCAAAAGAGGAGTCGTAATCCTCTTACTTTTTACGCCTATGTATAAAATCATTTTACTTTCGTATCATAGTATAGGACCATAGCTCTATTGTACATTTTTAATATAAGTATGATAGTGTAACATGTCATTAGGATTTTTTATGCATTTGTAAGCTTTTAAATAAAAAAAGAAAGGTTTCGTTCTACTTTTTGGACGATTTCCACCTTTTCGGCGGAAACCTGGAAAATGGACCTGCGGTAAATGAGCGGTGCCTTACTGTATTAAGCACTGGCTTTTCGCTCATTTTAACGTGTTGACGGCCACGATTCTGGTCGGTGGCAGCCGCCTACAAAAATGTCTAAGCGACAACACTACTTGAGGAAACCCATTAGATGCTTCTTCAAATTTTATTCTTTGGTTGCTGTTTATGCGTATCGAGTCGATGACAATTCAGCTTGCGTAATTACAAACTGATACTGATATCAGTATTCCAATCCACCCAACCGCCATCACCTCACACCTTTCCCACCTAATCTACCCCCCACCTCGCCCAACCCCTCTCCTCATCAGCCCTCGCTACGTACGAAGTTCTTGTATCACAAAAAAAGCAAGATAGTACTTTCGCACAACGACTCACACGGGCTACTTCACAACAATCTGTGCGTTAGGAGATAGCAACTCTACCAACTCACAGCAAGCAACTAACAATACATACGGGGCAATTATTAGACCGAGGGCTGTCACCCTCACGGAACGCCAATTCAAATAGTCACATTCCCACAAACGTGCGCAAGCAACTACTCATCGAATGGCCAGCGTACCCACAGTCATACATGAACAAACAACTACATAATACCCGCCCTATCGTCTATCCTATGTAGGCACAATCAACCTACTTAAATCACTGCTCTCTTGTGTCTCCATTCTAAGATAAGGTGTGATCCTAGTTTATAGAAGTAAACGCTTACGTAGACAAACCCAACTCCTTATTACTCACCTCTGTTGGTATAGTGCATCTCTACACCTTGAAATGCAAAACTCATCCAACCACTCTCAGGGGCACTCGGGTCTCCCACTCAATCTCATCTCGTTAGCTAGTAGGCAGGGAGCAACCATGTGCGTGTAAAGTTGAGTCATTAGTACTCTAACTGTCAATGTCATGATACGGTTATCTTAGTTAGATCTTCATAACATCTCTGCTTGCTCTCTCACAAATACCTCTCAGGTCTTATGTCACTCAAATCAGTACCAACCAAAATCTATCCAAACAGGGTTACCCATCCTCCATCTGCATTTAGGGAAGCAGCAAAAGTGTGCGAGTAAAGCAACTCGTACAAACACCCATCATACAGACAGTCGCTTTACCCACTAATCACCTATGGGACGCTCTGCTTTTGAAGCTATCCTGATAAAACCATCACTTGCATTCAAGACACACAACAAATTCTCACAAACATTTTTATGGGTCTTTAGAAGTCCGCCAACCAAACATTACCTCTTCTACGCCTGGGTCTTCTCACCTTCCTAAATGCAGGTTTGCGTTGTATCTTTAGCAAACTTCGTCCCGGGGACCTTACACTTTTAAACGATCGGGTATATAGCAACTGCCAAGGTTTCAAACTCGTTACGAGGCCTCTGGTGCGCTAATTTTTCAGTGGTCACACAGCTTAGCAGGTTCTCTCATTGACTCAACTCACTTTTAATTACTTGATCTTATAAGATTGTATAGAAAAACTAGTCAACTATCTGTCAAAGGCTCATACTCATTTTCTCTGTTCGACCTCAAACTATCTGTCACTCTCTCTGTCGCTTTCTTTCTAAGCACCAGGCGAACTCAACCGATCTGTCACGCAACTCATGCACAACTAACATTTCTCTCTAAGGGCAAACTCATCTTCACTCAACTTATTTCTAATAGGATGGGAGAGGTAAGCTTTCTCTTCTTCTTTTTGTCGTCTTAAGCAACTCACTTTCGACAACTCAAAACCAACTTTCTTTCACTCAAGCTAGTCAAAACTCACACTCAAATTTCCCAATCACTGTGTCAACTCTTTCTCCTTTCATGCCTCACTGCAAACTCATTGTTCCATGATTTTTCTCTCTTTCGTTCTTTTTCTGTTTTTTTCTTTCATGTTGACTCTCTTATGGTCTCTATACAGGGACCATTACCATCCCCCGCTTTAATGATCGACCGGGTTCCCTATCTCACTTCCCTCTCTGCACAGGAGAAGTCACCTCTTTATCCTCTGAGGCTCTTCACAATCTCGTTTCGGCTCGGTCTTATCGCTTCTGCACCAAACTTCTAGTCTTTCGAGAGTCTTCTTTCGATTGGAGATAGGATTCTCAAACACCTTGACAGTAGTTTAGCACTCTCCTCCGTTTTTTTCTACGTTGTGCAATTTTCTCAACTCTTATCCGCGCTTTTATTTACTTATCTTCTTTTTCTATTGTTTCTTTAAAAAAACTGCCTTCCATTTTAATCCTTTTCCCGTAATAACTTTCCCAATTTTTCCCATTCTTCATCCTTTCATGCACCAGTGAAACCCACTTCTCTCACTCAAAAGAAGAGCAAAAATTAGTTTTAAAGGTCATTTAGGCCGAAAACAAGCTTTTAAAAAAGATGAAAGCATGAAAACAAAAGGGATTTTATTTTCTCCGCGAAATAAAAAAAACAGATCCCCACTCATGCTTCATTATTTTCAAACTTCATAAAGAACCTAGCCCACAAGCCAAACGATAGTCCCTGAGAGTACAAACTTCTAATATAAAACCCTCCAACCATATCCTATTCGGTTATCGAAACCCATCCAGCTGCTTTAGAGAGACCTGTTGGTAATTCCAGTCACCTTTACACACCTCTTTCGTTCCGTCCAAACACCCCCCTTCCATCCCATTCCATCTCTCATTTCAAACCATATCTAAAAAAAATAATTTACTTAGAAGATCTTCTTATTTCCCTTTCCCTATCCGTCCTCTAAAAACCCATAGAGTTAAAACTAAATATAATTAAGGAAGTGCACAACAGAAGATTTTAAGTTATAGCAATTGTACCCGCCACTACCTCAAATATCATCGTCCTTTCCCTGTCACATGATTGAATTTCATTTTCTCATAACTGGAAAGTGAACTCACAAAGAAAATTCAATATGCTCGAATTGGAGGCTTGAGTCTCTCATGGAGGTATAAAACGTAAGCAGTACAGAACAAAGGGACCATGTAAGGGAACCGAACAAAAACACCCCAAACGGCAACCATGGCCTTACGAAATCTCCAACCTAAACTCCCATAGGTTCCGAAATATACAGTTACACACATTTCCTTTACGTAATTAACAAGGAATACATAGTCTTGATCAGGTTAAATTTACACTTTACTTATCTCCAGTTCTCCTCCGGATTTTTTAATTTTTTTTTTTATTCTTAGAATTTATTACTATAAGAACGGTCCCAGACCGAACTCCCCCGTCAGCTAATATCGCGCATCTCCTCGTCTCGGAAAGCCCGATCTGCTAAAGCCCTAAGTTAAGAAATAAGGGAAATTTCATAACCTCACGCTTTATCATTACCTCTCCTCTAAAGTAAAGCTAAATTTTTACAAAGTTTGATTCCACTTTCTTAAATATTAGCAAGAGTACCAGCTCTTATCTTATTCCCTTTTTTTTCGTTTTCCCTTCTTTTCACAGTAGCCTATTTTTCTTCTTTCTACCTTTCTTCTTAAGTCCTTTCTTCCCTTACCTCTTATTTCCCTCCCCTAAAGCTAATTTTCTCTTCCTTTCTTTTCATTCTCTTCCGTTTCATTTTCTTCTCTTCCATTTCATGCAGCAAAGTTCTCTATTTCTTTCCCATTCTTCTTTTCTGTGTCACCTATTTCTTCCCCCCCTTTTTTTCTTTTCCTTTATTTCTTCCTCTCCTTCTTTCTCTCTCTTTTGTTCCTCATTTCTTTCTTTCCTATTCTTTCCTATCATTTTATTCTTCTTCTTCTCTTCTCCTTTTTTCCTCTTCCTTAATAAATGTCTCTTTTCTTAATCTTCCCGATTCCCGTCTTTCTCGTTCTCCTTTTCTTTTCTTCCTACCAGTTGCCTTCTGCACCCGTGATACCAGCTCGTTAGATGACAGTACTTAAGCAAAAGTATTCCATGTCTTTCCTTTTTCTTCTTTCTCTTTTTCATCTGTTCTTTTTTTCCTCCTCCTCCGCTCTCCCCTTCTTCCCAACATTACTATCTGAAGTTCAGGACTGTTCCTTCCTTATCACTTTTTCTTCTCTTTTTTCTTTTCTTCTCCTCGTTTCCTTCTTTATCTCTCTTTCTTTCCTCTATCCCTTATTCCTTTTCATGGGGACTGTTTCTGGTGGTTATTTGGTATCTAGAGCTTGAGAGAAACCCACTGTTGTCAAAATTTTGTCTGCACTCTAATTTCTTCGTATATAAGCATTTTGTTTCTCTTATGCTAAATGTAACTTTTTATGTTTTTGCTCTGAATGTTTCTGACAGGAAACTAGACCTCACACCGCCAGGGATGTAAAATTTACCAAATCTATTATATACTAACTCCATCACGTTCTATCGGACGTTCTAATGTTATTCATGTTTACTTAAAAGATTCACCAAATAGTTGGCAAAAACTACAACGTCCTGGTTTCTCGAAAATCTCACCACGTTTTTCTCTCAAATGGAAACACTGGTCATCTACTGTCACACTTCCCCATCAGGTATAAAAACAAAAATCTGTCGTACACAAAATATGGGCAAATATATTGCGATTAGGAGGAGTCTGGCGATAGATACTTTTCTGCCGCCCGCAGAAATCAACCAAAAAACATTATTGGCTTATCGACACCGATGGGAACTCCCTAAATTTTGACATGCCACTTTCTAAATACATAACTCTTTCACATCTGGGAACACATAAAACCCAAAATTGAACGGCTAACGTATCGCATATCGAATCTGAATCTACTATTTAAATCTAAAACGCCGATTTACGACGGACAAATCATTTTCGAACAATCCCCCAGAACAAACACTTTGTCTGACAAAACAAACTCACTCCGGACCCTGTCAGAACACGTGGAAATTACGATAACATAGAGAGAGTCAACCTCAGACGAAAAAATCCAAAACACCAAACTCAATTCGCAATTCTCAACCAAGGGGACATAAGCCCTACTTGTGATCGCTTATTTTCGTTCTATCGATCTTATTCCATTTTGACTATAAATAAACAGTTAATGCCTTAATCCTCTTCATAAAATTAATTCATCAAACACCGAATTTACCCTCTTAAATCAACTATTAACGGTTACTCAATTGCTTCAAAGCCTGACATACGAGCAACTCGTTGTAGAGTTTGAACACTTGGCAAGCCTCCTCTGCATTAAATGCCGCGCTAGTTCTAGATATTTTACGAGTTTAAGGCGCCTGCCTATCGTCGTTATGGATAACTACGCTGTCAAAAGTTCTGAAGTTTTCAGACGAGGAAGGGACGCTCTGACATTACTAATACCCGCGTTGCAGCGCTGCACAGCGGTCAAGGATGAACTTTTAAGGACAGGAGGGACTGAGTGAAACAGTTGCGACCCCGTCGAAAACCACCTGTGGGCCAAATCGTACTTGTAAATGAAAACAGCAAAGAGGACGAGCACTCGGTGTTGATTTGTGCTGCTTGGACTATAGGGTCGAGATGACATAATCACACAAGTAAACTTGAAGAAAACTGGTACAGGTATTGGTATGTGGCCAATCGGGCATTACTTCCATTAGGATAAGTAGGCTGAAGCCTAGGAGGCCAGTTGAACAAAGTTAAAAAATATGCATTGATTTTTTCAATTAAATAGTTTCTTGTGTTATTACCTACTAATATATTTAATAAATATAATACTTATAAAAACCCAATACACAAAAAATTTTACCCTATTTTTTTTACCACAAAACCAATCCATCATCATTCAAAACCAATATATCAAATCCATTTCCACATGCAAATAAAAACCCCAACTCTCCCTCATTACTCTTCACTCCAAACATACCACTCAACATTCTTTTAAATCCTCAACATTCAGGTAACCCCCCCCAACCCACCAACACAAAACATAATAATTGCATCCATTTAAAATCCAACTCTCACTTCCACAAAACCTCACATCCATAAAAAACCTCATGTCCTACGGCTTACATCATTCCATGGCGTCCTCACAAACCAATCCACGTCTATTACACCCATTCTCTCCCTCAACCATATACTCCCCTACGCCTCCATATAGACTATTCTATAATACGACAACCTAGGGCTCCCTTACACTTAAGATTTACCCAATCCCATTATATCCTAGCACTAAATATTACCCTTCAACATAAACATCACAAGGCTAATCTTTCCTTCCCTATATCATAGCCTTTCAATCCCCCCACACCATAGTATTCACTACAGTACAGTAAATAACCCAGAAGTGCGCATTACCCACATTACTGATCAGATCACCATTTCTACACACCATTATCGATTACGCCTATGTAATTAATAACTGCTCGCAGGCTGCAAATTTATCTAAATTCGAACCTTAACGCTTCTAGATCCCCAGGTATTCTACGGCTTACCTAAACCCCCTCATCACATCTCCATCCAGGGCTCAATCCATATGTCTTTTCTTCCCCTTATCTCATGCATCTCCATTAAATGGCTACACCCATTTTCCCACTACGAGTATACATACCCCAACCCAAATCAAATTTTTTACTACATCAAATTTAATCAAAAAACACTCCCCTTCTAGCTCACCCCAACCTGATATAATCCACCCTCAACTCTTCCCTCTACCATCCAACCCCAACCCAACACATGCCAGTATCATTAACCAAATGTAACACCGTACTAAGTCCTCCTGTCCACGTGCTTCACCACTATTACACCACCTACCCCACGTCACCCCATCCCTCCTTATCACCCTTCTGTCTCATTCTACACCTCCATTTTTTTTTTTTTATTTTTGTGTTTTGTGGGTTCCTTACCTCATCCTCATTCCTCGGAGATACCAGAATACATATGCCCCCCTCGCCTCCACCCATTGCTCACCCCCCATACTGGTCCCCCCACATCTTAGTGTCACCATTCACATCGCAAATATTCCCACTTCTCATTGCACACTGTGCTCTCTATTCACCCCCCCTCTTAAATCGTACTCTCATCCCCACCAACCCAAAATAAAATATTTATATACCATCAACCCTACCTCTCTTTAACCCATATGGACACAAACTCTTCGTTACCCACATCCCATTCTAATCACCTACTAAATCTAATAAACCAATATATCTATCAGCACTACATTTCTATTCACTATCCAGTCCGGAAAAACTTTAAGAAACTTTTCCCATTAATTCTATTATTTGATGATTTTACAAAAAAATACCAAGAGCGTCTCACTTCTACGCTTAACGACTATCAATACTCTTAATCTAAATCTAAACACCTCACACAGAGTAAATAATCAAACGTAGGCGTTCCTATCGATAAAACTATTAAATCTTATCATATAAAACAACTTCAATACTAAAAATTAACACCAGCTTACAGTGGAAATCCCTACTTCGGGAATGGCTATCACTATCTAATAATACTCTTGTGCATCAAACTACTATACTCAATAAATTTCGAATAGCTTAATTGTATGTTAAATCCCAAACTTGCGTCATAATAAAACTAAAAAAAAATCACATAAATATAAAATGGAACATCTTAAATACTATTATAAAGATAATACAATATTCAAACTTCGCCACAAAATATACATACTATTATCTAAAGACTTCTAATATCATTATTTGATTTATTTAATTTCATCAAAAAAATTTACAGCCAGTAATATTAACAAATTTAACCTTAACATGAGACAACCAAACGGTACTATAACAAACAAAACAAACACCAATGCCAGTGAATAATGTCGTTCAACCCTTTTAAATGGACAATGTTAAAATTTTTTTTAAGCGTGTGTCTTCAACCTATAATTTAATCCCTCACAGCAATTCACCAAATCAGCAGGAAATCCTTTTCCTTATACTAAACACTTATAATTCACCTGATTTACTCATTTTCGTCGTACAATGCCTTCATAACATAAATACCACTACATTCCAATTCAATTATTCTATAAATCAATGACCTAATTATAATTCAAAATAACTGATCATTACATGTCAATACATAAATTATTCATTTATTCAAACATTTTTCAAAACACTCCAAATATAAACCTAATAAAATCCAATTACACTCATCATACATCCATAATACATACACCCTTATGTCATTAGTATTTTACCACTCAAATAATATCCATAAAAATGTTAACCGGTCCATACACAATATAAAAGCATCTCCACAATTAAACCTAACTATACCATTTCACTTCACACAACTGATACCCTTTAATAATCACTCCACCCTTCAATTACTATTATAAACCCAATCACCCAAACAACCCTAACCCACTGGTCCCCACCCCAACGCTACCAACCCCCACCCCCTGGGCCTTCCAAAGACCCACATGATAATCACCCCCCCACAGCGTGCTGCTTCCCCACCTCACCGGTGAAATCATCCACCACCAACCTATCTATTCACACCCTTCGGAGTGAACTCTGGCCACTTATATTACATAGAAAGGTTACCAAACCCCTAGAAAGTCCATGTAACCATCCCAACACCCCAATCAAATGAGTTCTTTGCATGTGGGACATAATCACTTCCCACCCACCCTCCCCAACAACACAACCTAATACTCCAATGACAGTATCAGCTTGGGCCCTAAACCACTTATCATTATGACAATCCATGTTTCTATACCCCCCCCCCTTCCCCAACCAAACCATTATTGGGACACCCCATATGACCAAACGTTTTTATACCTTTAGATGTCAAACAGTCCTTTACTTCCCACACCCCCCTTATTAATGGAGCGTGTAAACATCCAAGCCATTCAAACACGTGACTAACTTACGCAAAAGCCATTCCTACCCATATACCCAACACCTGGCTGACTAGGCAATAAAGGACTAGTAGAGCTTTCCTCACACCCATGAAACAAAAAACTGTTAAACAACCAAGTTCCCCATACCACGACGATACTAGGAATATATAGCAGAACCATTCCGCAATCCATTAAGTCAACAAAAAGATATGTCCATAAGATGCTCCCTAAAAGGCAAACGGATGAAAATGAAAATGATCCTTGGACGTACAAACTTTACTCTGGCAAAAATCCACACCACATAGCTGCGAGTTACTTATTCTATGCTCCTTAAGGAATAGTACAAAAAAATTGTTTAAAAGATCAAACATGCGGACATTATAAAGTCGTTGGCTCCCCAAAAGATTAAGACAGATAAATCATAGTAGAGATCAGCAAACTATGTCACCAACCCCTTGAGGAACAAAGAATCAAGTAAGGCAAATGACAACCAAGTACAGAAATTTAACCTTCTTTAAAGGGGAAGAGAAACAAAAAAACCACTCCCACCACATCACCCAACAAACAAAAATAAACCAACAAAACATACAATATACTTGGGATACCCCACTCTACAATTAGAAAAAACACCCCCCCCCAAATCAAAATAAACTAAATACCCCCCCCCCCCCCCCCCCCCCCCCCCCCCCCCCCCCCCCCCCCCCCCCCCCCCCCCCCCCCCCCCCCCCCCCCCCCCCCCCCCCCCCCCCCCCCCCCCCCCCCCCCCCCCCCCCCCCCCCCCCCCCCCCCCCCCCCCCCCCCCCCCCCCCCCCCCCCCCCCCCCCCCCCCCCCCCCCCCCCCCCCCCCCCCCCCCCCCCCCCCCCCCCCCCCCCCCCCCCCCCCCCCCCCCCCCCCCGGGGGCCCTCCCCATGATCATCTCCCCCCCACAGTAACAGACCCCTCCAACCCCCCCCCGCCCCCCCCCCCCACCGGGAGTGGTAAAAAGCCACCCCCCCCCCCCCAGCCACCCAACCCCATAACTCTGGACCCCCCCCCTGACCCCATCAACTTCATAGCCCCGACCCGCCCGGACCACCCACCCCCACCTATCCCCCCCCCAGTTTTTTTTTTCACAGCAAACCCCCCCTCCATCCCCCTATCGCCCCCATACCCCAAAACCCCCCCATTCCAGCCCCCCCTATATACTGGCCAACCCCCACCGCCCACACCCCCCCCTTCTCAGGGCCCAGGGCAGGGTACATGAATCTGAATGAAGGTGGATTTTGCCGAATAGGACAGCGCGATCATCCCACCCCCCCCCATTCCCCCAACCCCTCCCCCCGGTCGTTGATGTCTACCGACCCAATAGCACCTAGTTTCAACGAGGACTAGGGGGCACCTTGCATTTCCCCTTGGTACGTATTCACCCCCGGGAAAGTTGCGCCCAGGAATCGTACCCAGGGCAGCAGATTTGCGTATTCGCACCTCGGGCCACATACCAACCCCACAGCCCCTATCCAGATGCCGGTGGTCACATTGCTAGCAGCCCCTAATGCCTCATCGGTCTTGCCCCTCCCGCTTTTATTACCGCGCCTTAGCGGCCACCCGACCCCTTTATAATCGTATGATGTAGCCCTCACATTGGCCGCCAAGAACAGTCCGTCTGGCATGAACTCTTAAAGTTTACTGGGACCCTCCCATTTGATCAAACCCCTCCCGCATGACCCCCCCCCCATTTTTCTGACCCATGCACGTCTACGCGAGGGTGCCTTCATTACCACAAATATTTATTCCCCCACATCCCCCTGACTAGCTCCCGTAAAAGGTGATCCTCTATATCACACTATTCTTAACTAGCCAAATCATAGGACTCACTCATGACATAAACGACATGGCGCTACTTGTACGTATGGCAGGCCCGACTACGTCCACGTATTCACAAACCTCAGTGCCCCCACCCCACCATAGCTCTTTGACGGATGAGGACTTTGAAACCCCCCCCCACTGATGTGGACAGACATACAGATAGATTCCATAACAGTTAGAAACGTATATCATGCCCCTGAAGGACCCCGCCATATTAGACAGCTGGCGTCACCCACCGCCTAGTGACTTCCCATGGTATCCACGCCCCGATTATTGGGTGTCCTGATGTGGCCAATCTGTCAGGGCACAAGACCCCGTTCTCCCAGCCAAGTCCCGTAGGCACAATTTTGCTGGATTTTTCTGGCAACCCCCCACACGTCACTGTCGAGCACCCCAGACATCCCGCTAGTTGCCACCGAAATTATCGTCTAAGCTTCTCCGCCAGCGAGTGAGTACCTTGTCTCGGACCAATCTCCCGCCCTGCCCCATACCCCGCCCTCGAGGCAGGTCAACACTCTTTTTGCCCCCCCCACGCCACCCCCAGAGGTCCCGTCCCACCCCTCCCCCCCTGCACGCCCCCCCACCCCTCCACTCCCAACCCTACCGCCGCTCCTCGTAGCCCCTGTTGCCTGCCCTCAGATGTTCGCCCCTTTCAGTCAACGCCCTCCCCCGCGTGCACCCCCCTTTCCAACAAAAACATTCAGGCATTGGAATCACCAATTCCTAGCTCACACCTCGTGCACGCCCCTACCGATCTTGAACCAACCACAGCCCCCCGCTATTTCATTCTGTACATGTGTCTACAACCCCCCCACGTTGACCCCCCCCTCGCTTCGGCCAGTGGGCAGAGTCCCCCAATTAAACCCTCCTTGAACACGGCATCTCACAACTCCGTTGACCATATGCGCCAGTCCGACATCAACACCTCAGGCCCTCCCCGCATTAATCCAGTGATCCCACTTCCTCGCGATGGGTTTCCGCAAACAGTCCCTAATTCTAAGAGAACCCCCTCAGCGACCAGTCGCAGACACTTGCCCCCCGCCACCTCCCCTGGGTTATACCGAACGACACTCATAGTACAGACACCTAATTAGCCCCCCCCCATGACGTTGTTGCTCTAGCATATCTGCACTTCAAAAGCCTAACCACGTGGAGCACCCATTAGTCCTCATTGCCCCCCCACATAAGCGCCATTTGCTAACGGATTGCACAGGCAAATCGTCGTTATTAACACAGCCGGAACCCTGCCCCCCCCCCGAAGCAGTTTGCTTACGCTGTGACTGATAGAACGTCTCTTGGGAACGTAGGACCAGAGGATCTTATCCCAGGATTGGGACACTGGGTTTCCCACTCCCCCGCGGTTCTTCTTTGA
This sequence comes from Oreohelix idahoensis, assembly GCA_024509875.1. Taxonomy (NCBI): domain Eukaryota; kingdom Metazoa; phylum Mollusca; class Gastropoda; order Stylommatophora; family Oreohelicidae; genus Oreohelix; species Oreohelix idahoensis. The sequence continues at coordinate 199,664 of JAMPIV010001325.1, read as the reverse complement.
GCTCACCTGCAGACAAACCGGTAAAATCCACCAATTCAATATTCCGGTCATTCCCACATCGGGCTTCCTTCACTGTCCCCCATTTACGCTACGCCGTAGATACACTTTGCCGCTGCGACATTACCCTCGAGCCCGCCACCCGGCCGCATCAAAACATACCCCAACTTCCCCGCCTTACCCCCCACAAACCGCACTCCGGCCCCGATAATAACCATCCTGATGTCGTTACAAGCATGGTTAAACATACCTTTTGTCCGTCTCCCCACCTACAGAAGTTCATTTGTATTAGACATCCCTCACCACCCTTTACCCCCGCTCCACACCCTCCGATCCGCGCAATTCTGGCATGCTCCAGCACCTACCCCCACCCAACGTTCAGTATACCCCCCGAATTATGCCCCCTATAAGCAAGACCACGCTCCCCCCGCCATTCCGATAGTACACCTCAAAGGATAGGCGTCTCGCCCTCCGTGTTACCCTTAGTGGTGGTTTTACATTTTAACACCAAGGTTCAATTTACCTTTGATTATAACCCTCACACACAACATTCCCTTACCCCATCCCACACACCCCCCCACCCCCACCCCACAACATTTTTTTACTATTATATTCATGATTATAATTTTCTAGTATATTAATATTATAATATATATATATTATATATATAATTCTATATATATATATATATAATTTTACAACCACACATCCTAATTTCATCTTCTACTGTACCAAAAGACTTTCATCTGGTTCACTGGGTGTGGGTTCAAATAAACGCTCAGGGAAAGGGCCAAAATCCATGAGGACGATCGAAAGTTCACACACCTCTGGGTCCAGTGCGTGCAAGATGTTAGCCAGAGTGGTCTTACACTGTTGACTATGTAAGGAGACCATATTACTTAGCAGCGGGACATTTGTATCACTTTCTAGTATGTTGTATCAACGTTGCGTTGCAGTCACGGGACGCTAGACATTACCAACAACAGACAGGCCTTGAAGGAACGCTTTGACAATCTAAGCAGTTAATCCGCTTACTGCAAGGTTTAGTGCTTCTGCCACACATATTTGACTAGTGTAGCAAAGTGAGTCTTAAGAAACCTGTGGGGGAAAATAAAAGCACGGTGAATCAGGACGCCAACTGTGACCCCGCGATGGACAGCGAAGTAGCATAACAAGGCGCAACAAATGGACATTTCAAATTTTTCATAATGTTCCCACCCTCGTTTAAACATCATCTGATTGAATGCTATAAATATCATTCCGCTTCTTTGTTTATTTAACAAATTTGTATTTATTTTCACATTGTTAAACTATTAAGTGAATTATTAAAACCTGGTTATATCTGCTAACGTGTAAAAGATATAGTTAGATTATAATCCACCCCCAACTGAGTGTTGAAGTCGTTATGACTGCATCCGTTATGACTCATAATTGTTTTAAATACATTAACCAGGACAGAGCGCGATTAGATCAAGAAGATTTTTGCTGACAAAATTACAGCTAGGGGCCTCAGAAATACGAACGATATATATTATCATCACAGAAGGGGCGGGAAGAATTTGGAAGGCCCCATGGAGTTGTGCGTTTTATAGAACGAATTGTAAGAATCCACCATAGGATTATCTACCAAAAGAATATAGACCGATTGTCCCTATAGAAAGCCTGTGCACACACACACATAAAAAGAAGACTCATAATTTCTCATCTTAGACTTATGGAAGTAATCTACTTTTTATACTTGGGCATGTTGTGAGAAGAAGGGGAATGATGGAGTACTATTTCGAGGTGACAAAGAGAGAGCGACCTTGAAGGAATAGTGAAGATAGAGGTCGACAAAGAGTTCATGAACAGATCTAGACACGATCTCAAGTTGTTATGCTTGCTTTTTCTTTATAATCAAGTGAGGTTCTCTTTAAATAGAAGCATCATTCTTCTGTTTTATAATCCCCCTGACAAAGACGTTATAATCTTGAGCGTAGATTATTACATTTTTGAAGACCCTCAACGATTTATACTTCCATTATCTGGACCAATTACCACGGGTGCAGGGTAAGACATATAACGCCACACTTTTTTAATTAATTTCAACTTTAAAAAGTTTCAATTTTCTCGAGATGAAAAATAAGCTCTTAATGCTAAAACATTTTTTCGGTTTCGGATAATCTTTTTGAAGTTGTCTAGTTCTAATCATTGAACAATTGTAGTTTTCATGCACTACTTTATACCAAATTGGTAAATGTTAACGTTAAAGAAAAATACGATTTTATTTTGCCTTGACATTTAAATATACATATTTTAATCTACCTAAGCTTAGTATCGTCAACATTTGTGCACCACTAAGGATGTATGGTTTTAACACCCAAATGAAATTTGGTGTAGCAAGTTTGAAATGCTATGTTTTTTTTCAATCACTGCTTGCGCATTGTTTTCATCAGTTAATTATCCATATATAGACTATGCAAACCTAATATGTAGTTTTCATAATTTACTAAGTCCCCCATAGTTTGTATATGAAGGAAGAAACACAATGGAGCGCCAATCCCTCTACACCCTAAGTTCATATTCAATCCAATGGATTTCTTTATCATAGTGGTTTTTTCTTGAAGAAATCGGAATCATTGCAATGTAGTCAATCACAGGGAACTCTAATGGATTCTGTCCACCAATCATGTTTCCAAAAGTGATTTCTCTCTCGAACATTGTCCCAAGGTATATTATGATAGCTCACAAAAGAAAAAACAAAAGTAGAGTGAGGAATTACATCCCCACATTCTTTGATCTAAAAGTATGCGTATTGTGGACTGGCTATCTGGTCTGTAAAAGATGAGCAAGAGGAAGGGCAACATTAATGACAAGAGGGCCTAATGCGCTACACGGGCCTATGCATCCGATTCTAAAAATACCTTGGAAATCAACTTTTTTTTTTCTTATTTCTGTCTGTCTGTCTGTCCTATACATCTAAATCTTTCTGATTCCTACTACTCTTGATTTTGGAATATGCAAGACAGTGTAGACTCATTGGGATAAACTGCGTTACCATCCTCCAGCCTTAAAGCTGGAATTTCGTATTAAGTGGACGGCGTTAACAATTCACCACTCCCTTGCGGCAGTATCTGTAACGGGACTCAAAGGCCGCTCACCTCTGCTAAAATTTATCACCTTATTCGCTGCACATTCAACACGAAGTACCGGTAGTATTTCAACAGCAGATTTTCAATATATTTCACGAAACTCCTTATTATATGCCACCATAATCTGATTATGTTTCAAGTTATTGTCTAAATTTACTACTGTATGAACGGTTTTAGATTTTTTGTTTGTTTGTCTTTTTTTTTCCTCATTACTTTTATGTTTTTTTTTAAAACATTATTTTTAAATTTGATTATGATTGGATAATAACAAATGTTATGTTAATATTTTAACCTAGTAATGTTGCATTGCTTAAATAAATGCTCGAAATACATGTATGTACGATGAGAGAGTGAAAGTGCAGAAAGTTAGACGGGCCCTGATTGCAGATTCTAAACCCTGTGACATTTTCCGTTCGATCGTTGATATAAAAGTTGGTTTTATCGAAACCCAGCCTAATCGTTCCCACTCAACCGTCTTATTTATTAATCTCTTTTAATTTTAATTCTTTAATATATTAATATATATTTTTTATCCCAGATAATTAAATTTATTAAATTTATCTTAATAATTTTTTTTTTCTATCCATAAAAACTTATTTCTTTTATAATATTTTGATCCCAAAAATCTTATAATATTAAAATATTTTCTATAATAAATATTTCAATTTATATAATTTAATTCCCAATATAAAATAAAATTATATGGGCCTTGTATAATATTTGTAACTTTTCTTCCACTTGGCACTAGTAGTAATGGCCATGCATTCTTATGCGATTTTCCTGCAGTCCATGTAAATTTAAATTGGCCATTATGGTTTGGACCTATCGCCAATTCTTATCACGTAGACTTTAGACTGGGATCTCACTGTCCATGAATGTAGGGAGTCATCAATGGCAATTAGTTAAACATGCAGGAAATTATCCAGGACGGCCATTAGGAGATGTGATGTTTTATAGAAGAATACATAGACAGCTTCAAAAGAAATAAAGAGGATGTCCCTATAGAAGCCCAGCTAGCACCAAAAAGAAGATGCGTTATTTCTCACCATTTAAGTGAGGATGGGGCTTACAGTAATTCATTTTATTTGGGCATGTTTGTGAGAAGAAGAAAGCTAGAGCGTCCTAGGTAATTTGGTAGGAACAACATTGGAGGGCATTGAAGGAAAGAGAGGACAGAGAACGAGTCCCTTAAGAGTGTCCCATACTGGGCAGTTCGAACACCGTGGCAATGACCCAAGAAAGTCACCTGGGGGCAGGTAGACCAAGCAGAACTGATCAGGAAGAGAAGCACTGGGGAAATGAGGTTGGGGTGAGAGGACAAATGATCACCTACTTCGGTAGGCCATGGTACTTATGATGATGGTGATGGTCTGTGGATGCGAGATGACAAGACATAAGCAGAAGTTTGTTAATGAAATGCTATGGCGTAAGTGGGGGATGAAGCCTGTCTTTGCACACAAGTAAAATCTACTGTTAATATATTTGTTTTACGATTTTAAAACATCTACCTTATTAGTACAGGGAGTCAGGCTGTAAAACGTTATCTTTACAACCCAAGATAAAGCTATTCGCTGCTCATGAAATAAAACCGACTTTTTTGAAATTCTTCAAAAAATCGGTTGTCAAAAATAAGGAACACATTAGAGGAGACACAATTTCTTACCAGTCAGGGTCAGGTTTGAGTGGATAAACTAAATTACTGTATTTGAGGATACCGTACGCATCTCAAATCTGTTCCTCCTTTTTGAGATTCCACCCTGGATTATTGGACAAAAGGGAAAGTTTACTTTGACGGAAATACGACAATATAGTGTCTCACACAGCTTGAAAAGCAAATATATGAAAGATTAATTATGTTTACTATGATATCGCCCTGTAGACCCCGAGAGCGGATCAACTGTTTTTAATTACGATGGTTTGACCATGTCTGCAGAATGGAATTTATGTATTAGATAGGCCACCACGTCACAAATATTAGAAACCTAAATAGTGGCAATAAATTGGAAAAAATTCAGCCACCCATAAGCCCTATCGGAGGGGAAGCTAGCAAAACTATCATCCACAAAGGAAGTACAAAAAATCAGTTGAAAGAGGAAGGGGATATATACAACAGAGAGTTGCCTGACCCAATCCCCCAACTTAACAGGACACCAAACAGATTATCATTGGAATCCGCCTGAGAAATTATGGCCACTGCAGATTAATGGGCCATCTCTGTCGCCCAGGATATCTCATTCAAATGAAATGTCCACGAAGAAACTGGAATCCAGACCCCTGAAACACATTCTCCAAAACTGCCAACCCATGATGACCCAATCGATGTCTGGACCTGGCTCAAGGGGTGCTGAGACTCAGGCAGAAGCATATGTTGGCTGCCGCGCTTGACAAATGCTAAAGTTGACCTGTGGACTTTCGCCCTGGCGACAGGGCCTGTCAGGTTTAGCATGACTACAAACTGAACGGGCAGAAGAAGAAGAAGAAGAAGAAGAAAAAAAACCAGAACCAAGGGATCAAGATCTCCAGGACGACCCAGAGTTCACTAGGATGACAAACAACCAGACAATCTCTGAAGGACCGATGACTACATTGCGAACACAAACCAGGAGGAAGACAGCCATACAGGACAGAATGGCGTTCTCTCTGGTAAACCTCTACAACATACTCACAGTAGAAGATGAAACGACTAATTAAGTAAGAAAGTATTATGATTTTAGATCCTCATCCGTGTGTTACCGAGGCCAGTTGACAATAGGAGCAAAGAATAGTTATACTGTACCCTCCTACGCATGTCGTAAGGCGAAGAAAGCGACTGCAGAATTTAAGATTAAAAGAAAAAACTTAAACAAAACACTATGAAATGTCTACCTAAAGAAGACAGCTTCCGAATGGCTAAGGATCGGTTAGAGAAGTTGGCTTTTCGGTGGTAAGGAAAATTACTGAGTTTCCGGGATCGAAACCTGGAAAGCATTTCGCTCCAATCTACCCAGATGAAAATGGGTAACCCTGACTCCTCCTGAGTTACTTTCCTGTTATGGGAAGTGCAAAGGATGCGAGTAAGGGAACTGGTTTTTCCCCCACCTCATTTAGCTGGACCTAACTACGTGTAAAAATCTCTAAAACTACACTCCCCTACGAAAGTTTCTGCTACAGGACTATATTTACCTGTCATGTTGATTATGATATACACATTGTAAAAAAAAAAAAATGACTTCAGTCCCTTCTATGAAGCTCAGCTACATGACTGCCTAAAGCCGATTACATTCATGATGTGCAAATTCGCAGACACACTGTAACCCATAAATATGCCAGGCAGCGTTTATTGTAAAACTTGAGCTGTGAAAATTACATGGACCAATATTGAGCCAGCCGATGTTATTCTAGTGACGCGATACAAAGCACTTTTCATGCAAACAATAAAAACTGTAACGCAAATTTTTTTTTAAATTAAGTACCAAGATTAAACAATTTTGTGGGATTACAATTATTCTCAACGCTTTCAAAATGGACACCGACACATTGTAAACAGAGAAGATGACAGATAAAGACCAAATACAGTGTTTCCAGAAGAATGGAATTAAAAAAATAATAATACTTCCATCTCGCACTGTTGTCATCCACAGGAGGAAAGACGACCCATGACAACATCTAGTGATTCTCCGAATAAAAGCGACTCCTCTCATCAGTACTGCATGAGCCATGACATGAATATCGGAAGTTCCAAGAACCATTCAAGTATTGCAACATGTTTATTAGTATTGTGAGAAAAGTCCGTCAGATCTTCTCTGTATCTATCGGATAAACGTCTGCCGTTGTCCCTTGCTAGCCTATGCCATCCGTTCACGTTCCTTCCATGTCTTCCTAATCCCCTTTATATCTGTCCCCAGTTACCTTCTCCGTGCGCTTCTTAGTCTCTACTTATCTCTCCTATCCTGGAGATTCCAGAACGAGAATTGCCTTGTAATGCTATCAACTGGTTGTCTCAACCTGCCCTATCCAATCCAGCCCCTTTCCCTCACCTATTTTCACACTTATATTTGTCGTCCTTTCCACTTGATTCACACTAGTGATATTATCACACCATTTCAATCCTTGTACAGGTATTCTGCGCAAGCAATCGTGAAAATCTACAACTTTCTGGATGTCGTTCTCCACATTTCACGGTCATTTGAGTTGAAGATTCTTATTTTTATGTTGGGCTAGACTTCTTTCAAGAACACAATATTTAAAAGAATATATAATTTAATTAAAAGACAATATTAATGGGAAGTGCTAACAAATAAGGAAAAAGCACCGCATCCACAGACCATCACCTGTTACCCATAAACAACATGGCGCCATCAAACAGAAGAGAGATACGGACAACTGCAATATTTATAGATAAACAGAGATATAAGAAACCCCGGTGTAGTTCTAGGAAATCTCTGGGGAGATAAAGAAAGAATATATACAGTATAACTACTGCTACTGCAGGCGACTAATATGAAGCTATGCATGGGGCTGGCAAACTCATTGTGTAAAAACAAATAGGTACAGAAGCTATCATAGCAACAGCCCGTGAATGTTATGCTGTCTGTTTCCTGCAAGACGGCAGGTTGCAATGGTGGTGTCAAGATTCACAAGCAGCGAAAAGTGAACAGAGAAAGAGAGATAAGACAGGCGTATAACGAATAAATTAATTTAGTGATAATTTTTAGACTAAGAATCGGCCATTGCAGATGTCGTGAGAAATTCTAATCCACATATATAAATTAAAAAGTAAATGTAAAGCCTAACAAATAACTTCAATAAAAGGAAAGAAGAATGGTAAAGAACAGTGCTGTCACAATGACTGTACTCGAAATCCCCCTTGTTTTCTAATTCGTCTGCAAATTATAACGTTCCACGTTGATAGTAAAAGCCTACTGCATCACTACACGCTTTCTTCAATAAAACGTGTACTGCCTTTCTAAGAAAAACCTTGAGATACGCAAGCTGACCTAGATTTAAAATTCCATTCATGTCATTTTATACACTACGTTACCAAAAACGAAAGACAGATGGACTAAGGATAGAAAGAAAGGGAGGGGCTGAAAGCCGGAACGCAGGCAATACTACCACAGTCTCGCGATACACAATTACTACCATCACGCGTGTAAGGCCACAAGCACTAGCTTTTTCTCAAATTGACAGTGAAAAAAAAACACTACCCATACGAGTTAGGTTTTAAAAACCTGAAAAACGCTTATTAGGAAACATGACATTATACTGGTTTACGTTTGAAAACATTACAGTACCCAGACACCACATCGTATTCGAAGTGAACAGGAGGTAGAAGAAAATGCATATTTTGAACGCAGCCCCTTAGCCCCATTAAATTTATATATTTGGGTTCCTTAGGACTTGCTGACAAAGAATATGTTAAACGTTACGCAAATAGTCTAGGAATTTACAAATTATAGCCAAAAGAAATAGTGAGGGATGTCAGACAACACCAAAATCAGAATCGCTCAGTGGCAGATTTTCACACCACCATTGTACGGGAAATAGGTCCCCATGTTACCTCCTATTTGATTGGCGGAAAGTAAATGTAAGGCTAAACACGATTAGTCGGACTATAAATACTACTTCTTTGTTGTTAGGGGAAACGTGAGTAGGAGTACTTTTTTGAAAAGCTGTGTAAACATGGCTCGATTGGTTAGACCCGCCAATATAGTCAATCAGAGGCGTCAGGTCAGCACCACATTTTCAAATAAACTTACTAAAGAACCAGTGCGTTGAGCGCCAGTGCATATTTTTCTAAATAAAAGCCTGGGACATCGGCAGATCGAAATTGTGCTATATTCATTGCCAGTCAACGTAACTGTGTATTATTCCATGAATTGTGGTAAGCTTGAAATATTTGATATCTTTTTAATGAAAATTGAATGTAAATTGATAATTTATGTCTGTATATATGTGTGGTTCAGTAGCGAACATGAGGTAAAGCCTATATAGTGCTCCAACCTGAACAGAAGGTGTCGGAGGAAAGTAAAACTACATGGAATTGCCAAACAGTACACTGACACCTGTATTATTGACTAGAAAGAAATAATGCTGGAATTGCAGAGGCGTAGTAACCATTAGGGAGGAGTATACTGGTGAAAATTGTTTCAGATGAAGATAGCAGTTGGCCTACCGCTCTGAACTCAGTGTTTGTTATGTATTGTGTTCAGTCTGGAAATTTATTATAAATTAGTTCTGAAATAGGAGGTACAACCTTCTTGTTTCAGGGACCGTGGTCCTAAAGTTATTGAGCAGCACCTGGTCTGAGCTTTGCTGAACCTAGAGGCTGACAGCATACTCCTGGGTCCAGATAGTGACCAGTGAGGTGTCTCCAGAACACAGGGAGGCTATCGAGCAGAGGAGTCTTTCCTGCCGCCATCACGAAAGATAAGCGTCTGTGGCCAGAGGAGCTCAACATTATGCCCCCCCCCCCCCCCCGCCCCCCCCTCAAAATCTGACTTTATCATAAAACAGAGGGAAAATACAGTGTTTAAATTGATAGGAACTGTGAACTTTTCCCCATACTATTTCCAAGTTAAACAAACACTTGAAGTCATGATGACAAATAACAACATAGCTTGAAAAAACTAAACCAGTATTACCTCATATTACTACTACACAACTGACACACATAGGATAATATTAATAAAATATGTCACTACAAGGTTCATATTGATAAATTCTGTACATATAAATTGTAATTACAATTGATTGTGATTCCTGGTTTACTTTGTAATTGAATCAGGACACATATATTAGTGAAAGTAACTAATACATATTTATATTTGAAACTTTACCAGTGCCTCATTTAAGATAGTCTTATAGAGTGTTAAATGTGTGTGAGTGTCACAGTGTTGTCAAGTGTGGTGGAATAAATTAAATTGTTTATCTGTCTGTTGTTGTTGTGACTTACACTTCATCATATACATACTCTAGACATTTAACGTAGTCATCACAATATTCCAGAATAATTCTGACTCAGTTATAATGTGGTAGCAAGTAAGGTTATCTGTAAAACACTACACCTATTAGATACAGATACCTTCACAGCTGATCTCAGTCAGTACACTAAGTCCCCTATAAATATTTATAACATCCCACTTTACCACAGCAGACTCAGATATCATTTGTTTTCTAGACTAAGAACCGGCCATTGCAGACTCAGATACCATCTGTCCAACAAACTGACAATCGGACAGACAAATATGTGCCCATGTGTGAAGGACAGACAGATATGTGTGAAGGACAGACATATGTGTGCCCATGTGTGAAGGACAGACAGATATGTGCCCATGTGTGAAGGACAGACAGATATGTGCCCATGTGTGAAGGACAGACAGATATGTGCCCATGTGTGAAGGACAGACAAACAGTAGAACATGTCTTCCAAAACTGTCGGCCCCATGAGAGTAGCAGTGTGGCAGCGTGGCCTTCTGCAGCCCAGCTGAGGGAGAAACTGTATGGTGAAGAGAGAAGCCTGAGACGGACTGCCAGCTTTACAAGAGGGATAGATGTGGTTATTTGACAGCCAACGACGAAGAAGAAAAAGAATAACACAAAGCTAAGGGATGTCTATTAAGAAAATGGATGGTGAGCATAGAAAATGGACATGAAAGCTGTAGGAACTGCAAATGACTGTGCTTGCAACAAAAAGAGCTCGCAAAACCGGAGAAGAAAACTGTACCAGCGGCGGACCTGAAGCATTTGGCACCCGGGGCGGAGCTTTCCTTTGGCAACAACCCCCCCTCCCCCCGGTTGTTCACAGAAAAAATTGTGAAATTAAAGTACACAACAGAAAAATACATTATGCTTACAAATAGATGTTTAAACATTTTGTTTAAACAAATTGTAATTTTTTTTAAAATGATTTACTTTAAGAATTCAGTGAACACGTAATACTTCACTTTATTTACAAACAAAAAATATACACACACATACACACACACAGAGGAAATAAAGCATCAATTTCAGCCCCTTCTTTAAACGTTAATGGACAAGATTCACAAACGCTGCATGCGAGCCTTCATGTCTGCAGACTGATTTATGACTTCATCAACATTCATTTTCTTTGCAAATTGATACTCAGTAGAAAATAAAGCCAGATTTGTCAAACGCGTTTGACTCATTGTTGAGTGAACATTTTATTAAATCAGTTTCCATTTTGTCAATGGTGAGGCCCTAAGCCAGGGGTCAGCAACTAGTAGATCCAAATCTACAGGTAGATCTTTAACGATTATTTGGTAGATCTTTCAGCGTCTGCAGGGAAAGTAAAAGTCTGTTTAAATTAGGCAAACTTCAGACTAGACCTCTCCAGCCGGAATTTAAAATCGTGGCGTCCCCGGGATCAAAAGTAATTTTTCTGCATTCCCAAAGAAAAATGACGATACCAAAATACATTATATTTGTGAGCTTCTTCAGATAGGAGCGCGGTATTTTCTTTGTAAGCTTCCTCATTTCTTTCTCTCTTCCCCCCTCCCCCAGCTTTTAAAATTACATCCACACAACGTGTGTGTGTGTGCGTGAGGGCGTGTGTGTGCGTGTGTGTGTGTGTGTGCGTGAGGGCGTGTGTGTGCGTGTGTGTGTGTGTGTGTGTGTTTAGAGAGAGATCGTGGCGCAATGATCCTTCGTACAGTGCCCCAACTCTGGTTCATTCTTTGCATCTCAGTTTCCACAGTGTGGTAAAGTGGGATGTTATAAATATTTATAGGGGACTTAGTGTACTGACTGAGATCAGCTGTGAAGGTATCTGTATCTAATAGGTGTAGTGTTTTACAGATAACCTTACTTGCTACCACATTATAACTGAGTCAGAATTATTCTGGAATATTGTGATGACTACGTTAAATGTCTAGGGTATGTATATGATGAAGTGTAAGTCACAACAACAACAGAAAGATAAACAATTTAATTTACTCCACCACACTTGACAACACTGTGACACTCACACACATTTAACACTCTATAAGACTATCTTAAATGAGGCACTGGTAAATTTTCAAATATAAATATGTATTAATTACTTTCCCTAATATTTGTGTCCTGATTCAAATACAAAGTGAACCAGGAATCACAATCAATTGTAATTACAATTTATATGTACAGAATTTATCAATATGAACCTTGTAGTGACATATTTTATTAATATTATCCTATGTGTGTCAGTTGTGTAGTAGTAATATGAGGTAATACTGGTTTTGTTTTTTCAAGCTATGTTGTTATTTGTCATCATGACTTCAAGTGTTTGTTTATCTTGGAAATAGTATGGGGAAAAGTTCACAGTTCCTATCAATTTAAACACTGTATTTTCCCTCTGTTTTATTATAAAGTCAGATTTGAGGGGGGGGGGGGGGGGGGGGGGGGCATAATGTTGAGCTCCTCTGGCCACAGACGCTTATCTTTCGTGATGGCGGCAGGAAAGACTCCTCTGCTCGATAGCCTCCCTGTGTTCTGGAGACACCTCACTGGTCACTATCTGGACCCAGGAGTATGCTGTCAGCCTCTAGGTTCAGCAAAGCTCAGACCAGGTGCTGCTCAATAACTTTAGGACCACGGTCCCACAATTCATGGAATAATACACAGTTACGTTGACTGGCAATGAATATAGCACAATTTCGATCTGCCGATGTCCCAGGCTTTTATTTAGAAAAATATGCACTGGCGCTCAACGCACTGGTTCTTTAGTAAGTTTATTTGAAAATGTGGTGCTGACCTGACGCCTCTGATTGACTATATTGGCGGGTCTAACCAATCGTGCCATGTTTACACAAGCGTTTGAAAAAAAGTACTCCTACTCCCGTTTCCCTAACAACAAAGAATCAATATTTATAGTCCGACTAATCGTGTTTATCACATTTACTTTCCGCCAATCAAATAGGAGGTAACATGTCAGCCTATTTCCCGTACAATGGTGGTGTGAAAATCTGCCACTGAGCGATTCTGATTTTGGTGTTGTCTGACATCCCTCACTATTTCTTTTGGCTATAATTTGTAAATTCCTAGACTATTTGCGTAACGTTTAACATATTCTTTGTCAGCAAGTCCTAAGGAACCCAAATATATAAATTTAATGGGGCTAAGGGGCTGCGTTCAAAATATGCATTTTCTTCTACCTCCTGTTCACTTCGAATACGATGTGGTGTCTGGGTACTGTAATGTTTTCAAACGTAAACCAGTATAATGTCATGTTTCCTAATAAGCGTTTTTCAGGTTTTTAAAAACCTAACTCGTATGGGTAGTGTTTTTTATCACTGTCGATTTGAAAAAAAGCTAGTGCTTGTGGCCTTACACGCGTGTTAGGGGTGGCATTAATTGTGTATCGCGAGACTGTGGTAGTATTGCCTGCGTTCCGGCTTTCAGCCCCTCCCTTTCTTTCTATCCTTAGTCCATCTGTCTTTCGTTTATGGTAACTTAGTGTATAAAATGACATGAATGGAATATTAATTATAGGTCAGCTTGCGTATCTCAAGGTTTTTCTTAGAAAGGCAGTACACGTTTTATCGTAGAAAGCGGGTATTGAAGCAGTAGGCTTTTACTATCAACGTGAAACGTTATAATTTGCAGACGAATTAGAAAACAAGGGGGATTTCGAGTACAGTCATTGTGACAGCCCTGTTCTTTACAATTCTTCTGTCCTTTTATTGAAGTTATTTGTTAGGCTTTACATTTACGTTTTAATTTATATATGTGGATTAGAATTTCACACGACAAATTCTCCCCACTTAAAACAGACGTTATATGTCAGTCTATAATTCTATATACACATAGAGAAATTTATTATTTTTCCTGGAGTTTAGGGTGATTCTCATCACACGGATGGCGGCTTAAAAAATCCGCTCCCAGATTTGTTTTTCCACTTATATACTCTATGCTAAACTCAAATGGCTGCATCAATAATGACCAACGGAGTAATCTAGAATTCTCATGTCTAGCCTGTGCTAGAAACGACAAAGGTTTGTGATCCGTTTGCAACTTAAATGCCTTCCCATACAGATAAATATTGAATTTCTTTATCGCCCATATTACTGCAAGACATTCCTTTTCGCTAGCTGAGTAATTGATTTCAGCTTTATTCAACTTTCTGCTAGCATATGTCACTGGGCTTAATTCCCCATCCAATGCATCTGATTTCTGTAGCAAAGTTGCACCTAACCCAATATTACTTGCATCCGTCCTTACAATGAATTCTTGACTTAAGTCAGGTAATTTCAAAATGGGTTTACTTGTGAGCTTTTCCTTCAATTCTTGGTAAGCCATTTCACATTGTGGTGTCCATGTAATTCGATCTGGATTTCCCTTACGTGTCAAATCAGTTAACGGTGCACATATGGAATTAAAGTTTTTGATATACTTCTGGTAGAAACCACATAATGAGACAAAGGATCTCACGTCCTTCTTGGTTTGTGGTCTCGGGGCTTTCTGTAGTTTCTCTAAATTCTTTGGGTCAGGGGTCATGTTTCCCTGATAAACTGTGTGTCCCAAAGAATTCCAATTCTTTACATCCAACGCAACATTTGGTTGGTCGGGCTGTTAAATTCGCTTCCCTAAGTCGATTAAACAGCATGTTCAGAGAGTCAATGTGTTCCTCAAATGTTTCTGTTGCTATAAGGATATCATCCATGAAATTTGTGATACATGGATTATTCAGAGGGTCCAATAATTTTCTCATCATTCTAGAGAAGACACTAGGCGCATTCTTTAATCCAAATGGCAATCTGTTAAACTCATAGTGTCCTTCTGAGGTACTAAAAGCTAGGTATGGTCTAACCTCAGGCTTTACTGGAATCTGATAGTATCCTTTACTCAGATCCACTTTTGAGAAATATTTAGCTTTATTTAGTCTGGCAAACAGCTGATTTGTATCCGGCAATGGATCCACCTGTCCTTCTGTAATAGCATTCAGTCTCCTGTAATCTATACAGAGTCTATGTTCTCCAGAGGGCTTCCTTTAGAGTACAACACCGGAACTATACGAAGATTCACTGTGCGAAATAATTCCTTCCTTCAACAGATAGTCTATCTCTTCCTTCAAAGCTTTCTCCTTAGCAAACGGAATCGAATAGGGTTTCATACAGACAGGTGTGGGGTCTATCAGCTTCATATCATATTCCAATAAGTTTGTATGCCCTGGTCGGTCTGTTAACACCTCTGCATGATTATCTAGAACCTGTTGTACTCTCTCTTTCTGAGTTTTCGTTAAATGTGTACTGATTTTCACCTGTGCCGCTGTCTCACAGGGGTGTAATGGATATTCAAATGATGAAAGTGGTTCCTTTTTCATCTCCATGGCAATGGACAAGGTCAACAAGTGTGTCTCTTCCTGATGTTCTCTTTCCAAATATTTCTCAGGAGATTCACATGATAGATTTTTTCTTTCCCCTTCTTATCTATCTTATAATTTGTTCTAGACACCTTCTCTAGAACTGTATATGGACCTTGCCATCCAATTTGTAACTTATTCTGGCTACCGGGTAGAAGAAGCAGTACCTTCTCTCCCACAGCCAAATCTCTGTCTTTAGCTTTCCTGTTATAATAGGCAGCATGTTTCTTCCTGGCTTGTTTCAAATTTTCATTGGCAAGTTTCCAGCCAGTTTTTAAACGAGTGGTCAGCTCATTCACATATTGGTATGAGGATGTAATATTTTCCTCTGCCTTTTCGTCAGTCCACGTTCTTAACAGAGTTACATATGGACTTTTAAATTCGGAAACTTATTTCTCCTGGCACATGCCAGGTCCTTTCCACCCGAAGCTCTGTAGTGATGATTTTTCTTCCCAGAATTATCATGCACAAAACGACCGCTACCAATTTTCCTCTTGGGGCTTTCTCCCCACTTAAAATTCTTGATGAGAGATTTCCTCTCTACATCTTCTTCCTCCAGTTTGTTGAAGTCCGATTGAGGGATTTTCGGCTTATCCTGGGGTAAGACATCTTTTTGCACTCTCTGCATAGTGGCCATTGTAAAACAGTTAAGTGAAGCTTGTCCGTGAAAAGGGGCTTCCCATTCCATTTGGTCCACTTTATCAAATTTATTTTTCTTTCTATTGTCAGGCCTAATTTTGCCCCTTGGCGTGTCCAGGTCCTGATCAATGTTCCCACTTGTGGGTGTTCCCTCATGTGCTATGCTACACCTTTCTACAAAATTCTCAATGTCCCACCTTGCCTTGGGCCAATAATAATTGTGAGCCACCTTTTGAATGATGGTACCTATTTTCTCATGGTCCCCATCTTGTTTCACATGTAGGCTCCTTACTAATTCTGCCCTATATCTTTTAGGAAGTACCAGCTATCCCTGACCTTTGGATCTAGCTCCAGTCTTCCTGTAAATCAACTTGTTTTTCATGTAAAAATCTCCCTTGCCTGGAGTTGTATGACAAGTTGACAATTTCCTGAAACAAGGCTTGAGGGTCTTATCCCCAGTCTGTGCCTTCCTCATCTCTTCTGGAGTGGTATCTAACAGAATATCCTCCTCCTTTCTTGAGGTCGACCTGACCTGAAGGGTGGCCATATACACAGGTTTCCTTCTGCAACGGTCAGTGTCATGATTGTTCATCTTACAATTTTTACACCACCTTTTTCCTTGGTTGAAAGATTTTCTTTCATCATATTTCCTTTCATCGAATTGTGGGGTTTTATTTTTATTGTCATACCGTGGCCTATCAAACTGGTGCTTACCTTTGTTTTGATCTCTAGGATCAAATTTATTAAAGTTCTGTGGTGCCCTAAAATTTTCTACCTGTTTCTTTTTATTACCTGATACCTCTGCCTGAGCTGCTTGATACCTTTCAGCAACATTTAGCAACTCACCCAGCCTCTCTGCACCTTGTTCCATGAGAAACTTTCTCAGGTCTGGAGCCATGGACTCTCTTAATTGTTCTATAAGGACCATTTCCTTAAGATCTTGGGTTTTCCCCAGAGAAGTCCATTTCTCCAAGTATGTCTCTATTCGTGCAGAGAACTGGTGATAGGTTTCACCTGACAGTAGTTTAGCATTCCTAATTTTTTTCCTATAAAATTCTGCGTTCTTTTCATATCTTAACAAAAGAGCCTGCTTTAGCATGTCATAATTTTCCTGATCACCTCTGCTCATTTTGGCAAAAACTTCATAAGCTGCCCCACGAAGACCTTGAGATAACTTTAAGCTCCACCTTTCTCTCTCTAACCCATATGTGGTAGCTAATAGTTCATATCTATTTAGATATCTCTCAATATCATCGTCTTTCTCAACAAAATGATCTAAATGAAAATTCATAGCTGAGGTTGAGGCTCCCTGACTAGCAGTAGCATCAGAGGTAAAGGGACTGGCACCATTTTCAGGAGCATGGCCTTGAAACTCAAACTCCCTTAGTCGTAACTCATGTTCCCTTTGTAATCTCTTCTCCTCCTTTTCTGCTTCCCTTTCTGCAGCTAATCTCTTTTCTTCTCTTTCTGCAGCCTGTCTTCTTTCCTCGGCTTCCAATGCTTTAACCTCTTTGTCAGCCTCAATCTGCAACCTCTTAGCCTCAGCCTCAATCTGCAACCTCTTAGCCTCAGCCTCAATCTGCAACCTCTTAATTTCTTTTTCAGCCTCTAACCTCTTATCTTCGGCCAACCTTTCAGATTCTAATTTTCTTTCGGCCTCTTTTTCTAATCTTCTTTCTTCCTGTTCAATATATTTGTCACATTCAGCAGTGACATAAGCAATCATAATTTGCCCGTCCATTCCTAACTCTTTCGCAGTCTGTACAGCAGCAGATCGAAATTTTGCCAAGTCGGCCATTGTCTAACATGCAATTGTAAACAATTCAATCTTTCAATAATTATCTAAGGACACTACAGGCACTGAAAGCTCAACCTTATTTATATCCACCCAAGGATACCTTTTAATTCTTTATTATTCCCAATATATATAATAGGAGAAAGTTCAATATCCCGGACGAGCCCCCAATATATGTGGTAAAGTGGGATGTTATAAATATTTATAGGGGGCTTAGTGTACTGACTGAGATCAGCTGTGAAGGTATCTGTATCTAATAGGTGTAGTGTTTTACAGATAACCTTACTTGCTACCACATTATAACTCAGTCAGAATTATTCTGGAATATTGTGATGACTACGTTAAATATCTAGGGTATGTATATGATGAAGTGTAAGTCACAACAACAACAGACAGATAAACAATTTAATTTATTCCACCACACTTGACAACACTGTGACACTCACACACATTTAACACTCTATAAGACTATCTTAAATGAGGCACTTGTAAATTTTCAAATATAAATATGTATTAATTACTTTCCCTAATATTTGTGTCCTGATTCAAATACAAAGTGAACCAGGAATCACAATCAATTGTAATTACAATTTATATGTACAGAATTTATCAATATGAACCTTGTAGTGACATATTTTATTAATATTATCCTATGTGTGTCAGTTGTGTAGTAGTAATATGAGGTAATACTGGTTTTGTTTTTTCAAGCTATGTTGTTATTTGTCATCATGACTTCAAGTGTTTGTTTATCTTGGAAATAGTATGGGGAAAAGTTCACAGTTCCTATCAATTTAAACACTGTATTTTCCCTCTGTTTTATGATAAAGTCAGATTTTGAGGGGGGGGGGGGGGCATAATGTTGAGCTCCTCTGGCCACAGACGCTTATCTTTCGTGATGGCGGCAGGAAAGACTCCTCTGCTCGATAGCCTCCCTGTGTTCTGGAGACACCTCACTGGTCACTATCTGGACCCAGGAGTATGCTGTCAGCCTCTAGGTTCAGCAAAGCTCCGACCAGGTGCTGCTCAATAACTTTAGGACCACGGTCCCACAATTCATGGAATAATACACAGTTACGTTGACTGGCAATGAATATAGCACAATTTCGATCTGCCGATGTTCCAGGCTTTTATTTAGAAAAATATGCACTGGCGCTCAACGCACTGGTTCTTTAGTAAGTTTATTTGAAAATGTGGTGCTGACCTGACGCCTCTGATTGACTATATTGGCGGGTCTAACCAATCGTGCCATGTTTACACAAGCGTTTGAAAAAAAGTACTCCTACTCCCGTTTCCCTAACAACAAAGAATCAATATTTAAAGGCGACTAATCGTGTTTAGCCTTACATTTACTTTCCGCCAATCAAATAGGAGGTAACATGTCAGCCTATTTCCCGTACAATGGTGGTGTGAAAATCTGCCACTGAGCGATTCTGATTTTGGTGTTGTCTGACATCCCTCACTATTTCTTTTGGCTATAATTTGTTAATTCCTAGACTATTTGCGTAACGTTTAACATATTCTTTGTCAGCAAGTGCTAAGGAACCCAAATATATAAATTTAATGGGGCTAAGGGGCTGCGTTCAAAATATGCATTTTCTTCTACCTCCTGTTCACTTCGAATACGATGTGGTGTCTGGGTACTGTAATGTTTTCAAACGTAAACCAGTATAATGTCATGTTTCCTAATAAGCGTTTTTCAGGTTTTTAAAACCTAACTCGTATGGGTAGTGTTTTTTATCACTGTCGATTTGAAAAAAAGCTAGTGCTTGTGGCCTTATACGCGTGTTAGGGGTGGCATTAATTGTGTATCGCGAGACTGTGGTAGTATTGCCTGCGTTCCGGCTTTCAGCCCCTCCCTTTCTTTCTATCCTTAGTCCATCTGTCTTTCGTTTATGGTAACTTAGTGTATAAAATGACATGAATGGAATATTAATTATAGGTCAGCTTGCGTATCTCAAGGTTTTTCTTAGAAAGGCAGTACACGTTTTATCGTAGAAAGCGGGTATTGAAGCAGTAGGCTTTTACTATCAACGTGAAACGTTATAATTTGCAGACGAATTAGAAAACAAGGGGGATTTCGAGTACAGTCATTGTGACAGCACTGTTCTTTACCATTCTTCTTTCCTTTTATTGAAGTTATTTGTTAGGCTTTACATTTACGTCTTAATTTATATATGTGGATTAGAATTTCACACGACACACAGTTCTCCGCCAAGTTGTTTTTGGTCGGCCTCTCTTTCGCTTTCCCTCGGGGGTCCATAGCATAGCTGTTTTTGTGATGGTATCAGGGTCCCTTCTGAGGACGTGGCCAACCCAACTCCAGCGTCAGCCAGCTATGATGGTGTGCATGTCCTCCTGGTTACTCCGAATAAGTAGTTCTTGGTTGCTGATGGTGTTTGGCCAAAAGATTCGGAGAATTTTCCTTAGGCAGATTGTGTGGAAGGAGGACAGTTTCGACATTTCCTTCTCTGTTACTCTCCAACATTCCGCACCATAGAGAAGCACAGAAAGTACACAGCTCTCATATAGTCTTAATTTGGTGTTTGTGCTGTACTGGGAAGACTTCCAAATGTTGTTGAGAATAGCAAAGGCTGTTCTCGCTTTATTCATTCTGTTGTTAATGTCCTTGTTTGTTCCGCCGTCATGCATCCTAGGTAAGTAAATGTGTCTGTCTGTTCTAACTTCTGGTTCCTTACTGTTATTGGCTCAATGGGTGGGTTTGAAAAAAAATCGAAAAAAGGTGATTCGTCTTACGAGGACAAAAGACAAAGAAAATAGTCTACGTTACGGCCACAAGGCCTTCGTCAGGAAAGGAAAGAAAGTGAAGTCTAGATAGGACACATAAAAAACTTAATAAAATAATAAAATAAAAACTGGGTACTTCCCTGAAGGCAAGAACCGAAATTCGCTGTCTGTTGAAGAGCGCGTGGCTGAACAGAAAGCGACTTCCGCCGCCGGGTGTACACAATACATACTGAAAAACTAAAAAACGAAACCGGACAATAAACTACCCAACGGGATAAAAGTGGGGACTGGAAATAGAAGAGGACAGAATGAGTGGGAGATAAATAAATATGAAATTAAAAAATGTATATGGCATACAAATAGGAGAATAGGATAAGAGTGGAAAGAGTCAAATAGAGCAAGAGAGGAAAGGGTGACCTCAGACAAAGGTGTGAAAAGTGTTGAGAGACCGGCTGGTTTTAGACACCCCATGCGGTGTATAAGACGGTTCTCAAGCTGTTCTCGGCTGGCAGTGTCAGAGGAGCAGGATCGGATCGCTGTGACCTGGATGTCGATGGGACCATGGTGGTCAGGACCATTGAAGTGTATGGCAACTGGTGTGGACTTTTGCTGAGCGATGTCATTTAAGTGCTGGCTGAATCTGTCCCCAAGTCGTTTGCCTGTTTGGCCAATATAGGTTTTGCAGCAACGTTTACATATGATCGTATAAATGACATTGCGCGATTCACACGTGAAGCTACTAGTGATGGTGTACGTAGCCTTAGGAAAGGACACCTTCTGGGTTGAGGTGACATACTTGCACGTGTTGCATCTTGTCCGACCACAGGGTAGTGTGCCAAAGTGGGTGGCATTCTCCTTTGGGAGACGGCTGTGAACAAGAAGATCCTTCAAGTTCTTGTCACGTCTATATGCCACCAAAGGTGCTTCACTGAATACTTCTTGGGTCACAGGCTCAGCTTGGAGGATAGGGAGGTGGCGGAAAAGGATCTGTTTGACAGTAGTACTATGAGGGTGATGGGTCAAGATTAATTTGACTCTATCCGAAGTGGATTTATGGTGAGGTATGAGGGCCTCCTGACGAGAGATGGGGAGCACACGTTGGAGAGCAGAGGTGAGAACATGTCCGGTTTCGTTTTTTAGTTTTTCAGTATGTATTGTGTACACCCGGCGGCGGAAGTCGCTTTCTGTTCAGCCACGCGCTCTTCAACAGACAGCGAATTTCGGTTCTTGCCTTCAGGGAAGTACCCAGTTTTTATTTTATTATTTTATTAAGTTTTTTATGTGTCCTATCTAGACTTCACTTTCTTTCCTTTCCTGACGAAGGCCTTGTGGCCGTAACGTAGACTATTTTCTTTGTCTTTTGTCCTCGTAAGACGAATCACCTTTTTTCGATTTTTTTTTCAAACCCACCCATTGTATTCCACGTCTTACCGCAGTTCCCCTCAACTTCCTCTGTTATTGGCTCAGGACTGCCCACATTTAGTGTCATGACCTCTGTCTTCTTCAGATTGATGTTCAGGCCAACCTGCTGGCCATACTTATGCAGTCTATCGGTTTTGTCTTGAATGTGTTGATGTGAATGCGCGAGTAGTGCAATGTCATCTGCATATTCCAAGTCTTTCAGTGTAGAAAACGTTGTCCATCTAATTCCTCTTGGACTGCCCTCTGTTGTCTGGCGCATCACCCAATCTATGGTTGTCAAAAATAATGTTGTTGATAAGGGGCATCCCTGTCGTACTCCTGTTTTCACTTCGAAAGTTACATTACTCAATCCAACACTGCACGTAAAGTTAGAATAGAGGCTTTTTATGATGGAAACAATGCGGCTGGGAATTCCATAAGCCCTCAGAATTTTTCATAGGCTGTCCCTGTGTATGCTGTCGAAAGCCTTTTCAAAATCAACAAAGTTAATGTACAGCTGTCTCTGCCATTCTGAGCACTGCTCTATAATGTTCCCGAGGGTAAATATATGATCTGCACATCTTCTGTTCTTTCTAAAGCCCGCTTGTTCTTTCCTCAGTTTATGGTCAACTGCTTTTGAAATTCTCTGGATGATTATCCTGCCTAGTATTTTGCTGGGAACTGAGAGGAGAGTAATTCCTCTCCAGTTGTTGCAGTCTGCAAGGTCGCCCTTCTTGGGCAATTTGACAATTATTCCTTTACTCCACTCTGTTGGTGTTGTCTCAGTTTCCCAGACTTGTGCAAATAGTGGTTCTAATAGTTCTGCTGCTAGTTCAGGATCTGCCTTGAATAACTCAGCATTTTGATTGTCGTGACCAGGCGCTTTTCCATTTTTTAACCCTTTGATAGCTGTGATGATTTCTTCTTTTCGTGGAATGTCTGTATTTACGTCTAAGTCACTTTCAGCCTCAGGAACATTCAGCTGAGTCTCTGGTGGTTCTTTATTCAGGGTTTCTCTGAAGTGCTCTGCCCATCTTGTTTCCTGCTCCTGTGCTGTGGTGATGAGATTTCCTTGCTTGTCTCTTACTAACGTTATGTTGTTCGCACCTCGTTTTCCACTGATAGTTTTAGTTATTTTATAAACTGTGCTTTGTTCATTTTTCAGTGCTGCCTCTTCTGCCTGTCTTGCAAGGTCACCCAGAAATGTCCTTTTGTTAGCACGGATTTGATGTTTTACTTCCTTGTCCAGCTGACTGTACTGTTCACTATATATTGCCTTTAACCTGGGAGACTTAGCTTCTGTTTTCTTTCTTTTCGTTTCCTTTCTCTTCGCTATGGTGTTTAGCGTTTCTGGTGTTATCCAGTCTTGGTTCTTTCTTTCCTGGAATCCCAAGCATGTCTTGCTGCTTTCCTTGTATATTGTTGAGATGGTGTTGAATTTCTGGTCAACATTATCGGTCTTTGTTCTTTCCTGGCTTTTGGTAATCTGATATCGTCTCTTTACGTCGACCACGAACGCTTTTCTGGTGAGGGGGTCCTTAAGGTTCGATGTTATATCTTTTCTGTTTGACTGCAACTGGTCCAGCAGCTCCGAGTTTCACCTTCAGTCTTGCTACTACTAGGTGATGATCACTTCCCACATCTGCGCCTCTTCTTACTTTCACGTCTTGTAGTGCATGTCTCTATCTGCCATTGATCATTATGTGATCTATCTGGTTTCTGTCTCGTCCGTTTGGTGATTCCCATGTTAACTTGTGCACTTCTTTGTGTTGGAACAGTGTTCCTCCAATGACCAGGTTGTTAATACCGCAGAAGCTTATTAATTTGTCCCCATTCTCATATACTGTTCCACTGCCGCATTTCCCCATTACTCTTTCGTTATAATTATTGTGTGTTCCAACTTTCGCATTTAGGTCTCCCATTACTATAATAAGATCGCACCTGGGTACAGTTTCCATTTCCTTTTGTACCTGTTGATAGAACTCGTCCTTGATCTCTTCATCGCTGTCGTTTGTTGGTGCATAGCATTGTATAATTGTCGTGTTGGTGAATCTCCCTCTCAGTCTTGCTCTTATCAGGCTGTTGTTAATGGGTTTCCATTCTAGTAAAGACCTTTCCATTCCTTTCTTCAGGATAATGGCTACACCTTCGTTGTGCTGACCATCCTCTCTACTAGAATAAAGTACTGTTTCCCCTGTAGCTGTTTTTATTCTCCCCATCCCTGTCCATCTGCTTTCGCTTATTCCCAGGATATGTAATTTGTAATTCCTCATCTCTGCTGTAATTTGTCTCAGCTTTCCTGCTCATTCATAGTTCTGACGTTCCAAAAACCAATTTTGGTTTCGTGTTTTGCAGTCAGGGCATCCGTTTTAATGCCAGTGGCTTCCTTTCGGCTTTCACCACTGTCAGTCATACGAGCCTGAGACTTCGGATGTCCATCCCGCATCAAAGTTTTTTCATTTCCGTAACATGTGCGATTTTTTACATAGACAGGGGTGTCGGCCTGTGCTAAAACCCCCAACCTGGAGGACCAGGGTACCAGCTTTTGTCTGACCCCTACCCACGCAGACCAGTCCAGTTTGGTTGAACCTACCAGGAGTAAAACTCCCACTGGCATAGCTCTGGGGATTGTCAGGGTACACAAGCTGCCATACCGCTACAAGGTATAGATACCATTGATGGCAGAGTAGCTTATTTAGCTCATGACTAAATCGGGCCCTGGACCGTTAGGATGTTGTTTCAATACCTTGCCATGCTGCGATATTACAATGCAAATATTATCTTACGTATTCTTCTTCTTCTTCGTTCGCCCTGAAAAGGACGGTGGTTGCGTTGTGTCTGTTTACAACGTAGCTGTGATATCTGCACCTTTCGGTCGACACATCCGACTTCTGCACGGCATTTTTTAGGACCGGGTTTGCCTTCCCATTTCGATCCACACTCGCTCAGCCAGCCTGCACAGCTGCAGACTGTTTCCAGGACCACCACGTGGAGGTGGAGTGCGGTCTTGACCAGCTCTGGTTCGCTGGTCCTGACGCAGAAATAGATAACGCCAACCCTGGTGAAATAATTAAGAAAGTTAACCATGGGGCTAACTGAGAAAAATGTTGAAAAAAAAAACTATTAGAGAGAAACAAAGTTAAAACCAACCTTTGATCAGTGAGTTTCCAAGGACACAACACAATAATTCCTTCGAAATGTAATGCAATTCTAGTTACTTATTCGCCATGCGACTAGAGATGCCTGTGGGAACAATCTAAACAGTTTGATCTTTACTTTGTCGTGTGTCTACGAAGACGCTGCAGGGTGTAGATTTGACTATGGGTCCAAGGCGTTCCGGGATCCAATAACAGTTTCCAGTCATTGAGGACACCCGTGTCCACTTTCTTAATAGCATTAGGACGGTATCACTTTTTGTAGTTTAACCACCAGGGGTACATCGCTTTTCGACCCTTTGGAGAGTCGCTACGGTCGCTCTATTCATTTTCGGCTGATCCGAGGGTAATACATTTTCTAGCAAGTGTGGTCACCTGTTTTTGGTGTGTGTGGGGTGGGGGGGGGTGACGATCAGTTGAATTTGTACACAAAAGGGACAACATTTATACCTGTGTCAAGCGTTCCTGTTACTCACTGAACAGAAATAATTTTGTACAAAATGACTTCCTGCCAAGTAGATTTTCATTTATGTTGCTATCATACACATGGTCCTTAACCAAATCATACAAGAGGAAAATCCCATTCTGTGAGGTGAGATGCTTAAGAAAAGCCATTAATGTTACGAGGAGAGACAGAGCGACAATGAGTCTTGCCGAGGATATACAAAACATGACTTTTCCCAATTTTATCGGTTGAAAGAATGAGAAAAAAAAAAAAAAACCAAGAAAATAGCCAACGTTGCAGCCACACGGTCTTCGTCGGAGAAAGGAAAGAAAGTAATTTTGTCGACATTGGGGAAATTATTTTAGGAATATTTTATTTAGTTTCAACATTTATATTAGCATTTTCACTCTCTCGATGGCACCCCACTCCTGCCTGGCATCCAAGGCGGACCGCCCCCCCCCCTTTTTTTTGCACCCCTCTTACTACGCCTCTGCTCTGTACTTTAAAACTGATGGCGTACATGTGGAGAAATCTTAAAGTTTTCGAAGTTATTCCCTGCGCACGTTGTACGAAAAACCAGCATGATATTAAATTGATGTACCGCTCCACTTTACATTCCGGTCACGGGAGACTCACGAAGCAGAACAAAAAATCAATGCTACCGTCACGTCACACTGACTGTGTTCTTCCTGATAGCCATTTCGTTCACGTTGTTGTTGTTGCTGTTTAACTAGGGCTGCTGAGCTTCTCGCTCTTTGTCAGACAATAACAAGTTGAAGAGTCTTTGGTATTATCTACAATGTAGATCTAGGCTTTTCCTGTGGCTTTCCTGTCATTCCGAAACGCGTTGAGTTAAGTCATGTGCTTCGGTTTCTTCAGTTTGGCTTGCATTTAAAGGATCATCACATCTGGTTCCAAGTTAGGAGTAAGAAACGCGTGACATACTGTGCATTTCCCGCCATCCAAGGGGGCTTCCAACTATGCAGAGCTAAAATACTGTGCTCTGATTTTGGGCTCTCCCACGGAATTGTCACGTCCTGCACATAGCAATTTCTTAGCTCTCCCTGCGTATCTCTGGGTCCATAATGAGATCTTCCTGCATGCAGTCAACTAGTCTAGGTCGAAGCCAAAGAGTTTCGTCTGGGGCTCAAGTGACTCCTCCAAGCTTAGTGTGCAATGCTGGGTTCTCAACAAGTTTCACCACAGGGGGAATCCCTGAAAGTGTGTGGAAGATGTCAAGAGTCAATGTGAACGCTCCTGCTTATTATGTTGACTGATCACATGTTTGTATGTCAAATTGTTCAAATCTTCATGTTACAGTGGAATGAAAGGATATACGCCTCAGATGGAAATTTCCACTAATCCGTTGAGGCGAGTGCAGTCTCGATCACCCAGCTTCTCTGACTAACCCCACTGTTATCTAAATTAACTTATATACCATTAGTACCATCACAAATCATTCACTATATATTTAAACAACACAACTCTTAACATCACAGAAAAGGTTCTCAAAATATGTCAACTAAAACTACTTTGTCTTTTTATTATCTTTAATTAGAAGATCATCACGATTCATCACCTATCTCAAAACAGAAAACATCAACAATTTAAACAATGAAGTAATCATGGGTGTCATCATAGAGGCCAGAGCACACTAATAAGTCTGTTTGTTATGTCATTAAGTTGTTGAATTTCTCAGTCCGTCATATCTTAAAATTTAAATATCGATTATTTAAAAATCACTATCTTATATTTTACCAACATTTTTGTGCTCTTTAAACAAATCATAATAATTACTAGATTCTTGCTAATACTTAATAATACATCTACAATCTCATCATCATCTCAGCCCGTAACCCGTCATGGGTCGTAGGGGTGCCATGGTGGAAGCATCAGCAGACAGGGTCCTCCACTGCTCTCTGTCCTCAGCAATGCGTACAAGTGTGGAAAAACCGTGTCCTGCCCATTCTTTGATGTTATCAGCCCAGGATTTTCTCTGCCTTCCTCTTCTCCGTTTACCTTCGACTGTTCCCTGAAGGATCGTTTTCGAAAGGGAGTCATGACGAGTTACATGCCCAAATCAGGCAAGCTTTCGACGTTTCACTATTGACAAAAGTGGTTCTTGGTGGCCTGCATAGGTGTTTATCTTCTCTCTAACATAGACATTTGTTTTGTGCTCTTTATAGCAAATGCGCAAAATTCTTCTATAACATTTATGCTCGAAAGCCTGAATCCTTCGCTCCGTATCTGCAGTGAGTGTCCAGCCCTCACACCCATACAAGAGAATAGATAATACAAGTGATTTGTATAATTTGATCTTCACAGGAAAACTGATGTTACTTTTCCAGATCACATTCAACCTTGTCATGGCAGCTGAGGCCATCTCAAGTCTTGTCTTGATTTCTTTAATTGATCTTCCATCACTACATATAGTGGACCCGAGATATTTAAAGGTGTTAACTTCTTCTAACGTTTGCCCATTTAACGTAATGTTGGTCGGAACATGTTTCTTATGGCTATTCACCAATATCTTGCTTTTTTCTATATTAATGTCCATCCCATACGTTCTTGTTACTTTCTCCAGTCTAGAGGTAAGGTCTTGAAGTTCTGATTCTGATCCAGCTATCAGATCAATATCATCAGCAAAACGTAGGTTGCACAGAGGTCGGCCTCCAATCGATATGGTTGATTTATAATCGTAGAGAGCCTCCTGCATAATATGTTCTAGATATATATTAAAGAGCACTGGTGACAGGATACATCCTTGGCGAACTCCTACAGTTGTTTTGAAAAATTCTCCAATGTCGTTGCTTACAAAAACAGCACTGCTTGCGTCCTTGTATAGTGCTTCAATGATATCTATGATGTTGGTATCAAAATTGAATTTTCTCATTACTTGCCATAAGCCTTCATGCCAGACTCGATCGAAGGCTTTTGTGAAATCGATGAAGTTATGGTATAAATCGTGTTGATGTTGGAGATGTTTTTCGATAAGTAATCTAATATTGAAGATTTGTTCTGAGGTACTTCTTTTTGGTCTAAAGCCAGCCTGTTCCTCTGACAAGATTTCTTCTGATTTCTGTTTTATTCTGTTCAAAAGTATCCTTAACATTACCTTACTTGGATGACTAATAAGGCTAATGGTTCTGTAGTTCTTGCACATTTTTAGATTTCCTTTCTTTGGAAGCGGTATTACTAATGACTGCGTCCATTCTTTTGGCCATTTTTTTGTACTCCATATCTTCTGGCAAATTGTTGTCATGATTTTTACTATATCTGGTCCTCCATATTTCAAGAGCTCTGCTGGTATATTATCCACACCCGGTGACTTCCCTCCTTTCATCGAACATATAGCCTCTTCCACTTCTTCCCGTAATATTGCTGCATTTCCGAATTCCCTGTTTTCGCACTTAATGTTGTTTAATATGCCTAAGTCAGTGTCAAGTTTACAGTTATATAATTCTTTACAATATTCTGTCCACCTTCTCGTTACAGCTGTTTTTTCATTGAGCAGAGCCCCATTGCTATCCTCTATGACAGTTACCCTGGGCTGTTGAGGTTTTGATAGTTTTCTTAATGTGTCAAAAGCTGCCTTGCTGTTACCTTTTATTAGCCCCGTATTAATGGACTCACATTGATCAGCTACCCATTTTTCTTTGGCCTGTTTCATTTTCTTCCTAATATTTTTGTTCACCATACTGTATTGCCATGCTGCTTCAGGAACCTCTTTCTTAACCTTTTTCATTTCCCGCCGTGTATCACATAACTTTAGAATGTCATCTGTAACCCATGGTTTGTTTATTTTCTTTCTTTTACCAAGTATTTCTGTTGCTGATTCAATGAGCACTTCTTTCATGTTCTCTGTGATTGAGTTGATATCATCCTCCAAAAAGTTGAGAGCTGCGAATTTTCCTCCAACAGTTGCCTCAAAGATTCCCGCGATTTCTGGATCTTTCAGTTTGTCTAAATTGAATCTTAACTGAGAACATCTGTTTTGATTATAGTTCTTTTTAAGTTTAAGCTTGAGCGTCATCAATACCATGTCGTGATCACTACCAATGTCGGCGCCAGGAAAAGTCCTAGTCGTGGCTTTATTAATACTGGACTTGAATCTTTTGGATACAAGAATAAAATCAATTTGGCCATGTATCTCAGTTTTTGGGGCATGCCACGTTGTCCAGAGCTACTCTGGGAAGGGTAAGGCGGCCGGCGTGATGCCGACCACATCACCCCTCGTGTGCCGACGGTCAAGATAATATGGGCCTAACACCATATTCCCAATATGCCTCAATGGGCGTGTAACGGGTTCCTTTACCTTTTTTTTTTACGTTGTTCTTCTTGATAACTTATGAGGAAATAGTGTATTTGCAAGGGTTAGTTTATAGTTGCTGGCAAATTCTAGTAGCCTTAGTCCTCGATCGTTGGTTTCTCCTGTCCCAAATTTCCCTACTGTACCAGCCCAGTGACCGTATGCATCTGGCCCTATTTTAGCATTCCAATCACCTAACACGATGAGAAGATCTTTCTTTGGAATTTTATTAATTGCTTCATCCAGATTGTCATAAAATGTATCAATTGCCTCATCCTCATAGTCAGTAGTGGGGGCATATACCTGTATGATGGAGATGTTCTTTGGATGTGCTGCAATACGTATGGTGATAAGCCTGCTATTTATTGGGGTGCAGCTGATGACAGAGTTCAATCTATCTTTATGTACGATAAAACCTACTCCATGCTGATGTTTAGACTCATCTCCACTAAACCAAATTTTGTGACCATCATCCGTTATTGATTCACCTAATCCTGTCCATCTGACTTCTGCTAGGCCCAGGATGTCCCACGAGTATCTAACAAGTTCATGCGTTAGTTCTTTGACTTTTCCACACGCATATAGCGTGCGTACATTCCAAGTTCCAACAACAAAGCTTTCTCTTGGAAGTTTCAAAACAGGTGTTTGTACCTCATTCGCTGACTTATCACTCTCAAGGGGCAATGAGAGCGCGGTCGTTGTTAATCCGGGCATCGGCCGATCCGGCAAATTATTACTGAGTTGACTTTCCATCATAGCATTTCAGTGGGCAAGAGGTTTGCTTGGCGGTGCCCATCTCCTCTCCAAGTATCCTTGCAAGTACATACAAAAATGTACCTGGAGCAGTAACAATAGCCCTCAATAAATCTGTAATGTTTTGAAACACTGTCCGATCGACACATCACAAAACCGCCATCTTGGCTGCTTGTATCAACACAAACAGCGAACTCACATGATAGGCAAACTTGATGTTTTCATCTTTAAAATACTTAGCAACATAATCCAGAAAAAAGCCAAACACACTACAAACTCATACAGCCTTAATAAGGGCTGTTACCACTGATGCAGCCTCCAAAACGACGACATGAAATGCACAACACAAAAGTGCGGCCTACCACGCCGCCATCTTGGCCTACAATCTACTCATCACAATTCTTCCTTAATCTACATTTGTGGCGTATAACTAAAATTATAATATTTCGTCATGCTATATGATGCAAGAAAATAATCTCAATATTCCTCATATAAACTACAATCCGCAAAGCATCGGAATCGCCAGAGCACCTACAAACTCTACAACTCAGTGAATGCTATCTTCTACTACAATCTACAGTGTGAAACCATATTTGAGACTCTCCATATCTCAGTAATTTCACTTAATATGCATCTGCAGAAAAAAACAAAAAAACAAAACAACTGTACAATCCCTTCAATCTGAACATTGTATAAAAATATTCTCTCCCATTATATAAACTATTTACTGTATCTCCTAAAACATAAAATACATCTACTGAAATCTGTCACGTAACTGCTAATGCTGTGCGGACCTACAAAATGTTTCTTCTATATCCTATCTCTGAATCTTTGCTCTTCTAATATTTAAAAAAAACTACATGATGTCTTAGCCTTTCGTCAACTCTATTAGTCTGCCTCTGAAATGTTTCTACATGATCATAGATATATATTCTCCTGTTTTGAACTTTTAACTCTCACGCTGTGTTTTCGGTCACTCAGTGCGACCTATGAATTAAATACTTACACATAGCGGGTCATAATGATCTGCGTGTACTGCAGTAACCTCACTGCCCACTTTTATTTAAAATGAAAACCTAATTATTGCAAATAATTGTCGTTCTACATCGTCTGCTAAATTATCTAAAGTCTTCTTAAACATCTCTAAAATCGTCCGTGCTTCGCAAGCGGCTACATCAGTGAGGGTGTAATTAGCCTCACAGAGGTTCACTTCCACAGATGTATATTATAGCATTGTGCATAGCTGGCGGTCACATGACTCCAGATATGCCTCCATGCATATGTGACAGTGCGAAGACGATGTGTGAAGAAGAATAAGAATTCGTGTGTAATGTTGTCGTCACACTCTCTGACCTACTTTCACACACGTTCCGCAGTCACAGAAAAACTCTTTTGATGACAGGGGTCCCACTTTTATTAATGAAACCCTATCAGGTAGCATATGAATCATACAGAAAACAATGTCGTCCACAAGTTTACTTTGAAAGCAATTCCTATACAACACCATATAACCAAGCTATTTAGGTATTCTCTACGTAACACCATATAACCCAGCACAGACTGCTGGACTCTGAAATAAAATGAAACAAAATAAACTAGCATCGAACTAATGGACAAACATCATCTACGTAATAATACATACATATGTGTGAAAATATGCAAGTACATGCACTTAAATGACCATGTGTGTGTGTGTGTGTGTGTTCATGCAGGTCTGCGTATATATGTAATCATACAATAAACATATTTCAGTCAACAACAATGCATTCATACTCATACTAAATACTAACTACATCATTACGAGAGAGAAAACTTAATTGAAGCACTTCTATCTATGAGGAAATATTATCCACAACTCACTGGTCTAAATGACCACATTTGATCAGTATCTTAGAGGCTTAGCTGCTCTAAAGAACAAGCACATATAAATATATACTCTATTCTTACAGCTCTATACTAAATATAATAGGCATAGTTTACTCACGGAGCTAGAGGGTACGCAAATCTTTCTCTCACAATCATCACTGATGTAAAATTAACCACACTTACGGCTCACAAGAATGCAATATAACTATTACTTAACTCTACACAAATAATAATAATGGTAATACGCACACACTTGTATACAGCGCATCGCGACACTAGAATTCCTCTCATAAATTCACTTAGTACTTTACACAGTTAACACACAGTCTCATGGTTGAAAATAACGATGAGATATACGTGAAATTACACTAGACAACACATACATCGCAAATCAGCTTGTATCAAACTATAGATAGACAAACGCTAAAAAGCATTAACTTCTAAACGTGAAACGTCTAATATTACTAAATCTAAAGTATTATAAAATGTTCTCATACCTCAATGACGTTAGCTCTCTTAGCACAGACGCAACTATGCAACAGCCCAAACCTCACTTGGTTATCGTACGAGGGCGCGTTTTGCACAAGAAGACAATCTGGCTACTTCTCAGCTCTGACCCAAGCCTCTCACTGTTTCAGTTTAAATCTACATCTCCACCCCTGTACCACATGATAGCCACGTCAAAATGTCAGGGAAAAACTCCACCCATCCCTCTAGGGAGCAAATCATGAGTCCTATCCTCAGTGTGGATGACATGAGATCACATCTTAGTAAAGATTATCTTCTTAATCGAAACAAGTCAAGGTTCGCCCACTAATGGTTACATTCCCACGATATCACTTGCCTGGAGTCAAACCTCACGGTTTTGTGCAGACACAAGGTGTGTTCCTCTGGTGTCAGACAGCGCCGAGATGTCTAACAACCGAGGGATGTCTCCCATTACATCTTCTGCGTCTCACACGTTTGTCCTCTTCACGGATGGCAAAGGTGTGTTTCGTTTAAATCGCCCATTCCCGTGTGAGAATGCCAGCATGAGCACAAATATACACCGTAGACCAGATCATAAATTAATTACCCAGTCTAAAATTGCATCCTTCTGGCCACACCGTCACACATATTTCGTCCACGTAGAGGTTTTTGATATTTCCGCAGCAAGCACAATAACCTCGGAGGCTTGAACAATCAGCCACGCTTACAAGACAAGGATACTGTTCTCAAATCATGCTTGTAAGTTGATAAAGAAGAGTCCGTGAAAGAAGACTTTTACACTAGACTACAAAATCTCTTGGACAATAAGAAAAGAAAGGACATCACAATTTTGATGGGGGACCTAAATGCGAAAATAGGAACAGACAACACTGGCTTTGAAGAAATCATGGGAAAACAGGGAGTACATATGATGAACGAGAATGGGGAACTATTAGCAAACTTCTGTGCTTCAAATCAACTAGCTATAGGAGGAAGCATATTTCCATATAAAAGAATACATAAAGCAACATGGATATCACCAGACCACAGAACAGAGAATCAGATTGATCACATATGCATAAGTAAGAAGTTTAGGTCATCATTGCTTGATGTGAAAGTATGTAGAGGAGCAGATGTTGTATCAGACCACCATCTTCTGTTGGCTAAAACAAAATTGAAACTCAAGAAATTTTCAACAGCATATAGCTATAGGCAACAGTATAATGTGGGATATCTAAGAAATCAGGAAATAAGAGAAAAATTTTCATTCACAGTATCCAACCACATTAAAATGAAAACCTAATTATTGCAAATAATTGTCGTTCTACAACCAGGTACCCCAACAGCTGGAAGATGAAACAGATACGGAAGACCACTGGCAACAAGTAAAATATATATATGGAACGAGACATGTGAATAAATACTGAGAAAAAGAGAACATCAGCACAAAGCATGGATAACAACAGATACCATTAGTAAGATAGAAGACAGGAAAAACGAGAAAGCAGATTTAAACAGAAGCAAAACCAGAAGCTCCAAAGCCATGGCTCATGAAGTGTACATAGAAGCAAATAAGGAAGTAAGAAGAAACATCAAAAGAGACAAGATGAAATATATTGATGATTTGGCTAGAGAAGCAGAGGAAGCTGCAGCCAAATGAAATATGAGGGACCTATACAACAACACAATGAAGCTAACAGGGAAATATAAGCAAGCAAATGGCCTCACAAAAGATAATAATGGAAAATTGCTTAGTAATATACAAGAACAAATGAAGAGATGGACAGAACATTTTGAGGAACTTCTCAATAGACCATCTCCAACTAATCCCCCAGACATCCAGCCAGCAGAAGAGGAGGTACAAATCAGCTGTGAACGACCAAGTAGAGAAGAAATAAAGAAAGCCATAAAGCTTCTGAAAGATGGGAAAGCAGCTGGTCCAGATTGCATTCCAGCAGAGGCCATTGTCGTGATTTAGTCTGTCTCACAAAACGGTTTTCTGTATACTTAGGAGTAAATCTGACCATACCGCACGCCATATGTTGAGAACTCTCTGATACACTAACCAATGAAAACGCGTCATTCTTGGTGTGTATTGTAAAACGTACTAGGCTTGACCATAGAGGCCCATTTTGTGTAACCGATGGTACAATGCCATTTAATTATGGAAAGAATAAAGAAGTATCACCGGAAAGGATTATATAATTCAACAACGGGAATGTTACGTTAGAGGTAGGTGTAAAAACTTTCTCGAATAGTATTTTAGTAAGATAGAAATATCGAAGAAAAGGGCTTCGTTACATCAGGTTAGTCCCAATTTAGCTAGTTAAAGCATGCATATATTAAAATGCATTTTGCAAACTAACAAATTAGTAGATAGATCAATACAGAATAATTTATAGAATAATTCAAGCTTTAAATGACCAAAATCGCCGCATAAATAAGAAAGATAATGAATATTTATAATTTTGCTAATTGAACAGAAGGCAAAATTATGCCTCATTTTGAGATTTTTAACACCCTGTTTGCCCCATGCCATCCGATACGGCGGATGTGCTAGTATATACGACCTTGCCCTTGGCTAAATTTAGGCCACAAAATTTTAAAAATACAGCTGAACAGAAGAAAGCGGTAAAAGTGTAAACGTCTTGTACCTTTGCCAACCGCATCTGCCTGGCACAGCTAGATGCCCATTAACAGCCTGTTACAGCTTGTGAGTATTGCCTGAGGGTAAGAATGAATATATCATCATCATCAGTTGCCATCTCCACAACGAAGGTTGGCTGTAATGGATCTCCAACGTCTTCTGTCTCTTGTCTTGGTGGTGCACTCTGATAGACTCTTTCCTGTCCATCTCTTGATGTTATCTTCCCACTTATAGCGCTGTCTTCCCCTTGCACGTTTGCCTTCAACTCTCCCTTCTGTTATGGTCTTCTGCAAGGTGTTATGCCTTTTTATGTGGCCAAAGTATTTTAGCTGCCGAACTTTGACCTCCCTCATTTTCATACCTAGATTTTCTAGGACCTCCTTATTTGTTTTCATCTCTTTCCATGAGATACGCCCCATTCTTCTATATATCCACATTTCAAGAGCCTCAATTCTTTCTTCCAAATACTTATTCATCGTCCATTTTTCTGCACCATACAGAAATGCAGAATATATATAACACTTTATGATTCTCAGTTTTAATTTGTGAGATAACTGTTTGGATGTCAGTATATGTTTCATGTTGTTGAATGTAGCTTTGGCCATTCCTATTCTCTTCCTGATTTCTGTTTCACATCTGCCATCTTTTGTTATTATATGACCAAGATATACGTAGCTCTTGACTTGTTACAGGATTTTCCCATTTACGCTTATCTTTAATGTGGTTTTATCGTCTGTTTTGCTAATTGTCATAGTTTTTGTTTTCTCAATATTAATGTCGAGTCCATATTCATGACTTATACTGTTCACTTGCTTCACTAGTTCTTGTAACTCCTGTTCGCTTTCAGCTAACAACACGGTATCATCTGCATATCTAAGGTTGTTTATTGACCTTCCACTGATGTTCAGTCCTGGTATTTCTTGTATCTGTTTGAAAATTTTTTCGGTGTATAAATTAAATAGGCAGGGGGACAGCACACAACCTTGTCTGACACCTCTTTTTATGTCTATGTATGGTGAATAATTCCTTCCCGATCTTACTGTGGCAGTTTGCTCCCAATAAAGGTTACTGAGTATTCTTATATCTTTTCCATCAATACCTATGTCTTTGAGGCATTCAATTATTTTCTCATGATGGACTCTGTCAAAAGCCTTCTTATAGTCAATGAAGCACATATACATACTTTTTTGGACCTCTGTATATTTTTCTGCTAATATTCTTAGGCAAAATATTGCCTCTCTTGTTCCACTGTTCCGTCTAAAACCAAACTGTTCTTCTTGGATTTCGCTGTCTTCTTTACTTTTTATTCTTTCGTGTATGATTTTGAGCAGTATCTTAATTGCATGACTCATCAGGCTGATTGTTCTGAAGTCTGAACATTCTGTTGCATTTGGTTTTTTGGGCAATGTTATGAAAACTGATGTCTTCATGTCGTGTGGTATATATCCTGTATTGTATATATCGTTGCATATTTCTGTGATTGTATCTATACCAAAGCTCTCCAGAGCTTCTATCATTTCAATTTTTATGTTATCCATGCCTGCTGATTTTCCTTTTTGTATCATATGAATGGCATTCTCTACTTCTGATCTGAGAATGTTTGGGCCTTCATTAGAATCTGGTGATGGTTTTTTACCTCTGTTGTCCTCGAATAGTTCTTTTACGTATTCTGCCCATCTGTTTGATATGTCTTTCTCATCAAGTAATATTACACCATTTTTGTTCTGGATACAGCTTCCTCCTTGTGCAAACCGCGACCGATTTGATAATTTCTTTATTTCTTCATGCATATCTCTTGTCATGTGCTTTGCTTCCAAGTCTTCTATTTCCTTGCATTTTGTTTCTATCCACCGTTCTTTTGCTTTTCTACACATAGTACGTATGTCATTGTCTATTGTTTTATATTCTGGAGTGTTTTTTTGCTTTCTTTCTTTCTGCCATTTTATTCAAGATGTCATCTGTCATCCAAATTTGATTTTTCTTAGACTCCTTTTTAGGTAAATTTGCATTTGCTGATTGTATGCTTGTTTTTAAGCATTCCCATTTTGCGGTTGCTTTTTCTTCTGGGTTTTCTCTTCTATACTGCTCCATGCTTTCTGTCAATAACTGTTGATATTTATTTTTGACATCGATTAAATATTTCTGTTTTATATCTGGTTGTTTCAGCGCTGATATTTCTATCTGGGGTTTCTCCTGTCTTCTGTTTCCTGTTTTATATATATAATGAATATATATATGTATATAATTATGTAATTTTCCTGTGATTAATCCACTTGTGCGTTAGGAAGTGTGTAGCATGTGTAAAATCTTGGAGACGAAAGCCAGCCTTGTAAAATGTGTAGAATAATTGAGAATGATGGCCAAAGTACGTCTGTAAGTTTGACAAAGTGTTTGAAGGAGTATTTCTTAAAGGAACGACACACTTACAGGAACATAAGGAAGGATGACAGGTATTGTTTTAAGGAATTGATTAAGGTATTACTTAGTGCTTTATACTAGACCAAATCATTGTATGAAGGCGGATCATGGACAACTGGATCTAACTTAGGATTTATAAGGAAAGTGTAGTCACAGTGAACTGGCTGTGAGTGGCATTGAGGTAAATTGTCCTGTGCATATGTTAGCACAATGTCTGACACTGTTTGTTATGTCCATTGTATGTGAGGACAGAATAGTGCTGGACCATACAGGGGTTGTGATTATTTGTATTCCAGGTTTTATCCTGCAAACTACCAGTAGTATATGAATCATCTATCTCTGTTGGACTCTGAGGTGCAAGTGCTCTTAAAGTCATTGGAGCCAGATACCCAGCGTCTACTGCCTGGCAATTCACAGACGTGTTAGTCCATGGCGGGAGTGTGATTGATTTCTACATAGAAGATAAGTGGCAAAACCAAGCCACTGGTCAACCTATTCAGACTCTACCTCTAATATATACAATAAAAGATAAAAATACAGTGTATGATGAATCCTTGTGGACATAAATCTGATAATTACAACTTCACAGTCCAGTAAGAGTGACAAAACATATATGTATTAGATAAGGGTTAATCAAAAGGTGAAAATTCATCATATTGATTCATTTTGATAATTGATATTCCATGCTTATTTATTTCATTATGTAAATACATTTGATTCATTATAAGTTACCTAACCGAAAAGAGAAACGGTAATGGTTAAATAAATTGTAAATATAAACCATCAGACTTGCTAAAATTATTTAAATTGAGTTCCAAGTTTTGTTGATACATATTATATATAAATAGACTATAATTAGTACCCTAGCATAATTAGCCATAATAGAAAATAATAATAATACATAATATCAAAGGAGAATCGTGAAATGGAGCAAATAGACTTTCAGGACATCCACTCTCATCACACCTGGAGGTTTATACAGCTGGATTCTACCTTTGATGTCAATACACCCTGATTCTTTTCAGAAAAGGGGGTATTTCTTGTAAGACCAGTCTCTTATCTGGCACTATCCTGGTATCATCTGATACATCTTTTTGGTCCAGGATAACTTTAGATTTCAATAAAATCAACACCCTTTCGTGACAGCCATCAAAGCAAATACTGATACTACAGAGATATTATACAAAATACTTGGCAAAGTCTGGGAGAGGAGGAAATACCAGCAGAATGGAAGGAAGGTTATCTGGTCAAGTTGCCTAAGAAGGGAAATTTACAAGAGTGCACAAATTATAGAGGAATAATGTTACTATCAGTGCCAGGAAAAGTATTAAACAGAAATATCCTTGAGAGATTAAAAGAGTCCATAGACAAGCAACTGAGAAATGAACAAGCAGGTTTTCGACAAAATAGATCCTGTACAGACCAGATAGCCACATTGAGAATAATAGTTGAACAAAGTCTGGAATGGAATTCGTGGACTATGAAAAGGCATTTGACAGTGTAGACAGAGAATCGCTTTGGAAATTGATGAGGCATTATGGAGTTCCCGTGAAGATCTTTAATTTAATAAAGAAGACCTATGAAGACATGACATGCAGAGTTCTTCATGAAGGACAACTTACAGAACTGTTTAGGATTAGAACGGGAGTGAGACAGGGATGCCTCTTGTCTCCATTTCTTTTCTTACTAGCAATAGATTGGGTCATGAAAATGTCGACATCACACAACAGAAATAGAATCCAGTGGAATCTGACTAAACAGTTTGATGATCTGGATTTTGCAGATGACTTGGATCTTCTGTCCCATAACCATAATCAGATGCAAGAGAAAATGAAAATTCTCGATGAGAGGTCACAACAAGTGGGCCTGAAAATACACAGGGAAAAGACAAAGATTATGAGAATAAATGCAAGAAATGATAACAAGGTTGAACTTGAAGAAACACCACTAAAAGATGTAGAATCGTACACATATCTTGGAAGTAATATAGACAAAGTTGGAGGGACAGACAGTGCTATCAAAATAAGAATACAAAAAGCAAGAGGAGCTTTCATTGCATTGGGAAACATGGAGAACAAGAGAAATCAAGTCCAACACGAAAATAAGAATCTTCAACTCAAATGTCAAGTCAGTCCTATTGTATGGCTCTGAGACATGGAGAACAACAAAAACAACAACCAAAAAGCTACAGACTTTTATAAACGGGTGCTTGCGTAGAATAGAAGGACTGAAATGGTATGACAAAGTCACAAATGTGGAATTGTTGACAAGAACCAGACAAGTGCCAGTAGAACAAGAGTTGAGAAGAAGACTGGATAAGAAGACTGGCGCTGGATAGGACACACATTTAGGAAACATGTTGATAGCATTACAAGGCAGTCCTTGTTCTGGAATCTACAGGGAAAGAGAGTCAGAGGTAGACCAAAAAACACATGGAGAAGAGAACTGGAAACAGAGGTGAAAATGATGAGGAAAACATGGAAAGAACTTGAGCGGATGGCACAGGACAGGAAGACTTGGCATGTGTTTGTTGAAGGCCTATGCTCCTTGGGGAGCTAAAGGGTATTGATTGATTGACTGTGTGGTGAAGTGGGATGTTATAAATATTTATAGGGGACTTAGTGTACTGACTGAGATCAGCTGTGAAGGTATCTATATCTAATAAGAGTAGTGTATTATAGATAACCTTACTTGCTGCCACATATGTATACCTCAGTCAGAATTATTCTGGAATAGTGTGATGACTACGTTATATGTCTAGGGTATGTGTATGATGAAGTGTAAGTCATAACAACAACAGACAGATAAACAATTTAATTTATTCCACCACACTTGACAACACTGTGACACTCACATACATAAAACACTCTACGAGGATATCTTAAAGGA
Organism: Oreohelix idahoensis; assembly: GCA_024509875.1. Lineage (NCBI taxonomy): Eukaryota > Metazoa > Mollusca > Gastropoda > Stylommatophora > Oreohelicidae > Oreohelix > Oreohelix idahoensis. The sequence goes on along the minus strand of JAMPIV010001325.1, from coordinate 158,669 downwards.
GTCACTGATAACTTTTCAAATAACAATATGTATTCAGTGCTGTCATGAATGTATATGTGTCCTGATTCAAATACAAAGGGAACCAGGAATCACAATCAATTTTAATTACAAGTTATATGTACAGAATTTATTAATATGAATCTTGTAGTGACATATATTATTAATAGTATCCTATGTGTGTCAGTTGTGTAGTAGTAATATGAGGTAATACTGGTTTTGTTTTGTTCAAGCTCTGTTGGTATTTGTCATCATGACTTCAATAGTTTGTTTCTATTGGAACTAGTATTGGAGATGTTCTCAGTTCCTGGTATTAAAACAATTAAATTCCCCTCTTAATTTTATTTTACAATGTCATTTTAAGATGGGGGTACATAATGTTGAGCTCCATGGCCACACTCTCTTATCTTTCGTGATGACTGCAGTAAAAGACTCCTCTGCTCGATTACTTTAATGAGTTCTGGAGTCACCCCACTGGTTGCTATATGGACCAAGGAGTATGCTGTCCACCTCTGGCTTCAGCAAAGCTCTGACCAGGTGCTGCTCAATAACTTTAAGACCACGGTCCCTGAAACAAGAAGGTTGTACCTTCTACGTCAGAACTAATTTACACTCTATTTCTACACTGAGCACAATACATCACAAACATTGAGTTCAGAGCGTTAGGCCAACTGTCAGCTTCATCTGAAATACTTTATACCAGTATTTCCCTCCCTAATGGTTACTACGCCTCTGCAATTCCAGCATTATTTCTTTCTAGTCAATAATCTAGGTGTCAGTGTACTGTTTTGCCATTCCATGCAGTTTTACTTTCCTCCGACACCTTCTGTTCAGGCTGGAGCACTATAGGCTTTACATCATGTTCGATACTGAACCACATATATATATACAGACATAAATTATCAATTTACATTCAATTTTCATTAAAAGATATTGAATATTTCAAGCTTACCACAATTCATGGAAATAATAAACAGTTTCGTTGACTGGCAATGAATATAGCACAACTCCGATCTGCCGATGTCCCAGGCTTTATTTTATAAAAAATATACACTGGTGCTCAACGCACTGCTTCTTAGTAGGTTTATTACAAGATGTGGCAAGGAACAGACGCTCTGAATTGAGTATATTCGCAGCTCTACCCAATCAAACCATGTCTACACATCTTTTCAAAAAAAAAATACCCCTTTTCACGTTTCCCCTGACAACACAAGATAGTATTTATAGCCCGACCAATCGTGTTTAGTCTTATATTTGTGCGCTCCAATCAAATAGGAGTTAACATGGTAGGCTATTTCCGTAACGTAATGTTTTTTCAAACACGTTATAAAAAAAATTTTATGAGCAGAAATGATTTCATGCTGTCAGGCACCCCCACTATTTTATTTTGGCCATAACTTGGTAATTCCTAGACTATTTGCGTAACGTTTTACATATTCTTTGTCAGCAAACCCTAAGGAACCCAAATATACGAATTTAATGGAGCCCATATGCATTTTCTTCTAGGATAGTCGTGCTGTTACTACCTTCTCACTTCCAAACTTGAGGGTGTCTGGGTACTGTCATGTTTTCAAACGTAAACCGGTATAATGTCATAATTCCCAATAAGCGTTTTTCAGGATTTAAAAACCTAACTCTGGTATGGGTAGTGAATTTTATCACTGACGATTTGAAAAAAAAAAAAGTAGTGCATGTGGCCTTACACGCGTGATGGCAGCAATTGTGTATCGCGCGACGCGTGTTTAGTGTTGCATGTGTCCTTGCTTTCTGCCTCTCCCTTCTCTTTATCCCTTAGTCCATCTGTCTTTTAGTTACGCCGTGTATGGAATGAATGAAATATTAAATCTAGGTCATTGATCAGCTTGCGTATCTCAAGGTTATTCCAAGAAATACAGTACACGTTTCATTGAAGAAAGCGGGTAATAATACAGTAGGCTTTTACTATCAACGTGAAAGCGTTACAATTTGCAGACGAAGGAGAACACAAGGGGATTTTGCGTACAGTCATTGTGACAGCACTGTTCTTTACCATTCTTCTTTCCTTTTATTAAATTCATTTGTTAGGCTTTGCATTTACGTTTTAATTTACATATGTGGATGTAGAATTTCACGACAGACTGAAGTTGACACCGGACGATTGAGAAGATTAACATAGCGTCTGAAATAATACAGATCTGCAATTATTCTCTCTCAGGAGTTTACGTGGCTGTTGAAGCTACTCAGTCGATAGTGGATGCTTGCTTGCCATTTTCCGCTGTCAGGATCATAAACGGGCCTGTCCCTCTTACCTCTCTGTCCAGCTGTGTTAAGTGGACGAGTGTGTGCAACGTAAACTCGAGTGCTTTTTTTTTTTTCAAGTGTCAGAGGGATAAGACTAAACGATGTGAGAGAAGTGGATACATCGAAATTTTTGTTTGGTTTGGTTTTAAGGACTATCTACATTGCACACAGACTCCATCAGAGCTCCGATCTCCTCCCTTAGATCACACAAGGAGGATCTCAGCACAGTGCATGAACTCATTAGCACCGATGAGAATCCCAATTTGTAAATACAGGAATCACACATTCTATAAACAATTTTGTGGTGAGTAGGGTTCTAATTTTTAAATTTTACCAGCGCAGCAGCCTGATAGGATAGGCCTATTGTTTATGATTTCCTACTGCATTTAGTATTTTAACGTGCACAATGTCACGTAGGGTTTATATTCATTTAATTTCCTACATTTTCTTCCTATTCTTTCACCCGAATTCTCTCTTTTATTATCTCGGTATTTCGTTTTTCCTGTATATTTTTCATCCATTCGTTTTGCGAATATTATTTTCATATAATTCGCAAACTTTACCTGTTTTCCTTTCTCTGAAACTGAGAATCGCGCTAGGACGATATTACGTAGATGTCAGGGCTGCAGGGCGTCAGAAGGCGTGATAAGTCGGTTCGCTGAACACAGGACGTAGCAAATCGTCTACATTCTCACCGAGCGCGCGAGCTTCTTCTCGGCATAAGTCCCGGTGAGGTGTGATACTTTACATCTGCACCGGTCAGTATCCAGACATTTGTCTGGAAAATCCCAAACTGACACGGCGCTCACTTGGGCCATGGTCAGCTGTAGTGTGAAAACTGCCTATTGGCCAAGTTTGAAACTTTAATTTCATTCTCGCTCATAGACTCCACAGTAGATAGGTCGCTCGAAAACAGAATAGCTGTTAGCGAAGATCTCAGTTTGTTTCGGCAATTTGTCGAACTTCTAGACTTCCAGAAATATTTTCAGCATTTTTATTCTTAAGTTGTGCGACTACCTGTAATTCTGTGGTTGAGGTAATTAATATGATAGATATATAGATTTTGTGAGTGTTAAAGTGTTAAATCGCTTAATTCATTTTAATCTATTTCTTTAGCGCAGAAGAGAAATAAAGTGGTAGGCTATTATATTTTCTAGGGAAGCATTCAGTGGAAAGCAGAATAAAATTAAAATTTCTAGCTTATAACGGCAATTGTAGCTATTTATAAATTTAATTTAACTGCTAATACTCAGTCGAGTGTATTTTTCTAAACTAACGTATAAACTCTAGAATCCAGCCTCATGAATGGTGACGGAATACGCACGTGTTCTTAATTTATGAGGATTGCTGATTTTTAATTATAACTTACGTCACGGGAAGTTTAAATGATAAGCAAAGCTCTCTGCTTGCAAGTTTAAATGTAAGTCATAACCAGTACAGATTCTGTTTATTATATTATATGTGTTATTTTTCCTCCACACAGTGAAAGTTTTGGGGTGACCCTAACTTTACCAGCACCTAGTAGTAGTTTCCATACTTGTGAAGAAATAGACAGTCCTTATTTTGAACCACGTGGGTTTTCTCAAGTAACACTGATCTGACGGTGCAAGTTAGACAGAAATACTAATATCCCTATAACGGGTTTTCAAAGACTGTAATGATAAATACTGGACCTTGGAGCCAGCACTTAATTTCTTCTAGAAACTCTATATAATTTGCTGCCTGGTGGCGTGAATATTAACAATCATTTCCCGACTAGATTATATCTTGTGGACAAATCTGTGGTGTGACTAAAGTGAATCCTATACTGAGGGAAGGCACCGACCTGACATTCATCATTTTTTAGAAACCTACGCTATTGACACTGTGCTCTGCTAACTCCCGCGCCTGGAATAATTGTTAGGTGACTTAATCAGACATTTGAACAAATTTGCATACCCAAGTAGTCGTTCCCGGAGACTCCAAGTTAAATACGTCTTTTGGAACTGGGGACTTCTTGGCAGAAGACTGCATTTTTTGAGTCTGTGTGAAAATCTAAAATCAATGTGTTCCAAGAGGCAGCAAGCAAAGTCGTGAGTACAAGTATGAGAAGCCATGGCGGAATGAATGAGTGTACGCTGGTTTGAGTGATATTTTTCACTATTTTATCTTTGACACCCTGTTGCTGTCCTAATTTTTTTTCAATCTGCATAATTTGTTGCTAAGGCTAGAGTTCTTGTGTTTTGTCTTAGGTTAAATCAGATTTTTTTTTCAAACTCTGTGCATATAATTACGAGATAAAACAAAGACAACTCTTAGACTCAAACCCTATGTATCTGTGACTCGGGCGCCATCATCTGTTCTCTTAACGGGGCCGGGCTAAACCTAGAGTTAACACTATAACGGGGCTATCATCCTTGCAACATTTCCTTGATTTTTTATGACTATGTGTATATGTATTTTCCTTGATGTACTTTCTTTGATGTTGTGAGCCGATTTTTCCTGATAATAAAATCGCTCTTGAACTTAATAATCGTGTTTGGTCAGCTCGTTCTAGATAATATATATATATCATTGTTATAGTTTTCCCACGTCTGTGTGTTTACCTGTCGTCACGTGTATGTGCGTGCCTGTGAGTGATAGAAATATACATAATATGTATATTGGTGTAGTCTGTCTGACGCTGTAACAACTGTTGTAGAAGATAGGTGAGAGAGAGAAGAATTCTTTTCGCTTTCAGAGACAGCCACTATATCAAATCTATCATCTCACGTGTGTGGAAATTCTATTACCTTTCACTAACTCTCACTGAGTCTATCACCTATTCAAACCTATTCAGAAGGGACCAAACCTAGTCTTAATTCTCCTATCGGAAATCTACGACAAATGAGGGCTCGTTTCCGGTCTTTGAACTTAGAATAGGAAGACGAGTACGACAAACGTGGACTCGTCTATCTGGATTTTGTACTTAAGATTCTGTATTCTGATATAGAGTAAGAGTGTGATGTCTTGTGACTGTGTATCTTTTAAAAAAAATTACCCCCTAGACTAGCGATCTGTTTACGGGCGTGCTGACCACACAAACTAATAAGTTTTTTTTCCACAGCATCTTTGAATAATATACATTTTGGTTACAGGTTGATTTGTCGGGATATATGTTAACTGCTGATTGTAATACTAAATGCTGGTAAAGTGGTGAGTGTATAACATTCACTGGGTACTGAGGCAGAACGGCGTTTGAACTAAGTTAAGGAGTGTGTTTCGGACTTTTTGTCCAGATTAATTCTCTCCCTTACCCGATCTGACTTCAGGGGCGAACTTATAGTGGATTTTTAAAAATTAAGGGATTATTTTTCTCTTTAATTTTTGCAATATTCTTTTGCTTTTCCACTGTAGCAACTTATTTTTCAGTTGTAATCTTAACTACCATTTATTTGGCGTAGTCGTGTTTTGCATTAAGTGCTTTATTGCCGATAATAGCAGCGATAGTTAGATTTTATTTTGGAGGAGGTATCCCAGGGTTAAATATATCATCTTTTTTTTTTTTTTGGTAATTTTTTTCTCGTAAGTGGTAGGAACCAGGTTATTCTTTTTCCTATTTTCTTTCTCCAACAGTCTCAGTCACTGACATAATATGGCCGAGAGGGCAAAGCTTAGACAACTCCTCAGGGACGAAGCGAGAGAGGAGGGACTGGAAGGAGAGGAAGCAAAAGCTTTTGTCAGAGACGAACTTGAGAGATATGATGCGGAGAGGAAAGCAGCTGAAGCTAAAGAGGAAAAAGAAGAACTCAAGAGGAAAGAAGCAGAAGCTAGAGAGAGGGAAAGGGAAGACCGTCTTTTACAGCAGAAGAAGATGGACGAGGAAATGGAAATTCGCAGGATGCAGCACGAGGAAAGAGAAAATGAGCAACGACGACAGCATGAGCTGGCGCTTAAAGCTCTAGAACTCCAAAGTCGTGGTGCTGCCTCTACCTCCAGCAATGGAGAATCTTCTCCTCATTCCTCCTTAACTGATCCTTCTAACACTCAATCTCTTCAACTAAACGCCATGTCTTTCACTCTAGAATCTTTTCCTTGTCCAAATGAGAAGATTGACACATGGTTAGAAAAATTTGAGAAAATTGCAACTCTGTACGGGTTAGAGAGGTCGCGTTGGAATATGAAACTTTCCCAGGCCCTAAAAGGTTCTGCTTATGATGTTTATTCTAAGCTGGAAAGTAGCCAACAAGACGACTACGATGTGTTGAAGAAAGCGTTACTGGAGCGCTTTGAAATGAACGCTCGCAAGTTTTTGCAACTGTTTCGCAACAGCCGGAAAGAGAATTCTGAAACTTTTCACCAGTTCTCATCGCGTCTTAAGGGATATCTAACAAAGTGCCTTGAGCTTTCGCAGCTCCCCTCTACCTATGAAGGTCTTGAGGAACTTGTTCTAACTGAACAAATAAAGAACACTTTGTCTGCTGATACCCGGAGATTTCTCGCTGAGCAGGGGACAGAAAAACTTGAAGACATTTTGGAAAAGTCTGAGCGTTATCACAATGCGCTGGCTGAACTACCGGCCACAAAGCGGAAACCGACAGAGGAGCATTTTCGAAAACATAACCTAGAGCAATCTTCTCAGGCTTCTAACCAAAACAACCACAGAGAAACTGGACCTCAAAACCCCCCTCCTGAAAAATCCAAGTTCTACAAGAACAAGTACCCCAACCACCCCAAACAGTCTGATCAACCCGACCGACCTACATGGCAGCGTAGCCAGAAAGGACAAGGGGGCAAAGGGAGAACCCCTGAGCACGGGACATATGATCAGACCGAGCACACCGAGCCGAAACGCATCGGATGCTTATTGACAGTCTCGCAAGGCGGAATTATTGACAGTGATTCCCAACCTGTTGGGGATAGACCCTCAACGCGAGGTACTGTTACTTTGAACGGTTCTCAAACTTCTTGCTTATTTGACACGGGGCTTTCTTATGATTGCATTGTTGCCAGAAAGCTGGTTAAACCCGGTCAAGAGACAGGAGAGACCGTCAAACTTTGTGGAGTTCGTAAGAGTGATGCACCTACAGCGCTTCCCATCGCATTGGTGGAGATACACTCTGACTTTGTCAGAGGTGTGATCAAAGCGGCTGTTATGGATGATCCCATCTACCCAGTCATACTTGGCGGGAGATACGTGTGTATTGGGAAACCGAAAGAGCCGATTGTGGCAGCAGTAACTACAAGAGGGCAAACCAAGAAGGAACGGGAGCCTGCGCCTAATTTGTTACCTATGGAACTTAAAGAAGCGCAACAAAAGGATCCTACTTTGGCACCCTGCTTTAGGAAACTGCCCATGGCGAAGGAACCCAAACAGCACGGGGACATTTTTTCTGAGGATGGCGTACTTTATCGGAGAACGGGCAAGCCTGACCAAGGTTACAACCAGCTCCTAGTACCGAAACAGTACAGAAGCCAAATCCTAGAAATGGGGCACTCTCTTCCCTTTAGCGGACATATGGGACAGAACGCCACAAACCAACGTATAACCACTCATTATTGGTGGCCAGGAGTAAATACTGATATTATCAGATATGTCAAATCCTGTGCCCAGTGCCAACGTGTGCCACCCAAGCAACGGGCACCCCCAGTTTCTTTGGGTGAAATGCCAGTAGTGGGTACACCATTCGAACGGGTTGTGATCGACATTTTAGGGCCTTTCGAAAGGACTAAAAGAAGGAACAGGTTCATCCTGACCTTAGTCGATACATGAACTTTATGGGCAGAAGCTATCCCGCTAACATGCGCAGATGCCAAGCATGTCGCAGAAGCCCTCGTGCAGATTTTCACTCGGTTGGGATTCCCTCAGCAAGTGTTGACGGATAATGGATCTCCATACCGAAACCTGTTGATGGATGAGATCGTTAAGATCTTGAGGACCCAACACATCCACACTAAGCCATATACTCCGGCGGGAAATGGGCTCGTGGAACGTGCTAATGGAAACCTCACCATGATGCTAAGTAAGCTGGCACAAGTGAAACCTGAAGATTGGGATCTCTGTATTCCTGCAGCATTATTTGGCTACAGAGAATCTCCTCATACTTCCACAGGATTTCCGCCAGCTACACTCTTATTCGGCAGACCCATTAAGGGCCCGCTTGAAGCCTTACTTCAGTCTCTGACAGACGAGAAGGCTGATGAGACAGTTGTCTCAGCCAGTAAATATGTGTCGGTTTTAAAGGAACGGTTGAAACTAGGGTGGGACCTAGCAACGACTAACTTTAAGCGAGCACGCACCAAGCACGCTAACCGATACAGGAAAGTCGCGGAAGAGAGAGAGAACTGGAAGCAGGAGAGAAAGTTTTGGTGTTGCTCCCTACCGAGAACAACCAACTGAAGATCGGATGGCAAGGGCCGTTTACCGTCCTGAAAAAGATTTCTAAGGCTAACTACCAGATCTCTATTGAAGGAAAGGAGAAGGTTTTCCATTTAAATCTCTTAAAGAGATACTTGGAAAAACCAGTGCCAACCTCCGACCATCTCCTGACGATCGCCAAAACTGACGAAGATGACGATAGTGGCAGGGATATTCCACTGCTATCACAGGAAATCTTTCAAAAATGTCAGAAGCGGCGACGCTCTTTCAAGCGCGCATATGAGACATTCCAGGGGAAGGAAACTTTGAGGAGTGGACTTGAGTAGGAATTGGACAGAGATGGAGGGGGAAGAGGAGAGGGAAGAAGACAGACACCCCGAAGCTACGGTTATAGGAAATTAAACTCCATAACGTAGACATGGAGTGCTTCCATATCTTAAAGGGGGGAGGCTCTGTCACGTAGGGTTTATATTCATTTAATTTCCTACATTTTCTTCCTATTCTTTCACCCGAATTCTCTCTTTTATTATCTCGGTATTTCGTTTTTCCTGTATATTTTTCATCCATTCGTTTTGCGAATATTATTTTCATATAATTCGCAAACTTTACCTGTTTTCCTTTCTCTGAAACTGAGAATCGCGCTAGGACGATATTACGTAGATGTCAGGGCTGCAGGGCGTCAGAAGGCGTGATAAGTCGGTTCGCTGAACACAGGACGTAGCAAATCGTCTACATTCTCACCGAGCGCGCGAGCTTCTTCTCGGCATAAGTCCCGGTGAGGTGTGATACTTTACATCTGCACCGGTCAGTATCCAGACATTTGTCTGGAAAATCCCAAACTGACACGGCGCTCACTTGGGCCATGGTCAGCTGTAGTGTGAAAACTGCCCTGCAATGGAGTCAGGCTGTCTGGGATTTGAAACTGACACGCGTACATCGTGGTCAGTAGGTGACAGTTACGACACGCGTTAAGCGGACGTAAATGTTGGGAGTAGGGGAGATAATTTCGCTTGGCGAAGTAAGTTTGGGCCCTTTGTCTGATTTTAAGATATTGGCCAAGTTTGAAACTTTAATTTCATTCTCGCTCATAGACTCCACAGTAGATAGGTCGCTCGAAAACAGAATAGCTGTTAGCGAAGATCTCAGTTTGTTTCGGCAATTTGTCGAACTTCTAGACTTCCAGAAATATTTTCAGCATTTTTATTCTTAAGTTGTGCGACTACCTGTAATTCTGTGGTTGAGGTAATTAATATGATAGATATATAGATTTTGTGAGTGTTAAAGTGTTAAATCGCTTAATTCATTTTAATCTATTTCTTTAGCGCAGAAGAGAAATAAAGTGGTAGGCTATTATATTTTCTAGGGAAGCATTCAGTGGAAAGCAGAATAAAATTAAAATTTCTAGCTTATAACGGCAATTGTAGCTATTTATAAATTTAATTTAACTGCTAATACTCAGTCGAGTGTATTTTTTTCTAAACTAACGTATAAACTCTAGAATCCAGCCTCATGAATGGTGACGGAATACGCACGTGTTCTTAATTTATGAGGATTGCTGATTTTTAATTATAACTTACGTCACGGGAAGTTTAAATGATAAGCAAAGCTCTCTGCTTGCAAGTTTAAATGTAAGTCATAACCAGTACAGATTCTGTTTATTATATTATATGTGTTATTTTTCCTCCACACAGTGAAAGTTTTGGGGTGACCCTAACTTTACCAGCACCTAGTAGTAGTTTCCATACTTGTGAAGAAATAGACAGTCCTTATTTTGAACCACGTGGGTTTTCTCAAGTAACACTGATCTGACGGTGCAAGTTAGACAGAAATACTAATATCCCTATAACGGGTTTTCAAAGACTGTAATGATAAATACTGGACCTTGGAGCCAGCACTTAATTTCTTCTAGAAACTCTATATAATTTGCTGCCTGGTGGCGTGAATATTAACAATCATTTCCCGACTAGATTATATCTTGTGGACAAATCTGTGGTGTGACTAAAGTGAATCCTATACTGAGGGAAGGCACCGACCTGACATTCATCATTTTTTAGAAACCTACGCTATTGACACTATGCTCTGCTAACTCCCGCGCCTGGAATAATTGTTAGGTGACTTAATCAGACATTTGAACAAATTTGCATACCCAAGTAGTCGTTCCCGGAGACTCCAAGTTAAATACGTCTTTTGGAACTGGGGACTTCTTGGCAGAAGACTGCATTTTTTGAGTCTGTGTGAAAATCTAAAATCAATGTGTTCCAAGAGGCAGCAAGCAAAGTCGTGAGTACAAGTATGAGAAGCCATGGCGGAATGAATGAGTGTACGCTGGTTTGAGTGATATTTTTCACTATTTTATCTTTGACACCCTGTTGCTGTCCTAATTTTTTTTCAATCTGCATAATTTGTTGCTAAGGCTAGAGTTCTTGTGTTTTGTCTTAGGTTAAATCAGATTTTTTTTCAAACTCTGTGCATATAATTACGAGATAAAACAAAGACAACTCTTAGACTCAAACCCTATGTATCTGTGACTCGGGCGCCATCATCTGTTCTCTTAACGGGGCCGGGCTAAACCTAGAGTTAACACTATAACGGGGCTATCATCCTTGCAACATTTCCTTGATTTTTTATGACTATGTGTATATGTATTTTCCTTGATGTACTTTCTTTGATGTTGTGAGCCGATTTTTCCTGATAATAAAATCGCTCTTGAACTTAATAATCGTGTTTGGTCAGCTCGTTCTAGATAATATATATATATCATTGTTATAGTTTTCCCACGTCTGTGTGTTTACCTGTCGTCACGTGTATGTGCGTGCCTGTGAGTGATAGAAATATACATAATATGTATATTGGTGTAGTCTGTCTGACGCTGTAACAACTGTTGTAGAAGATAGGTGAGAGAGAGAAGAATTCTTTTCGCTTTCAGAGACAGCCACTATATCAAATCTATCATCTCACGTGTGTGGAAATTCTATTACCTTTCACTAACTCTCACTGAGTCTATCACCTATTCAAACCTATTCAGAAGGGACCAAACCTAGTCTTAATTCTCCTATCGGAAATCTACGACACACAACTTGCACACGAGACCTCCTATTTTTGTCGTCCTTTTCCGAGAAGGCTAGGCATCCGATCTCACTACCCAGGAGACCGGGAAAGGGGGGGGGGGGGGGGGGGGGGGGGGGGGAGGGGGGATGACATCATTAGGACCATTGGTTCTGAAAAACAAAGTTTCCATACATTATATTCCCTCAACTGGGAATCGAACCTGGTACCTCTAGAACTCGAGGCGGAAGGCGGACGCCATACCCCTTATCCACTCCGAACCCTCAAGCGAAATTTAACACGGAGATAACAGCATTCTAATTTTAAAAGATACAATCATCATTTCTTGTTTCACTCTTTATGAACCACGAAGATGGCCCCTTTATCGTAACAGACCCCTTGAGGAAGCCTTTATCAAACAGGGCTGTGGAGTCGATATATTTTCTTTCGACTCCGACTCCAGAAATTTATAATAAGAACGACTCCAACTACGAGTACTTTAATTATTAATTGCATCACATATGATCATATCTTTGATATATGCAGTGACTAACTAAAAGTCGTAGCACCCATATTGCAACTCCAAATGTCATTTTGTTGTAACATAATTCCGCTACATAAACGTTGACAATACAAGTATATGCTTGTATATTATTATCAAGGTAAATGAAAAAAAAAATCTTCTTTAACTTTAACAGAGGAGCTAAATGTTATTGATTAATTGATTTGTTAAATGAATATGATAACTCGTGCTCTTATTAGCAACACAACTACAAAATCAAAAAATGTAACACTAAGAGCTTATCTTCATCTCCTGAGTGTGGTTAGAGCGCTGGTCTCTCGCGGCACAGGTGCCGGGTACGAATCACGGTACTGACACGCTCCAGTCTAACTAGCTTTAAATGGGTACCTGACTTTGAGTTAGGGAAAGAAAAGGCAGCGAGGAAGGGAACTGATCACCCCCACCTCTCGATGCTGGACCTAATTTGGTGAAGTCTCTAACACTTCACCGCCCTACGGCGAGTATCTGCCTGGCGATATGCCAGTTTAAAATTATTTCATTACATCCGGCACATGTCTGTGAACGTTTGTGAGCGGAAAAAAATGTATGAAGTTACAATTGTGAGCTTTATATCCGTTGCTAGAGTTGCTTTGGATCAAGCCGCAAGCTTTATAAGATTCAGAAATTGAACAAAAAATTAGAAAATAAGTTGCCATAGAGTGTTCATATCATGTAAACACTTCCTGTGGACATCTTATTTTGAACTGGTAGCGAAATAATTATACTGGTGCTTAGTTATTGCATAATTTTAACAATTAATTACGTCACGGGGTTATTTGTTTGCATGTAGTATAGTCACATACATAACACTCATAAACTATTAACGAATCAACCTCAATATATAATTTCGAAATGAATTGTAGCGACAATAACCTATTTTCGATTCCGATAAGGACGTTGAACAAACGTGATATTTTTAAGTAATAAATAAATTAATTTGCATGGGACAGGAATGTGTGAGATTCCAGTTCAGCAATATGTGTCTTCACAAAATAGTTTATATAAATTACAATTTTCATTTGTTTTTTTATCAAACTTCTTGAATTAGTTGTCACCTGGATATACGTTTCAATTCTTGGTGTTTTACTACCAAGGGATTAAGTACAGCTGAAATATTTACGTGTATGTGCAAAATTGTTATTCAATTTTTATGTTTTTATTGTTTCTACACTTCACAAGATAAAACAAACAATTATAACATCCCAAAAGAACTCAACAGTATTTCACAACATTCTGTAGCCAATTTCCTAAAGTTTGATGCATAATACATATATCTACTAAATTAATATATGTGTCTACTGCCTGTTTTTAAAACACCACTTGTAGAAAAAAAAATGTCTGCATATTGGGTCCTGGGTAAAACCGAAAAAATGCCTGGGCTAGAATGGATCTTAAAGAATTCGGAGGTCATAAAACAAGCTCTCCGCCTTACTTATGCTGGTGGTACAGCTGTGACAATAAGAGAGGTGTTTTCCCCAGCTGAGGAGTATCTATCACTTTAACATGTATTTACGATGTGCAGTCAATTTTTGTCTAGCCTACCTCTTTCAGCACACATTTGAATATTTCAATTGGCTTTCTTTCTCCACTTTCGTCTAAGTTTACTCGGCGGTGCTTTCATCGCTTCTGCTCATCTAGATTTTGTTCAGATCCAAATTATTATCTGTATCCGAAACTAATGAGGGTGACGAGGCAACTATCTTCCGACACTAAACCATTTACTGGAATGGCAACTTCACATAATGCATGTTTTAGTTTTGTCTTGTTAGGGTTTTACTGCACGAATTTTAATCCGCAATTCGCATTGACTAAGATTAAGGTGTTTATTTTTTTTTTTTTTAAATCCCGAATTCTCGAAAAATACCATATTTTGCTTAACCTGCATTCTGGAATTTTAAAATTATGCGAGAAGTCGGAGAGCTTATAACCGACTCCGACTACAACTCCGAATCCGCAAAAAAATACCAACTCCTCGACTCTGACTTCACAGCCCTGACAGCAAAGCATAAACTCTTGCAGCGATAGTTTATATGGCAATGTGTTTTACATGATGAGGTCCGCCAGTCCCATACACAACCTTATATTAGTCGACTTCTACGATATATCTGAGGTTCAGAAATCCTCAACATTATTCAGAATACCTCGACCTATTTAATGATTTAACAGTTGGTAGCCTAAATACCCAACAACATTATGAGGTAACCGAGCCATAACAGTTAAGCGGTATCAAGCAGATTGTTTCTATTGTTTCAAGGCCTCTACAGAGACCCCATGGGGATCTACAGAGACCCCATGGGGAACTACACGGACCAAACGCTACAAACCACCGCAAGAGAATGTTAAGAATGTCTCCGGCGGACGCTAACACTGTGTACTTAAGCCACAGGTTCAGAGCTAAAATGGTTTATGTAGCAAACGTATCAACAGTCCACACAACTTACTACCTACAGTGTAGATCTGTTAAACATGAATTCTTTACAGCAGGGATTGGCAACCGATTTAAAAAGAAAAAAATTACTAAATTTCGCCTGGTTTTTCCGAGGCGCGTTCCCGTTCAACCGAGACATAGGATCAGTCAGTTACATTAACATGTTCAAATATAAAAGACCTTGTGGTCTGGTGAATGTGACTGATTCGAGGCAACTGGTCGATCGCAATCTACCGGTCAGTCACAACGGATGATTTGGTAGACCTCTGGGTGACGGAGGGGAAAAAGACATAATTTTTAAGCTAGGGAAATTTCGAACAACCCCACAAGCACCGACATTAAAAAGCCGAGCATCCTTAAAAGTACTTTTTTCCGTGCTTCCAGTGAAAACTCGCGAGCTAGGTTTTTAACAGTCATTTCATGCCTGAACTGCGTACGATAGGAACGTTTCTATTTTCATGTGAAGTGAAGATAAAACGTGGTAAAATATCAGTCAGTATTAGAGCACGCACTACAAAACTGTCGACTACATGAGACGATCAGGGTGGCAGTATGTCCTTCTCCAACCCACTTGAGGGAGAAACTATGGTCACGAGAGAAGGCGGAGGCGGAGGTCAGCTTTATAAGAGAGATAGATGTAGTTATATGGGAGCGAACGATGAAGAAGAAGAAGTCAGTGTTCATTTTCTATATCTTCGCCGATGGACATACAGGAAGCTGATCGTTTGGTACACATAACAGTTACATACAGGCAGCCCATTCTAAATACCAAATACTCTAAAGCAGGGGTCGGCAAACTTTTAGTAGTGTCGTGCCGAAGTAATGTTGCAAAGTCACTCAGCGTGCCAACCTAAGTCCACCATATTTTTTATATACAACAATTATTGAAACAATTTAAAAATGATCTTGTATTAACATGTTTCCGATACATTAAATAACTATTCTATTCTTTGTAGATTATTCAATATTTTAATATAAATAGGAACAAATATCAATACAAATATTATGTTTTGCAAAATTTAGTCTAAGTTCTGAACACATTAGTTTGAAATTTTATAATAAAATTTTATAATAAAATAATGTATATTTTGTTAAGAGAGAAAGTCCAATAGTTTGAAGAACAAAACAATTAAATAAACCAAACATAAAACACGTTTTTAAAATTTTAATATGAGTAATCATTGATTATTATTGATCTGAGTCATTAATCAATTAATGGGACCCGTGTCCTTGCTTCTCCTTGGTTAATTGTTCAATATCAGGTGTGTATTTTGTCAGTTTCAGCTTCACACAGGCTTCTGAATGCACAGGTGTTAGGCGACTTCTCTGTGAACTTAAAACAGCTTTCGTGTGTGGGAAAGTTTGTTCACATGTATAAGTTGACCCAAAAGCCGAAAGTAGAGCAAATGCAACTTTCTTCAAACAGGTGAACGCTTCAGGCAGGGATGTCCAGCAGTTGAGGATGGCAGCTGACTTTTCCAAGCAGCTTCCTTCAAGAGTTTTTCGCAATTCTACAAATTTTATCGTCCATAACTCTGATGCCTTGAATTCGATGTGTTGCATTTCAAAATTGTCAACATCCACCCACTCGAAAAGAGATAGGTCAAATGGGATGTTAGTATGATCAATTAAGTCGGGCTTGATGAGGTAAGAAAACATGGGCCCGTGAATTTTGAAGTCTTGACCTCGTTTAGCAAACTCTCCTTTGAGCGCTTCAACGTACTTCTGAAGCTCATCTCTGTTGACAGTAAATCGATTTGAATGAGCCTTTACGTTTGGAAATTACGTGTATGTGTTAGTGGTAATATCTCTGCAAAATGTGTCTAATTTTGACGCAAATCCTTTCCAGTACTCAAAAAGATCAAGTACTGTTTGACCCTGCCCTTGTAAACGCAAGTTTAATTCATTCAGATGTGTAGTTATGTCAGCCAGAAACATCAGCTTGCACAGCCAGTCCTCGTCCTTCAATTCCGGGAAATGTTGTTCTTTTTCATCAAGAAACACCTTGATTGCTTCTAGACATGATACAAATCTGTTCACAACATTACCTCGACTAAGCCAACGAACATTGCTGTACAGCGGGAGGTCCGCATATGCGCTCTCCATTTCTTGTAGAAGAAACTTGAATTGCCTGTGGGTCAATGAAGAGCGAGAAACTATGAAGTTAACTATCTTGACAACAGTTTCCATTACAGAGTTCAAGGATAGTGACGAAATCTTCGCACACAAACTCTCCTGGTGTATAATGCAATGGAAGCTCAATACTTGACGTCCAATACGATCCTCAAGAAGTTTAACAAATCCTTTGTTCTTTCCAACAAATGCAGGGGCGGCATCAGTAGTAACACAGAATATTTTATTCATGTTAATGTTCTGATTTTCGAAATAGCTTACAAATGCAGTTATAATGTCCTCTCCCTTGGCTGTACCATCAAAAGGTATCAAGCAGCACAGTTCTTTATAAATACAGTCGTTGTCACAATATCTCGCAACTATAGCTAGGCGAGTCACGTCATTCACATCGACACTTTCGTCAAGAGCGACACTAACTACAACAGCTTGTTGTAACCCGGTTGTTTGTTTTACCAGTACATTTTCAGCCATACTCCGAGACAGTATTGTTTCTTTATTTGGTAAATCACTAAACAAAATTTCAGCACTGCTCAAAAAAGTTTCCTTGATGTATTCTCCATCTGTGAAAGATTTGCCCTTCGAAGCCACACACTATGCAATTTTGTAACTACATTCGGTAGCTTTATTTTTGGTTCCAATTACTTGACTAAAAATACTACTTTGTTTTTTGTAGCCAGAAACAGCCATACTACTTTGTTTTTTGTAGCCAGAAACAGCCATTTTTATGGCTTCACTTTTCTCCTCAGAGTTTTTAAACATGGACTGATGTTTGGTTTGATAGTGTCTTTGTACACTTGACGTACGGCACATGACACTTTCATAACATAAAGCACAAATAGCACGATCCTTTTGTTGTATGAATCCATATTCGTTTGTCCTAAAGTCTTGAAACGAGCGTATATCAAATTTTTGCCTTTTTTGAGTCATTTTAACGGCACCGTATTACTTAATAACAACACCAACTTTTGTGCTGCGGTCAACGGACTGTACGGGCATGAGTATGCGACAGCCGGGAGAACTGTAGAGATGGTGGTGGTCGGGAGAGAGGGGAAGGATAGGACGGAAATATAACTTCGTCGAGGTCAGTCATTGTTGCTCCAAACTCACACTGGGAGTCAAAAACTGCGAGCGAAAACGAAATAAATACGCTCGCCCAGGCGCTAGCCAGACACTATTGCGTAATTATGATATTACGTCTCCGCTTGCCCGTAAAAATTCGCTTGGGATTCTTTTCAAGAATCTCATCCTGCAAACCTGCTGCAGGCGGTTTGGTAGCAAATCGCTTTGTGTGGATTTTTAACAATGGTATAAGCGCCGTACCGTTCAGAAAGCAATGGCAAACTACTGAATGAAAAACTTGCCTAGAAAAATCACAAACAGCCAATAAAAGCTTGGGTTGATTGCCACGTCCTGTAAAGGATAAGCAACTAACTAACATCCTGCAAACTACGGTACCAGGTAGACGCCAGACTAGCGGGCGCCGCAAAGTATAACCACTCCCCTTGAAATTCGTTGAAGAATGTTTGTTCTCGGAAACGGTCCGTAAAAACGAAGACTTACGTGCAGTATAGTATGATCAGGCCTTTAGTTTGCATCAGATCGCACATTCTTACCGCCAATGTCTAAAAACTTTCGTTTTGAAGGGTTGTAAAAACAGGTATAGCTTTAAAAGAATTATATGCTTCTATTTAATTAAAAATTCAATTTTTTTTAAAAATGAGATCATATACTGTACAATATTTTAATTCACTCAGCGTGCCATTGAAAATCGTTCCACGTGCCACGCTTGGCACGCGTGCAGTACTTTGCCGACCCCTGCTCTAAAGCATGAAAACATACAAGCACATCAGTTTATCAAAGTAGATCTTTACAGATCTCACTGTTTATAAAGTAGACCTCCTCAGCTCATTTTTGTTTGTTTTTCACAAAATATAGAGCTTTAATGTTCTGTTCAACCTGACCCGACATGGGTCTTTTCGGTTATAATTGGGAGATATTGTGTGATTCATTCTATTTCGATGCTAGACCGATGTTAGCCTTGAAAACCGCTGGTCCTGAAAAGGACCCCTAGCTGGCTGTCTGAGTTAGTCGTGAGCTAGTTGCGGCATCTTCAATCAGTTTGCGTGTCCTTTTTCGCAAGCGTGTTATTGTTGTTATAAACCCCCCCCCCCCCCCCCCCCCCCATGTTATCGCCAGTTGTTGGCAGCCCTGAAAAGGGCTAGTCTATAGAATGACTACTACTAGCTGAAATTTGGATCCAGATGCGTTTTTGGTAGTTCAGTTTGTGTTTATCTATGGTGTCTACTGGTTGTGTCGTCTTCCTAAGTTCCAGCTGATGTAAAGTTTTGTTGATTATAGCTGGGAGAAGGTCCTCTCGAATTTCATTTCTGGATTTGGTTGTTACTTCTTTCTTTGTGTTGATGAGTTTGTTATTTCGGTGATTACACTGAAAAACAACATTTTTCTTTCTTATATAAGAATAAGTGTTCTTATGTCAGTTTCTTGCGCTGATTTCAAATTTGAAATCCGTTTATCTCTATCACGTCGGGTTCTTAAGATATGTGTGAATAAATATATTTTTGCGAAACCGTTATTTGCTCCGTTTCATTTTTACTATATAACTTTTTAAAAATTAATAAAATGCAAAATAATTCTACTTTTTATACTGCTAAAAGATGCATGACATATGTTACGTTATATTTCAAATAGTTACTGTATTTTGAAATATTTCTGAGTGAAATATGGCTTCTAGAAGTTGTAGAAATTCGGCTGATCTGTTCTGTTACGTGTGCGGATATTTTACCGATCGTGTTCACCAGAAAAACTTTACACCATTGCTAAAGAAAGCATATGAACTTTATTTCGATTCGAAAGTTGATGATGCAAATAAATCTTGGAAGCCAAATGCAGTTTGTTCGACTTGTGCAAATACATTGGCAGGTTGGTTACGAAAATCGCCGAAGCATAAGTCGATGCTTTTTGGAGTGCCAGTAATATGGCGTGAACTGACAAATCACGTTACTGATTGTTACTTCTGCTTGACAAATATCTATGGTTTCACTTTTAAAACTAGAAAGTCTGTGGTTTATCCAAATATTGAATCGGTTTCGAAACCAGTGCCTCATGATCCAATCACGTGTCCGATCCCAGTTCCACCAGAACAATATCCGTTGGACGTGAATGAACCATCAGAAAGTGATAGTTTACCTGCTTTAGAAACTAATTCTGACTCGGATTATGTACCGGTGAATGATGGTGTTCACTTAATTAACCATTCAGAACTTTCAGATCTAATACGTGATCTCGCTCTCACCAAAGGACAAGCGGAATTACTCGGTTCGCGACTCAAAGAATGGAATCTTTTAGCGCCCAATACTCCGATATCTAAATTTCGTCATAGACACAGAGAACTTGTTCAATACTTTGAGATGGATGATGACATTTGCTATTGCAAAGATGTAAAAGGTCTAATGGTGCACCTCGGTCATGAGCACATAGTCAACGAATGGCGACTTTTCATCGACTCTTCCAAGACTAGTCTAAAAGCCGTGTTGTTGCATAATGGAAATTTATTTTCATCAATTCCATTCGCCTACTCTGTTCATATGAAAGAAACTTATGACAATATGGCTATACTTTTGGCAAAAATAAAGTACAATGACTACCAATGGCGGATTTGTGGAGACCTAAAGGTCATTGCAATTCTCACGGGCATGCAGACTGGGTATACTAAATTTTGTTGCTTCCGATGTGAATGGGACAGCCGCAACAGACAGGAACATTATGCAAGAAAGGTGGGGCCTATCAGGGATCGTATGCAGCTCGGGCATAAAAATGTAATACACGAGCCATTAGTTAACAAAGACAGCATCATTTTACTACCGTTACATATAAAGTTGGGGCTCATGAAGAATTTCGTAAAAGCGTTAGATAAAACGAGCAAAGCTTTCACTTATCTTCGAGAAAAGTTTCCGCAAATTAGCGATGCAAAGATAAAGGAAGGTATCTTTGTAGGACCTCAGATTAGGAAAGTTATTGCAGATAAACAATTCGAGAACTTGTTACATGGTAGTGAACTTCGCGCATGGATGGCATTCAAATCGATCGTCGATAACTTTCTGGGAAATCACAAATCTGTCGACTATGTGCATATTGTTAAGCAGTGCATAGATGCATACAGAATTATGGGCTGTAACATGTCCCTCAAAATCCATTTGCTCGATTCGCATCTTGACTTTTTCCCTGACAACCTTGGCGAAGTCAGCGATGAACATGGAGAACGATTCCATCAAGATATCGCCGTAATGGAGTCACGTTATCAAGGACGGTGGAGTGTGACCATGCTTGCCGATTATTGTTGGATGCTTCATCGCGATGTACCACATGCCATTCACCGACGAAAGTCGACTGCAAAGAAATTCAAGGCTACATAACTGTTATACTTCTTGTACAAATGATGTTGTAATACTATATGCGTTGTTAAAAAACTTCAATTGCGTATTTCTAGAGATCCCGACCTGATAGAGAAAAACGGTTTGCAGATTTAAAAACAGTGCATTTAAAATTGACCAGAAAAACATAGAAATGTTAGAGAAAGAAAAAAAAAATTTTTTTTTTGTTAGTCAGTGTTATTTGTCTCTCTCCTTCTATTCGTTTGAGGATTTCTTAACTTTTATTTCCGCCTACTTTGCGATGTCTGTTTGAATTTGTTGTTGTATTTCTTTCATATCGGTAAAATTTCCTTCGCACTCTCCATGTCTCCTGCGATTATGGGTTGCCTGCCACTGTTTATAGTGTCCCGTAGTATATCAGCGTGCAGAGCATTACTGGAGCAGGGGTAAGAAAATTATGGTCTTCCGGTCAAATGCGGCCTGCAGCTTTATTTTATCCGGCCCGCCAATGATATAGCAGCTTTGTGAATCCGTGATCAATTTCTTATTACGTACAGCAAACTGGAGAATAGTGTTATTTTTACATATTTTGTGTGAGTGTGTGTGTGTGAGTGTGTGTGTGTGTGACACTTTTAAACTCTTTATTCGCGAAAGAGCGATTTTATCTTTAAAAAAAAAAAAATCATGCCCATCACTAATTCCTCCCAAAATCCAATTGTATTGAATGATATTCTACAGCACATGTATTCTGATAATAAATACATCTCAACGGTTGTTTTCTCGTTTTGTAAATATTCTTGATTTTATCACGTCCTCTTGGCCAGCGAGACCAAAAATATTAATTTTTTAGCCCGTCTCTAAAAAAATTAGCCGACCCCTGTCTTACTGCATCGTTATATTCAATATGCACAACGTGTAGTGGAGCAGGGCAGGCTCTCAGGCGGTGCCGGAGCCGTCCTGGGGGAGGCGCTGAAATGTATAGAAAAAAAAATGACACCATAAAAATTTTAAAAGAATAAGGACATTCACACTGAAAATTTCAAAGTGAAAATATTTTTTGCTTCCATGAAACTGATCGTTTTCCTTTCTTTCTTTTCAGCGTAAGATCGAATGTTTAAGCGTATAACAGAAATAGGGCACAACATCCAACCATCGGTAAATCGAAAAAGCGCTCATCGAACAGCGTAAGACTACATGAAAGACTGGTGTAATTACATGTCATTTAATTGTTTTTATTTGGCCCGTCTGAGTAGAGTGGATGTCGGCAGATACGCGAGAAGGTTTAGAAAATAGATTTTTCACAAGTGGTAGATTGAAGGAAAGATATGTCTCTGGAGTGATTAGGGTGTCTCCTCCAGCCTATCCGTACGACTATAGTTGTTGCAAAACAGCTTGTATCTCCCTATCAAGAATAGATAAGTTTCTCTACACACACACACACACACAGCTATGTGACAACAAGACACACAAACATGAAAAACTACGAATAAATGGGTATGGGTCTGACCAACCCATAAAGGTAAGTTTCTTTGTGGTTTATTATCATTTAAACTCGACAACATCAAAATATCTAAAGGAAAAGATCAACGAGTCATTTACATGCATAGGAAATAAAGCAGAACAATTGCACCCTCTCCTGTCGTATTTTGAATCTGTCTAACATGGTCATATTTACCGTCCTCACTATAGGATAAATGGACCTATAAAATAGCCAATCAGAACGCTCCTTTTCTGGTATGTATAAATAAACCTTTTTATGTTGAACAGAAAGGACCTATTCTGCGTTTTTTTTAGAAGGAGTTATTTTATTTCTTAAAGAATAACGATATATAAAAGGAAATACATAACTATTATAACATCTGGGATATTACTTAATAAGTAGGTACAAAGACGGCCTCATAATAGTAATTCATTTAAAGAGAAAACTTGGTTTTAGTGATATTTGTACATCAGGGTAGTTCCCGATTTAGTTGATTAAAGACTGCATAGATTTAAATGCCATGTAATAACTAAACAACAAAGATAGAGAAAGATAGAGATAAATTAGCAGTTTAAATATCACTTTAAATAATTAAAATCGGCCCAGTAATAAGTTATATATAGAATATTTAAACTTAGTCACATTATACGGGCAAGCTGAAAAACATTTAAGTTTTGATTCTTAAACACACATTTGGACCGTGCTTCCGATTGGGCGGACATGGCGCTATATATAGAACTGGGACTTAGGGGAGTTCCGCAACAAAATTTAAAAATACCAAGCTGAATGAATCGAGCGCAAACTGTTACTGCAAAGTCTTTTGCCGCTGTGATCTAGAAGCAGACTTAGATTCCCATTGAAAGCCTGTATCAGCTTGTGTATTATTGCCTGATGGTAAGAAAGATATATATATTTGTATATATTGTTGATTATTTGCCTGTGTATACTCGCTTATGTGTTCGGTGATGTGTAGAAAGTGAAACTACAGGACTAGTGTGTTGCCGCATTGAGGGCATACCTGTGTGATTTTGAGACAAAAGCCAGCTTTAGAAAATGTGTAGAATATTTGTAAGTAGGGAAAAATTACGACAGTAAGTTTGAATAGGGTATTTGAATGAGTATTTCATCCTGGAATTACACACTGTTCACGACCATAAGATAGGAGTACAGGAATTGTTAACAGGATGTAATCAAGTTGTCACTTACTATTGTAAACTTAAACAAATCATTGTATGGAAGCCAATTATGGGCTAAGGGATCTATCATAGGATGTTTACAGGAAAAGAATAATCACATTAAAATGAAATGAAGTTATATGTCCTGTGCAAACGGTTAGCACAATATCTGAATAATGTTTATATGTGATGTTGTATGTGTGTGTGTGGAGTGGTGATGGAACCTACATGGAATGCGGTTATCTTTTATTCCAGGTTCTGTCTCGATGTTACAAAGTACAAAACATCTACTGTAGAGGAAGTCTGTTGGTGCCTACAGCTCTTTATATACATAGAGCCATACCAAAGTTCCCAGCCAGGAGTTGCAGTTGGTGTAATCCTGGCCTATTGGATGCAGATCATTATCAAATAAGATAGGTGGAATCTAGTTCCACTGTACAGTAAATCCAGCCACAAATAAAGTTATAAAAACCACACATAATGAGAAACATTTAAGGATGATATATGAAGGACATTTGTTCAATAAAGTGAATTCTACAGTCCAGGAAAAGTGATTATAGTATTAGTAAAGAAAATAATTGACATTATCTCGTTACCTTTACCATATTATTCATTATGGAAAAGTACATTCCATATTATTTATTTTATGATGTAAATACCATTTGATTTCTTTTAGAATTCCTGACCGAAAAATATAAAGCGGTAGAGGACAAATAAATTGTACATAATTTCAGTCAGTCTTGCTTAATAATTCTTATTAAGTTAATGTTCTGTATTGAGATTTATTACATACAATAATTCAAATTTTCCCCTAGATAACTAGTCATTAAAACATAGTATATTCATAAATCAATGTGGGATCTAGAGAGGTAGCAGATAGACCTTCAGTACCCAACACTCTTATCATACTTGAAGGTATACATAGCATGACCCCACTATTGATGTCGATACACCCTTGCTCTTTTCAGAGAAGGGGGTATTTCTTATAAGACCAGTCTCTTATCTGGCACTATCCTGGTATCATCTGATAAATCTTTGTGTCCAGGAAAGTCTTTATTTGAATAACATCCAAACCTCTCGCGACATCCCCGAATGGAGAAAAACCCTAAAATTATTAACCCAAAGGCTGAAGGTCAGCACTATATTACAGAATGAACAGTAGTGGTACTCTATGATACCCAGTAAAATAAATAAACTTTTAGACAATCAGATATATGGATAGTTTTCCCGCAAACAAGAAAAAATATTCGCACACTCTTTCAAGCAGTGGCCACCCTCACACTATTACCTAATTGCCTAGTATGGTAGGTCTGTAATATCCCTTGGTAATAGAATTAGCCCATGAATATATTATTTATTTTCACTTAATATTCTGTCACCCCAGTTGTCGCAGATCCAAAATGGCCACAGTCTATCACCAGAAATTAGTTTATGAGGTGAACGCCTAATATGGTTGTTACGTACATTTATTACCTAAGGGGGTAGTCTTCGGTCCTGCCAAATGTACGCACCAGTTTTATATAGTTATATTGTTTGAGCGTTCGATTGATTCACGCACTGACGTGCACAAAGCAGTGAGTGTTGCTTTGGACGCACGTGTAACCTAGTTGGGTAGTTTGTGACGTCATGTTTTGAAGTGGAAACATGGAACTGTCTTGTGTCCATGATAGTAATTTTATATTTCGTATTCAATGGCATTTTAAGGAAGCCATTTATTTCTAGTGATCTGTATTGGTCTTCAGGTCGAAACCAATATCAGGAATGTCACGTGAGTTATCGTCCCACTTCTTATTTTAATGCTGTATGAAAAAAGGCCGCTCTAATACTAGTCTAGCGGGAATTAAGATGTTCCTAGAATGGATCTACAGAGTCGCTTGCCTTTAAGATTTGAATCGTAGACGGAGAATTCCTACGAGTAGAAGAAGTTATATTGTTTATCTTACGCACATGTTTTATATGCCGTACATGCTTCAATGCCAAAGTCGTGGCTTGGATGTAAAGAGAGGTTAGCCAACTGAAAGCCTTTACTGTTAGGATTATCGTATATTGACTTTGTGTGAAAATTATATGATGTACAACGCTATGTATGAAGAACGTCTGGGAATTTTAACAAATGTAATATGGAAGATTTCACCCCAGAGTATGTATACGTTACCATGATAGACGTCCTTGAAAGAAGGTCAACGGTCGTGACTGAGAAGGATATTATACGGTAACAGTTTTGTAATCCTTAGTCTATGGACAGAGGTCTTTACTAGAAGAGAATCTTCAGGAACTTTAGCAGTAATAAATCAATATGTTGTCGTGTGATCTTTGCGCCTGTGACGATGTCCGTCTTGTCCACTTCGTGTCCTGGTGAATAAAATCTATGTAAAGTTATCAACGACTCGTGTGATGCCAATACTTGACCAGTTCACACAATTCAAGATACATTGTTGGTTTTTCGTTTGAAAGACATTGTTGACATTTATTCCATTGTAACCATTCGCGTTTCTATTCATCACTATGAAAACGACACCAACAATAACTGGTGGGCCAGTGCGGTCTGGAAGTAATTTCAGGAACGTACCCATCCAATTGATCGTTTGAAAAGAAGAATTTTTACTTTCAAGGCGACATCATCTCAATGTGGATCCTGGCGGAATATGAATCATAATCAACTCAAATGCTCAAAGGTCTTCAATCAACCTCCACGTCAAGTTTCACAGTGACTGATTACTTGGAGATCATCTCTTCATCATTGTTACGTGCGAGCTAGTTTGTTATACGCAGAGCGAAGTATTGCATCCTCTTACGTACATACACGGAGACGAAGCACTTTGATTTTTACTTGCACGCGAGCTAAGTATAACTTATATCCGTTATACCCTTTATTACTATTAGCTGTGCCTTGATTGATTATGTACACTTATATATTTTTTATGTTATGTGTTATGTTTTGTGTATTCTTCGCGGGAGGTTGGGCGGTAGATCTGACGAACGAGATCCATCTCGAAGTCAATTCGGGCTCTTCGTCAGACGTTCTGTAGGACATTATTTTGCAGACTTCCCGCAGTGGAATGTTCCTACGCGTGAGCGTAGAAGGATTCTAGGTCCACTGTGTCTGGTGGTCTGTGACACCTGTCTGTGTTAGCTGTAGTGTCACGTTTACTTGTTGTTTTTGGTAGCTATTTTTACTTGTGCCTTAGTTTTATGATGAATTTTGTATGTGATTATTGTCCGTCTCACCTTTCCTGTCGTTTAGTTTTTTTACAAAACCTTTGTTTTTACACTGTGGTGTCTATTGTCTTGTTGAATTTAATCGCAGTTATCATCGTAATTCTTTACGACATTCCATTTTAGTTTCCCATTTTATTTTAATTGGATTTCTGCGAACGTCTTCGTTTGGCTTGAATATCTTGTCGTGTCATTATTGTGCTATTGTCTGTCACGTTATTGCTTTCACATCATTTCATGTTATAAATTACATTATTAATTATTAATATTATTGCCTATTATATAAATTGATTTTACCGTTCTAGAACAGGAACGAAGAACACTAGTTGTAGTAACACTTTTAAATAGTATTATTACATAATAATATTGAAATGGCTACCTTAGACTATTTCATTAAGCAAGCAAAAGCTCTTCAGATGGCTCCTGATGAAGCAAAAACATTTGCACTTGCAGAATATAGGAAAGCTCAAGAAATAGAAGCTGATCACAGAGAAAACTGAAAATTTGAAATTTGAAGACTAGAAAAAAAATGAGAATTTGAGGCAGATCAAAAAACGGATTGAGGCTGAGGAAAAAAAGAGAAGAAGAGGAAATTTATGGCTGAGGAAGAGGAGAAAAAAAAAAAAGATTAGCCGCTGAATTGGAAGAGAAACGATTTCAGCGAGAGGCAGAACAGAAGCAAAAGGAGTCTGAAGAAAGACTTAGAAAAGAAATGGAAGAAAAAAGATTAAACAAAAAGAAATGGAAGAAAAAAGAAATGGAAAAAGAAACAAAAAAAAATAGAAGAAAGGAGATTAATAGCTGAACAAAACACAAAACGACTTCAGCTTGAGATGGAAGAGAATGATAGAAAACGACAGCATGAACTGAAATTAGCAGAGTCAGAATATGAGAGACTTAGGTTAACTCAGGAAGCTAATTCTCAGAGAACTTTTGAAAGCCACACTTCATCCAGACAGGATCATTTTAAGGAAATTCACCTTAAATTACCAAAATTTAATCCCCCGTCTGATGACGTAATATTCTTCCTAGATAGGTTTGAGGCCACTTGTGGGTCTTATAACGTGGATAAAGCGCTATACTGTACATATTTATCCAGATTACTTACAGGAGATGCATTAGCAGTTTATCATACCACCAGCATTGGTGAGAAAAATGACTACAATGCTCTTAGAGCAGCACTTCTGCAAAAATTCCAAATGACAGAAAACGAATATCGTTTGAAATTTCACACATTACTACCTCAATCTGGCAGAAATTTTAGTGATTTTCTGTCACAGATACGACTAACATTAGAAAGATGGATCGAATTATCCAAAATTGAAAAGTCGTATGAAGGTCTCTTTGATTTACTGATGCGCGATAAGGTACTTTCGTCGGTAAACCCTACATTTCTCGCATTTTTACACGAACGGAAACCTTTATCAATGAAAAAATTTAGAAGAACATGCAAAAAATTTTTGCACTGCTCACCCAAACATGGATCTAAGTAACGCGCAGATTAAGAGTGAATTGCCTGTTGCTTTTGCAGCACAACAAAACAATTTTTCACGCAATCGTTCTTTTAGTGCTGATAGGTATGTCAATAAGGGAAATAATCATAATTTCACCAATGATAACTTTTACAAAGGGAAGCAATTTCAACAATCTGCTCCATTTAATGTTTCTTGGAACCAAACTCACAGATCGCGAGATTTTGGTAACAATTATTTTAAAAATAGTCAAGGACATTATAATAAACAAAACTGGAGATCAAGGTCTCAGGGTCCGCAAAACAGACAATTTTTTTGGAAATAAACCATTTAACCAACATCATAACGATCATTCTACAAATTATCGGACTAATCCAAATTTTAACTCTAGCAGAAACGACAATTATGGCAATTTTAATGACAAAAATCACAATCGATCGCGCCGACGAGATAGATCGTCGAATAATACAGGTAGACATTCTAATGTTGCTTTTAATGATACACAGGCTAACATTGAACAGGGTAAAGTAGCTGAAACTCACAATGCTATGTCTTGTTCTCTAGATTGTTCCCAGGTGAAAGACTGCCCAGAATGCTCGACTCTTTTCCAGCCTAAGGCGATCACGACGCTGCGTTGCGGACATACCTTGCCTAGCCTGCCTGCAGTCTGTACAGCCACTGCTGCGTCAGTACACCAGGGACAGGGCTCTCTTAAGTTTCACAAGGGATTTGTCAATAATATTTCATGCTCTCTCCTATTTGACTCAGGTTGTACAACAATCGGTGTCCGGACTTCGCTGATCGACCCAAGTTGTGCCACGGGCCGGGTTGTCAAATGTGTAACATTTGGTGGCACTATTGAAACATTTCCCACTGCTATTATTGATCTTAACACACCTTTCTTTTCAGGAAAGATCCAAGCATGTCTTCTGCCTAACCCAATTTGTGATGTAATACTTGGTCGCATACATGGTATTAAAGAGTGTACACCACAGCAAATTGCTGAATGGGAAGAGCGACATATTCAAACTGCAAATGCAGTAGTGACTAGAGCGCAAGCTACTAATATGTCGCATGATACACCTATTGAACCTACAGTTCATACCACTTGTGATGATGATGCTCCTATTTCACGGGAGTTGTTTGCAACATTGCAAAAGAATGATAATTCATTAAAAAAAATTCTTTCAGTATGTTAACAAAAAGAATACAAGCAACAAACTTGCAAAATCTAGACATGACTTTATACTTAAAAATGGGATTTTGGTTAGAGTAATACGGGAAAAGGATTTATCCTTATGTTCTCAGATTCTTGTCCCATCCTGTATGAGATCTCGTATATTACGACATGCTCATGACTCGCAATGTGCGGGCCATATGGGTTTTTCGCGTACCAAATCCAGAGTGCTTTCGGCATTCTACTGGCCAGGCGTCCATAGAGATGTTACTCTCTATTGTCGGTCCTGTTTGATATGTCAAGAAGTTAAGGTACGGGGTCCATTTCATGCGGCTCCTATTCAAGCTGCGGACATCCCGATTAGACCATTTGATAAAATGGCCATTGACATTATTGGTCCAATGCTTCCATCTGCTAGAGGGCATACGCATATTCTTACGTGCATTGATATGTGCACTCGTTGGCCTGAGGCCATCCCTCTCAAGAACACTTCATCTGCCAGTGTAGCAGAGGCATTGATGTTAATCTTCTCACGCATTGGTTTTCCACGGAAAATTTTGTCGGATCATGGGGTTCAGTTCATTTCTGAATCCATGTCTCAAGTGATGAAGACATTAGGTATAGATAGATCTCTTAGTTCTATTTATCATCCGATGTCAAATGGGTTAATTGAGCGTCTCAATAGGACACTCAAGCAGTTATTGGGTAAGATGACTCAAGACCATCCCCAAGACTGGGATCGGGTCCTACCCGCTTGTCTCTTTGCGTATCGCGAGGTACAAAATCAAGCAACGGGGTTTTCTCCGTTCCAGCTTGTTTTTGGCATGCAACCACGCGGTCCGATGTCGTTAATCCACGACTTATTGGTGGATGAGAATATTGAAGAGGAAACTCAATCCTCTTATGAGTATGTGATCTCTCTTAGAAAGAAAATCATAGATGCTTGTAGACTAGCTACTGCATCATCCGAACATGCCAAAGAAAAAGCTCGTCTATCTGCAAACAAATATAGACGTCTTCGCCAGCTCATACCTGGTGATGAAGCTTTTGTATTACTCCCTGCGCATAACAATCGTCTTTTAATTACCTGGAGAGGTCCTTTCAGGATCATCTCAAGAATATCCGATGTCGACTACATCGTTGATGTTAATGGCAAACATAAAACCTTCCACATTAACATGTTGAAGGAGTATTACTCACGTCCTGATTATCTACAATCGGTGTTCCAAGCAACTGACGATCCTACACCACCTATTCAACACTATTCTAGTTTGTCAGTCATCCAAGAAGAGGAATCTTCTTTCGATGATGTACAACTACCAATACCAGTTGTACCACTCCATTCCACTGAGAAATGGAATGATGTTACTATCTCATCTACTCTTACTGATGATCAACGTCAGCAAGTCTCTAAAATTCTACACACGTATGAGGATGTCCTCACCGACATCCCAGGTCATACGTCAGTCATCCAACATGACATTATTTTGACTGACGATACACCGATTCGAGTTCGCCCATATCCTATTCCTTTACACTTTCGTGATAAGGTTGATAAGGAATTGGATGATATGCTCCAATTAAATATAATTGAACCATCTTCATCACCATATTCTTCTTCTATGGTAATCATTAGGAAGAAAGACAACAATATACGTCTTTGCGTAGATTACAGGAAGTTAAACAAAGTTACAAAATTCGATGCGGAACCATTACCTCTTTTAGACGACTTATTAGAGAAATTATCTCATGCTACATTCTTTTCGAAATTTGACCTTTCAAAGGGTTATTGGCAAGTGCCACTCACTACGAAAGCAAAGCCATTCACCGCTTTCTCGACGCCACGGGGTCTTTTTCAATATAATTTTATGCCTTTCGGGTTAATGAATGCGCCAGCTACCTTTGTACGCATGATGCGCCGCATATTGTCTCATCGTCCCGATGTCATTACTTATATAGATGACATCTGTCTTTTCAGTGACTCTTGGGATGAACATATTCAGGGTTTAAAATCTTTACTTTCTACCTTACAGGATTATAACTTAACAGCGAAACCTTCAAAGGCTTTTGTCGGTTTTCATGACATCTCATTTCTTGGTCACCGTATAGGTCGCGGTTTAATGTATACAGAAGACAGTAACGTCTCTAAAATTTTAAACATCTCAGCACCTAAGACAAAAAAAAACAAGTGAGGTCACTCTTAGGACTAATACAGTTCTATTCTAAATTCATCCCTCATTTGTCTACTATAACTGCACCTCTTTCTTCGTTACTGAAGAAAGGCACACCTAATGTAATAAAGTGGTCGCAGGATCACCAAACGGCGTTAGACTATATAAAACAAATTTTTTCAAATAAGCCTTTTTTAAGGTTGCCTAACAAAGATCTCACCTTTGTTCTTCGCAGTGATGCTTCTTCCTACGCTATCGCGGCAGTTTTGATGCAGGAATACGGAGGCACCTTATTTCCAATTATGTACGTATCCAGAAAGCTTACGACGAGCGAGATGAAGTACTCCGTTCTAGACAAAGAGCTTCTCGCTCTTGTCTGGGCAATCACAAAACTGGATCGTTATCTCCTCGGATCACACTTTGTGGTGGAGTCTGACCAGAAAGCTCTTACCGCATTGAATACTGGAAACGTTAAGTCATCAAAGTCAGCGCGTTACGCTATAGCTCTTCAACCGTTCCATTTTGAGATACGAGCTATTCCTGGAGTACAGAATGTATTTGCAGACTGTCTTTCAAGATGCCCTAGTGAACTTGGTGAAACTAAACCACTTTTAGATGGAGAAACGTCCTCACCGAAACATGAATAACTTTGTACAGTGTCATTAATTGTACATCTGTGAAGACTATGTATAGTTTTGCAGTATTCGTATAAATATAACTTTCAGAACATACTTACATATGGATTATAACATTATTTCTTGTGAAGTAACGTTTTATTAGAACGGGAACAGTGATATTAAAGTAACATTTTTTTTTTTAGTATGGAAACATTGGTAAAAAGCAACAAATAGACATTCGTTAGTGTTATGGAACATATTACACTACATATCGTGTTCGTAAACTTATTTCGTGCATGGAACATTAGGAACATATTCTTGTTGACTCTAAATAGTTCTGAACGAATATTCACAATGACTGAAATTAGAATTACTTAGAATAAATTACTAGTTATTTATTTATGTGTAATTAAGTACTAGAATTAGATTAATTCAATTTAATCAATTTGATTGTTTATAAATCACACATCTACTAACTAACGTATTAGTGTCTCGCAATACGTGTATTCACGTATTCCACTACATGATATTTTACTTTTAGATAACTAGTCAAACTTACTAGTGCTAGATATCAGTAAGTGCGTTGCTTCTTAAAGTGTTTAATTTTGCATTGCTTCATTTTTGCACATTGTATTTCAAAGTTTTCTGTTCTTTTGGTTTTCTTATCATTGATTATCATCAGTGTTGCTGTTCATTTTCATTTTTGAAATCATATGTTTCAAATTTTGTTGAAAACTTAGTTGAATTTTATTATCATCTTTTTTGTTGATTCTTCATTTTCATTTTTTTTTCAACTTCTTTTTACTTCGAATATTACCACATCGTTCCAAAGTAGGTCGATGGTGGATGTGTGCTTTAATGCATACTGTCATTTAGTTATATTAATTTCAAGTCAATTTTCTTTTCTTAATATGATATAATTTTATGCATGTCATAAATCTTGTTGTAGTTTTGACTCACCTCTCTCGAGTAATTAGTTCGAAAAAAATTAATGGGATTAATTTTTTTAAGGGGAGGTAATAAGGGAGCTGTTACGTACATTTATTACCTAAGGGGGTAGTCTTCGGTCCTGCCAAATGTACGCACCAGTTTTATGTAGTTATATTATTTGTGCGTTCGATTGATTCGCGCACTGACGTGCACAAAGCAGTGAGTGTTGCTTTGGACGCACGTGTAACCTAGTTGAGTAGTTTGTGACGTCATGTTTTGAAGTGGAAACATGGAACTGTCTTGTGTCCATGATAGTAATTTTATATTTCGTATTCAATGGCATTTTTAAGGAAGCCATTTATTTCTAGTGATCTGTATTGGTCTTCAGGTCGAAACCAATATCAGGAATGTCACGTGAGTTATCGTCCCACTTCTTATTTTAATGCTGTATGAAAAAAAAGGCCGCTCTAATACTAGTCTAGCGGGAATTAAGATGTTCCTAGAATGGATCTACAGAGTCGCTTGCCTTTAAGATTTGAATCGTAGACGGAGAATTCCTACGAGTAGAAGAAGTTATATTGTTTATCTTACGCACATGTTTTATATGCCGTACATGCTTCAATGCCAAAGTCGTGGCTTGGATGTAAAGAGAGGTTAGCCAACTGAAAGCCTTTACTGTTAGGATTATCGTATATTGACTTTGTGTGAAAATTATATGATGTACAACGCTATGTATGAAGAACGTCTGGGAATTTTAACAAATGTAATATGGAAGATTTCACCCCAGAGTATGTATACGTTACCATGATAGACGTCCTTGAAAGAAGGTCAACGGTCGTGACTGAGAAGGATATTATACGGTAACAGTTTTGTAATCCTTAGTCTATGGACAGAGGTCTTTACTAGAAGAGAATCTTCAGGAACTTTAGCAGTAATAAATCAATATGTTGTCGTGTGATCTTTGCGCCTGTGACGATGTCCGTCTTGTCCACTTCGTGTCCTGGTGAATAAAATCTATGTAAAGTTATCAACGACTCGTGTGATGCCAATACTTGACCAGTTCACACAATGCCAATACTTGTTGACATTTATTCCATTGTAACCATTCGCGTTTCTATTCATCACTATGAAAACGACACCAACAATGACCAGAGGTTCACACAATTTCAAGATACATTGATTTGATGTTTTATCAGTTGTGCGCCGAAAGTGTACATTATACTCCCCTGTTGACTGTCATCGGGATAAAAATAATGTTCACTACTGTGGCTGGTAAAAATATAAATATGGGTTTGGTAAGTCCAGTGTTAAAAATTTATTGTCCTCCAATACTCTCTGGTGAGTGCCCGTTTACAGATGAAATCGGTGACACGCTAGCCAAGAAAAGGAGAAAAATAACAAATCCGAAAAAGAAGAAAGAAGACCGCTGGCCGCTCTTGTGATCAGGTCTGCGAAGAATAAAAGAAACATTTATAAATAAATGATACTACTATATCTATACACCAACTGGACAAACGGTCTCCTCTACACTCCGTCAGTCCTGATTAAATTTAAAAGGCACACGGTGTTTCCTTACGCCTACAAGTTAGCAGACGCAGCTGGCGCTGAGTTCGGTCCGACTGAATTATGTTAATTAGTCCGCCCCTGCCCGCGCCGGTGTTCAGTTAACAATGTTAATTATTATTTAATCTCTCCATACGCGCTACCTAAACAATGATAGCATGTCATTACATAGCTATTAAATTTTTGGCGTCTGTTAGTTCGTCGTATGGTATTAAAAATAATAGACTCTATAATGAACTCCGCCTAGGCCGGTCCCATACCCGGCTGAAAAAGGAGGAGGGCGGCCTGCATGGAGGCCGTAAGGAGGCAGCCCCTCCACCATGCAAAGGCACAACAGGCCAATCACCTGTTTGCTTTAAACTATGATTACGAGTAATATAAGAGAGAAAACCGGACTGATTCTAAAGGCGACGAACAGAAACGGACTATGCACTACGACTTATGGAACTTGGAACACAAGAAGTATAAATGGGGAAAGAAGAGGAGCTGGTAGAAGAAATGAGGAAAGCAAAACTAGAAATCCTGGCTATTATGGAAACAAAGAAAAAGGGATAAGGAGTCATGGATCTCGA
Source organism: Oreohelix idahoensis (assembly GCA_024509875.1). Classification (NCBI taxonomy): domain Eukaryota; kingdom Metazoa; phylum Mollusca; class Gastropoda; order Stylommatophora; family Oreohelicidae; genus Oreohelix; species Oreohelix idahoensis. Next base: position 123,123 of record JAMPIV010001325.1, on the reverse strand, counting down.
TGGCAACACGCTGCAATACAGTGGTGTACCCACATCTGAAAGAGCTAAAGGGGGCGTGGGTTGCACTGTGGCTAAAAACCAGAACGATAGTATCAAGGGATGGAACTTTGTCTCGGAGCGCATTATGGTTGTAAAACTAAAAGAAGGAGAAACCATAGTCAACCTGGTCATAGTGTATGGGCCAAATGAGGATGAGAGAGCAGAGGTCATGGAGGAATTCTTTGAGCTGCTTCAAAGAACAGTGGATGACTGCCTAGATGAAATTATCATGCTCGGAGATTTCAATGCCAGAGTTGGAAATGACCATGCTAAATGTGGTGGAGTTATCGGAAGATATGGAGAAGATACTCTCAATGACAATGGAAAGTGACTCCTTAGATTCTGCAGTGAGCAGAATCTGATCATTACCAACACAAAGTTCCCCCATAAGCGCATACACTAGGTGTGAACCAACAAAGAATGAGAAGTCAGTGATCGACTATGCCATTGTTAGGAGGAACTCATTCAAATATGTCCGGGATGCTGTCACAAAATGGTTTACGACTAGAGGCTGTCTACATATAGTGACAAGACACTAGTGAGAAGAAAGACTGAAAGGATAGATTCAGATGAAAATGACAGTGCAAATGTGAAAGTTGAGACCATTGGCTCCGAGGTCGAGAACCGAAGTTGACTCTTCCTCGCCACTCCGGACGTCTAAATTGCTATGGCCTCAACCACCTCTAACTACCCTAAGGGGATAAGGTTCAATTAAGATTCACATACACAACGATACAGACAACAGATAGCTACTGTACGTAAATAAGGTGACTGATTCCAGCTATAATGTACAAGTTTTATTTACACATATAGAAAACTCAAAATACATGTCAAAAAAATCAAGTGCGTGTGTGCACACCTGGAACAAAATCAAGCACAGTTAAAATGATTCAACATCAACCCTTACACTTCACCCACAATTTCAACCTGTATGGGGAAAGATTTTTAAGATTTAACAGAATAAATCCCACTGCACTTGGTGGGGTCTCGGATGTCGAGCCTCCACTCCAAACTAGCTGTTTTAAATTCTAATTTTAACTCTAAGTACACAGTCAGCTGGAACGACCACGAAGTGTCTACACCAACTCTGCACAGACTTCGTTTCTACACAGCCTATCCTGAAATCTCCCGAACACTGCTACACAACTAACTCTTCTAAAACTTCAGCAGCTGACCTCTGCCATGCTCTTAAATAAACTTGCTCTCAGTTCTGTCTATCTGCTATAGCAACTGTAGACTAAACTTCAGCAACTGTCATCTGCTATACTTGGAACAAAACTGTATCAGTTCTGCCTACCTGCGCTGACTTCTGTAGAGAGTATTTTCACCCTTTCTCTCTCCACAAATTCTGAAATTGATGACGAAGGTTTAAAAGAACTCCACTGGATTTTGGACTGGAACTGTAGCTGGCTTCTCCTAACACCTCTGACGTTACCTGCCCGATTACCTCTCTAGGTGATGGGCCTTCGGCTTTATTATGGCCGGGACGAAGCGAAATAATTACGACAACGCTGGCAGCATGCCAAATTTGCGTGTGTAACAAGAACGAGCTCAGCGCTCAGGATTTATCCAACAAATCCTATTCCACTAGAGAAATGTCTTCCCCTGCCTGGGAAAAACGGGTTTTCTCTTCTTCGCCCGCCTCTGGCAAAATCTCAAACCCCTCTTTGTCTGAGATGCCAATCTTGCCGTGGGGAAAGTTATTGGCAACTTTCACTCCTCCCACTGCGCCGCTACCCCTGCAAATTCGACCCAAAAAAATGCAACAGCTGAACAACACATCAATAATCTATTACTCTATAACCACTAACTCCCCGACTTCGTAACACCCCTGTCTATTCCCACTCCAGCAACTACATAATATTTATGCTCCCAAAAGTCAGCTCCCCACCACTCAACTACCTCTCTTCTCTGTACCCGATTGCAAAATAAACATCAGTTGACCCCGATCTTCTTTTCTGCCTGACTAACTCTGAGCGACAACAATATTTCACTGGGCTCTACATGTGCAAAAATACTCTGGCCCACTTCCTACACTGACGTTAATGCAGCAATGTTTACCACAAATAACTAGACCTCACTCTAGAAATCATTACATTCCCGTACAGTAATATTAATCACATCAAAAATCAAATAAAATATTATTCCCTTAACAGAAATAAATTTCATCTCCGTCTTCTGAATACACAGTACCACAATGCATAAAACCCGTATAACCCTTTTACGCTAGCATCATCATGCCATCAAAAGTTATACATAAACCCAGGTTAACAATTACCCTGTAGTTACAACCACGTGCTTCGCTCCTCCTCATCCCTCTGAACATCGTCTCGAATAAATATTCAGTAACTAACGCACCCACGTGCTCCTGCATAAATATTCATTAAATGACAGCACCCACGTGCTCCCGTCTAATTATATATATATATAACTAGCAGCATTAAACTCTCAATAAAATCACAAATCCACCCGCTCCCGCCATTCTGTACATTATCATAAATCACAGATGCGGGTTCTCTACAGACCTACTTTGAAAAAATCCAAAGCACGCCCGTAACATCTCAACTCTTAAACCCTCCTAGATACTGCCCTTCCTTAGATAAGGAATTATATGGACCTCTTTAGTTTCTCAAATCTATCACTAAGATAGTATTGATGGCTCTGGCGTTAAGAATTAAATTAAAAATTAACTTCCCAAGAAAACTTACTGATCGGGCTGGGACTCGCAATTAAAATCAATAAAGTACCACGCTAATAAATAATGCTTACCAAAACTCGAAATCCCACTGAAGGCGAATCGACTATTTGACTCTGGCACGCGGCTGGCAATTATACAAGAGAGACCGACTATGACTTTCCGTGAGTATTTATAATCAGGATCCCCCACGCTGCTCTCATGACGTCATTTGCGCGGCTCTGTTCTAGCCCCAATGAACGCGCTGCCATTCAAAGCAGTTAGATCTCAGCCAATCAAAATTGTAAACAACTCTGACTCATCCTGTTACTGCAAGCGCGTGGTAAAATCCCTACCCCCATTTAAACAAAGAAACGGGAATTAGTCCCAGTCCTATACTGCAAAAATGAAGCAAAAATGGCCGCAAATAATTTAACTCCCGAAAATACGTCTATGGCCACGCAATATCTTTAAAAGACCAAAACTGGTGCAAATCTGATCTTGGCTCTATAGTCTTTCCTCTAGAAAAATAATGCAACAATTCCCCACACACCAACACTAAACACCACCTCTATTCATAGAGAAGAAATATAATGCAGATAAGATAAAACTCCATTGTGATCTCACTCTGAAAAACGTAAATAACAGAAGGAGAAGAAACATGGAGTGGATTACCTGTAATCATTCCTAGAAATAGTGAACAAATTGCAAGGAGAAAAAGACATGGGCCATTTGAAAGACAGAATCTCAGTACTTCATCACAGATGCTAGAGTCTGGAGGGGGCCAGAGATTGGAAGTGATCACTACCTGCTAACAATCAAACGAACAACTGAAAGAGTTGCTCAGCCTAGGAACTGTCCAGCATCATGCAAGAAACCAAGTAAACGAACGGAAGAAATGAGCATTAAGACCTACAAGCTGAGAGAGCCAGAAATTTAGACCAGATATCAGGGGCTTATTGCTACAGCGGTGAGAAACACAGAAGAACAACCTGATGACTTGGAAACCCTGTGGCTTAAATTCAAGGACATCATAAAGACAGCTGCTGCAGAAGCATGTGGTGAAGTCCGACTTGGGAACAAGTGGACAGAGGAAGTCAAAGAGAAAATAAGAGAGAAGAAAATGGCATGGAAACAATACTTAGGAGCTAAAAACACAGCAGAACAAAAGAGAAACATAGAGAATATGTGGTACTCAGAACAGAAGCAAAAAACAAGGTGCTAGCAGCAAAACAGAAGTCCTGGGAAGAATTTGGAGAAAAGCTAGAAAAAGATGCGCAAGAAAACCAGAAATTGTTCTGTGGGACCCTGGGGAACATGAGGGGGGAAAGGCAGTTCCCTCTCGGATTTGTGGGGGACAGGTGGGGCAAGTTGCTTGCTGCCCCGGGGGAGGTGGTGGAAAGATGGAAAGGGTGTTTCTCAGGGCTCCTTGATAGTGGGCGGGGTCAGGCGTCGGAAATGGTGGCCACTGGCGTGGGGGAGATAGATGGTGATGAAGATGACATAAAGATGGAAGAACTGAAGGCAGCACTGGAGAAGATCAAGATGGGCAAAGCAGCAGGGCATGATGGTATAACACCAGAAATGGTTAAGTACATGGGAGCATCAAGCGACCTATTACTCTTGGGGGTCCTACGGGCAGCGTGGTGCAACAGGACCATACCAAAGGACTGGGAGATTGCCATCGTGACACCAATTTTCAAAGGGGGTGACAGTCGACAGTGTGGAAACCATGGAGGCATGTCCCTTCTCAGTGTCCCTGGTAAAATCTACTCTAGAATCCTGGAGCGGAGACTCCGACGCCTGGCTGAGCCACAATTGGATGAGATCCAGTGCGGATTCCGAGCAAACCGAAGTACACAAGACTTAATCTTCACACTCAGACAGCTGAGTGAAAAGGCTCTTGAGTATAAGAGTGAGATCCATCTTTGTTTCATAGATCTGGAGGGGGCATTTGGCGGGGTCCCCTGGGGCAAGATTTGGGACTGTTTGGCAAGGAAAAACATTCCAGCACCTCTGATTCATGCTGTGCAGAGCTTCTGCAAGTCTTGCACAAATTATGTGAGGACAGCAAACCATAGGTCAGAGGAGTTCAGGACCACCACTGGTGTAAGACAAGGTGATATCCTGTCACCTTATCTTTTCATACTCCTCATGATGTTATCAAGTTATGTAAGGAGAGAACAAGAAAGTATTCAGTGGGGTACTGGAAGATGAGACAGGTATGTATTTCAGAGCTGGCATTTGCTGATGATGTTGCCCTGATTGCTAAATCAGAGGCACATCTCTAGTCCAACCTGTGGGTCTGGAAGGGGAAAGGGGGACTGGGGGGGGGGGAGAGGGATGGTCATGGGTAGCTCTGGAACAGGGTCCATGGTGATGTTGCGAGAGGAGAGGGGACATCGGATTGGGCTGGGAGAGCGGGTCCTGGAGCGGGTCGACCACTTTAAATGTCTCGGAGCTGTTGTAGACCGAGGGGGAGGCGTCGGAGAAGAGTTGGCCACTCGAGGGGCAGCAGCTGGGAGACTTTTTCAGGCCATAAATCGAGGATTCCTCAGCAAGAGAGAGGTTGGTAAGAAAACAAAGATGGCTGTATACCGCTCCACCTATGTCCCAGTCTTGACAAATGGATGTGAGTCTTGGGCAATGACTACAACCCACAAAAGCCAGATCTAAACCTTAGAAATCAGGTATCTGAGGAAGGTGGTTGAAGTAACGAGACATGGTCTGCAGCCAGACAATACGTCAAGACCTAAAATCCCACACCCTGCAGACCCAAGTAGAACAGTCTCAACTAAGATGGTTTGGCCATGTCTGCAGAATGGGAGAGGATCGGCTGCCACGACAGTTATGGGAAACAAAGAGCCGGGAATCCAGACCCCCAGAACGACCCAGAGTCCGCTGGGAGGACAACATTAGACAATCTTTGAAGGACCGAGGACTAGAATGGAACCAGGCCAGGAGGAAGATAGCCGATAGGATAGTCTGGCGCTCTCTCTTCCAAACCTCTACATCTCACGGTAGAAGGGGAACGACTAAGTAAGTAAGTAAGTAAGTAAGACTCTATAATGACACATATGCACAAATGAAATAATACGTGTAATTTAGACTCCCCCCTCTCAGTCGCTTTATTGCCTATAAGTCCAGTCAGCTAAACCGTCAGATTTATCTCTCTCCTGTAGATCAAGTGTCGCGTCTGCCTATCTTGTTAACATAATTACGGTCTATGATATGCGGGTGGCGTGATTTAACACCCCAATAGAATATCTGGTAGGAAATCGCTACGCGTTACTTTATTTCACTCGTTTGATTAGCGAGAAAAATCCAAGTGAAGAACAAATGTTAAAAACTATCACTTCTTAAAACATTAGCACTATTATCCCTTTACCAGAAAATTCAGAAATGAAATCTCCACGAAACACTAATAATAAATCCAAACAAGGAAATAGTTTAGGCTGCGCGCTAGAATACTTCCAAATTCTGACCGACAACTGACAATGGTGTTAAGAAAACGACAGTATATGTATCATTGAATTTCTCTGATCTCTAATGTTGTTAACTTCAAGTCCCGGTGAGGCCCAACATTCACAAGCTAAGCGTATCAAGATAAAAGACTTACGGTCGGTCGATGGGGTTTCTCGTCGGGAGTTTTCGACCGGCATCAGAAGACTTTTTGTTCGACTAGCGGGTTTCTCTTTAAGAATACTCGCTTCTGAAGATCAAAGAGCACAGGGTTTCTAACTTCCCCTGAGTACGAAACTTCAAAAGGGTCTGTGTTTTTGTCTCTCCCACGTGCTTGCATGTCTGAGAACTATTATGATTGACAGATGCTCGCGTGAGGGGACGAGGTAAACACAGCCTGCTATGCTTCCCTGTTATGACTGACAGGTCACGCAGTTTGTAAACATTTCGTTAGCTCGTGTTAAAAGAAAAGAAGGCGGGACAAAATGGTAAGTTGCAGAAATAGACAAATGGTATAAATGCATGTTAAGCTAGCAAATCAGAGAGCAGCTATTAGGTTGCAATAAATAAATATTAGACAAACATTAAGGTATATTTTCAGGCACTCGTAAGAAATAAATAAGTAGAAAACGTCTTCTATCATTTACTAGACACAGTATTAAGGTCTTTTTCTTGCGTAGTCTGACCTATACTGTATGATAGGGGAACAACAGAAGTGATAGCGTCATTAATAGACTGGACTGCCCATGGTAAATTTCCGGTGTTATGTGTTGCGCGCCGCACGAATGACCTGTCATCGTAGCATCATTTTTGGTGATGCCTAGATGGCAGGGAGGATAGTGTGATTCGCTTGCATAGCTAAGCCGGGTTGTCGCACGGAAGGTCCTGGGTTCGAGTCCTGGGTAAGCCACTCACGTCTGTTAATTTTCTGTTGTCTAGTTTTCTTCGTCTTTATTTCTTACGAGTGCCTGCAAACATACCTTTATGTTTGTCTAATATTTATTTACTGTTTACAGGCCTCGGGTTTCCCTTCCTTATGTGTTATTAGGTTGCAATAAGCTGTCAGATTATACTGTAGACTCTTTTTCCATTACACGTCACAGTACACCTATAAACTTGGTGTAGAAGGGCTACAGAAGATATTTTATTCGTATAGGGATTACGACTTGTTTTACATACACATTTTTTAGTTCACTCGACTGCCGCCCCCCCCCCCCCCCCCCCCCACACACACACATTTTGCCACCATAGGTAATCGCCTAATTCGCCGAATGCTCAAACCGGCTCTGGTTATATATATATATATATATATATATATATATATATATATATATATATATATATATATATATATATATATATATATATATATGTATATGTATATGTAGACCACTTCACGTTTTGACAGACCAGCAATACTTACACTTTGAAACGTAAAATAGAAGTTGTGGAAATCAAGACAAGCGGATACAGCTGTGTCCATAAAACAAGCCAAGCCTGTCATAGTAACAGGACAGAGAAATATCGTGTGATAATATGTTCATGCTATTTTATGAACAAATACAGGATATCCTAGAGGTTAACCCTTCAAGGACGAGAAGCCAATGTTCGGGGCTGGTATATTTGATGTGAGTTTTTGTGTTGTCCCAATATTATATTCTATTAATCCGCATTCATTTTCCTTTATAACAAAAGAACAGTTGAGCGACAGCAGCCGAGGTTCAAAGATGAGTGCAAGAGAGACACGAAGGCTCTGGACATCAATCCAACAACCTGGGAGGATGAAGCTGCTGATCGCACCAAGTGGCGCCATCTCAAATTGGGCGTAAAGAAGCTCTCACAACAAGCAGAAGAGAAAAGAATACTGAACACCAGGGAAAAGGCAGCTGCAGGCTCTCGACTCAGTGGTGCATTCTCATAGTCAGTTATGACTGAAGGGTGCTACTTGGACTATTCATAACATGACTATAATTTTTTTTTTTTAAACTTGGTAAGAGCCGACCCTTAATGTTTACCACTATATGAAAACTTCAAGCGACAGATAATTCCTTGAAGTCAAACACTGGAACACCACTACACCATCCTTTAAGGGTTTAACAACAAACGCCTATGTATGTCATAAGTTTAACATGACTCACAAAGAAAAGTGACGTATTAAAGTGGGCTATGACTACCAACATCTGAGGTACTTTTGAAGCGTAGATTCACCAGCACTTAATCAGGCTCGGTCTCATATACACAGATACAAACGTAACGCTCAAGAGAGATTTCTTATTCTTCTTCAAGTGCCATGTTGACTAGCGTCGGCGATCATGCTTTTACTTAACTTCCAGTCCCCTGTGCTCACTGTCTGTTCTGTTCTTCACTTTTCCCCCCATGCCATAAGGTTAAATTGTCTAGTATCTTCTCTTTGTCGCCCAATGTCTGTTGTTCCACTAATTTTGCATGTTGTCACAATCACCGTTGTCACTCTGCAATTATAAAATAAAAAAACGTAGATATCGGCGTCTTGGTTTATTATGGGCGATTTCTGAGCTACTTTGGGCGATTTTGGGTCGATTTCGGATGCTTTGGGGGCGAAATCTAGGTGGCGTTCTTCAACTAATGAAGGAAAATGACACCTAGACGGGACCATAATAAAACCTAGATCTCGGTGCATCGACCTAGAAGAGGTCACAATGCATCATAGAGTTTCTTTTATACGATGCCCAAAGAAAGTGAATTCTTCTTCCTGTTGTGTGTAATAAGCTTCGTTTGAGCACTGGCCTATGTCTGGACATCGTCTCACTTTTTATCTTCCAAGGTTTTCTTAAGATCAGGACTACTGTTCCCTCAGGCATGATGGAAGAGACGACTAACGTGAGGTTGCACATTGGGCTGGCATCATCACTTAAAACAAGTTGCTGCAGAGTCCACCACTTCAGGAGCACGGAGGCTTTGACGCAGACTACCTGGAAGGGAACCACTTGTGGTGGTGACTCCATGCTCCATAAGGAACGAAAAGAAAAATGATGATGATGGTATTCTTAATGTGACAGTGAGGCCTATTACACTGACTAACAAAAAAAAACTTTTTTTTTCTTTCTCTAACATTTCTATGTTTTTCTGGTCAATTTTAATGCGCTGTTTTTAAATCTGCAAACCGTTTTTCTCTATCAGGTCGGGATCTCTAGAAATACGCAATTGAAGTTTTTTAACAACGCATACAGTATTACAACATCATTCGTACAAGAAGCATAACAGTTATGTAGGCTTGAATTTCTTTGCAGTCGACTTTCGTCGGTGAATGGCATGTGGTACATCGCGATGAAGCATCCAACAATAATCGGCAAGCATGGTCACACTCCACCGTCCTTGATAACGTGACTCCATTACGGCGATATCTTGATGGAATCATTCTCCATGTTCATTGCTGACTTCGCCAAGGTTGTCAGGGAAAAAGTTAAGATGCGAATCGAGCAAATGGATTTTGAGGGACATGTTACAGCCCATAATTATGTATGCATCTATGCACTGCTTAACAATATGCAACATAGTCGACAGATTTGTGATTTTCCAGAAAGTTATCGACGATCGATTTGAATGCCATCCATGCGCGAAGTTCACTACCATGTAACAAGTTCTCGCATGTTTTGTCTGCAATAACTTTCCTAATCTGAGGTCCTACAAAGATACCTTCCTTTATCTTTGCATCGCTAACTTGCGGAAACTTTTCTCGAAGATAAGTGAAAGCTTTGCTCGTTTTATCTAACGCTTTTACGAAATTCTTCATGAGCCCCAACTTTATATGTAACAGTGGTAAAATGAAGGTGTCTTTGTTAACTAATGGCTCGCGTATTACATTTTTATGCCCGAGCTGCATACGATCCCGGATAGGCCACACCTTTCTTGCATAATGTTCCTGTCTGTTGCGGCTGTCCCATTCACATCGGAAGCAACAAAATTTAGTATACCCAGTCTGCATGCCCGTGAGAATTGCAATGACCTTTAGGTCTCCACAAATCCGCCATTGGTAGTCATTGTACTTTATTTTTTCCAAACGTATAGCCATATTGTCATAAGTTTCTTTCATATGAACAGAGTAAGCGACTAGAATTGATGAAAAAAATTTCTGTTCTGCAATAACACGGCTTTTAGACTAGTCTTGGAAGAATCGATGAAAAATCGCCATTCGTTGACTATGTGCTCATGACCGTTTACATCTTTGCAATAGCAAATGTCATCATCCATCTCAAAGTATTGAACAAGTTCTCTGTGTCTATGACGAAATTTAGATATCGGAGTATTGGGCGCTAAAAGATTCCATTCTTTGAGTCACGAACCGAGTAATTCCGTTTGTCCTTTGGTAAGAGCGAGATCACGTATTAGATCTGAAAGTTCTGAATGGTTAATTAAGTAAACACCATCATTCACCGGTATGTAATCTGAGTCAGAATTAGTTTCTAAAGCAGGTAAACTATCACTTTCTGATGGTTCATTTACGTCCAACGGATATTGTTCTGGTGGTACTTGGATCGGACACGTGATTGGATCATGGGGCACTGGTTTCGAAACCGATTCAATATTTGGATAAACCACAGACTTTCTAGTTTTAAAAGTGAAACCATGGATATTTGTCAAGCAGAAGTAACAATCAGTAGTGTGATTTGTATGTTCACGCCATATTACTGGCACGCCAAAAGGCATCGACTTATGCTTCGGCGATTTTAGTAACCAACCTGCCAATGTATCGAACAAACCGCATTTGGCTTCCAAGATTTATTTGCATCATCAACTTTCGAATCGAAATAAAGTTCATATGCTATCTTTAGTAATGGTGTAAAGTTTTTCTGGTCAACACGATCGGTAAAATATCCGCACACGTAACAGAACAGATCAGCCGAATTTCTACAACTTCTAGAAGCCATATTTTGCTCAGAATTATTTCAAAATACAGTAACTATTTGAAAAATCGCGTAACATATGTCATGCATCTTTTAGCAGTATAAAAGTAGAATTATGTTGCTTTTTATTAATTTTTAATACGTTATATAGTAAAAATGAAACGGAGCAAATAACGGTTTCCCAAAAATATATTTATTCACAAATATCTTAAGAACCCGACGTGATAGAGATAAACGGATTTCAGATTTGAAATCAGCGCAAGAAATTGACCTAAGAACACTTATTCTTATATAAGAAAGAAAAATGTTGTTTGTCAGTGCCCAAGCATTATCCGTGCCAATGAGATAAGTTCATACATTTTTAGTAGCACCAATCAAAACCATCGGCGGTGACAAGAACTCACAACACCGTGAGCTAACTAAAAGTTAAAATCTTAAAGAGAGTTCTAGATAGAAGGCTGTTGAAGCTGGGATATGTTTTTTCTGACTATATTGTTGGGACTGTTTGTGTTCTTGTGTCAATCGTGCTGATTTTTGCGAATATATTAATTCTTGATGCAGTAAGATGCAAACTCAACGTAGGCACATCAACAAGTGCCAATACTATGATAGTCAAACTCGTTACTTGAAAAGTTCATACATTGTTTATTGACATCACATCATACGGGACGAAACATTCAACGTTGACGGTTAATAGGTAATTCAACATGACGATTGTGGACGCATGTCCTCAATAAAAAATTCAAATAAATAGTCTCAGAAGAATCCTCAAGCAAATTCTGACCAGGTCTCTGAGTGAATACATCAATAGTCATAAAGGTCATGAAGTAGTTAAGTACAAGGTTATATTGATCACGGTTGACCTTTCCTCAAGGACAGGAGATTCTCATTATACTTGGTAGTATCTAAGATCCCGATCTTTAGTATGTTCATTTATAAAGAAGTCCTCATCAACTAATCATAGTCGAACGTAGGTGCAGGTTCCTACTAAATACCTTCTAGGCATGTAAAGTTACTTAGGCATTGATACTTGAATTACCTCTTGTGTAAGCCGTGACTGACCCCAACGGCTTCCTAATATTATATAGATAACGTAGATCCACGGTAGTTACCGCCGATCCCTTTGATAGGCATTTACTGGCATACAAAAATATATCTTCAGCTGTGAATCCATTTCGGTACAGGCTAGTTACCTGTCATCGACTAGATACTCACGACTTTGGAGAACAATCATTATTATTATAATAAGTACATACTTGGCTCTTCCAACGACTCAACACTTACGTGGACGACCACCTGCTACGACTGCTAATCCGCAGGACCGGGTCTAAATATAAAATACTTTACTCAAAACACGGGTCTCGAACTCCCAAAGCTTCATTAGTAGAACTTGGGATTCTTGCTTCTCAAACCCACCCATGACGTCAACTGACTGTCTAGATACACGTGCGGACGGGATAACCCCTATACCCTTAGTGCACAACCGTGCGCTAAAGGAATCAAACTCACCAATAAGACTTACTCTCATGTAAGTCGGTGCGTAAAGTTTATTACAGAGGTAGGACAACATATTAATAATATGAGACTACCTTCATCTGTAAAGGAGTGTAGAGGTCTACGAAAAGGGCTCTACAGATTCCTTACCAATTCCCCCCGCCGCCCCCCCCCCCCCCCCCCAAAAAAAAAAATTAATTATATTAATTTTTTTCTTTAATACTCGAGGATAGAGGTAAGTCAAGTTTACATATTCCTATTTTACCAATATATCATGATAAAAATAATAAAATGTGAAATTCCAGTTAAATCAAACAACAAAAGGTATGCATAAAAGCATACATCCACAATTGCACACCTTTGGTACAATGTGGTCAATGAAATAAAATATCATATTAGAAATATTGAATTAAAACAAATGTAAACGCAAATACAAAGAAATGATGAGAAACCAATGAATAAACAGAAAAGTGATGGATATGCATTTAAAATGACAAGTGAAAAAATGAATAAAATGAAAGAATACAATTTAAACACGTATTAGATCAACGCACTTAACTGTGTCTCTAAGTCCTTTTGTGGTACTAATTAAAGTACTAATGTTAAATTAATGTGCTTAAATACAAATATTGATAAATCCACTTAAATATTGTATAGTTAATTACATTAATCATTATTTTAACTAACTAAGTATCTAAGTTTAATAATCTAATTAATTCATTTATTTCACTCTAATAGTGTTATTAATTCCTTAAATACCGAAAGTTCCATTTTCCTGTTAGTGAACAGTTTATAATATAACAAGTTCAGTTCCACGAAGAAATCAAAGTGCTAGAAATGTTATTTCGGTGAGAAAATATAATCCTTTTCCAACGTTATTATCTCTTCAATGTCATAATTAAGTGAATGTTATTCTCACAAAGATAGTCATATACCTTAACGTTCCATGTTATTATGATACATAAGCATTGTAGATTTCACTTGACTGAATGTTAATGACTCTTATAATCGAGGTATCACACGTAAAAAGTTACAATCGACGAACTGTCAGTGTCGAAGTTCAGTTGTCTTTAGTGCGTAGCTGCTAACTCGATTCATTCGGACATCTCGACAAGATGTCAGCGAGAACATTCTGTGTGCCAGGTATGGATCGAATCGTGAAACTATATGGTTGTAGAGCGATCGCATACCTAGTAGATTTGGCAGATTTCACGTCCTTTGTGTTGAGTGCAGTAAGCGCTTTTTGGTCTGATTCCACAATAAAGTGTGATCCAAGCAGATATCTCTGAAGTTTATTTATTGACCAAACAAGCCCGAGAAGTTCCTTATCTAAAACTGAGTAATTCTGTTCAGTTGGGGTTAACTTCCGTGACACATAGAGAACTGGATGCAAGGTGCCATTATATTGTTGTAGTAAGACACTTCCCACGCCGTAATTAGAAGCATCGCTGCGTAAGACAAATGGCAAATTCTCATTAGGCAACCTTAACACAGGAGGATCCGAAAAAAAATTCTTTATGATATCCAACGCGATTTGATGTTCGTTAGACCACCGAATCACGTTAGCTGCACCTTTCCTAAGTAATGAAGAGAAAGGAGCAGTAATGGACGAAAGATGTGGTATGAATTTCCCATAGTATTGTACTAGTCCTAGTAGAGATCGCACTTGTTTATTTGTTTTAGGTGTGGAGATGTTAAGGATTTTAGAGACATTACTGTCCTCTGTATATAACATACCGCGACCAATACGGTGCCCCCAAAAAGAAATCTCGTGGAAACCCACAAATGCCTTTGATGGCTTAGCAGTTAAGTTATGATTTTGTAACGTGGACAGTAATGAGTTTAATCCTTCTAAATGTTCTTCCCATGAGTCACTGAAAAGACAAATGTCGTCTATGTACGCAACGACGTTGGGATGATGAGATAGGATTCGACGCATCATGCGTACGAACGTGGCAGGAGCGTTGACTAACCCAAATGGCATAAAATTCCATTGGAATAGTTCATGAGAACTAGAAAAAGAACAAGTAACTATTACAAGAAAGAGATGATGACTGCATAGGCTGAGTCATCAAAGAATGTGAAATCAAAATCAAATATCCGTAGGTTACTATCTGCGTGACGCAGAATCGGGAACCAATTGTAATCGGAGAGAATGGTGGTGGAAATACACACCATTATCCCGCTCGATAGCCATGCGAGCATCTCTATTGGTCCTAAAAGTAACCACGGCGTCACCATACCTGTTATTGGTATGAGGTAACAGACGCACGAACCTAACGTCTGCCGTGTGGTTGAGAAAATCTCCTAGTGCTTGCCAACTAGTTCGCTGTGGCAGATTTTGCACAAGGATGGTGCGAGAAGATGCACCTCTACCAATATAAGTGGTACCGTAGTCACACGAATGTGAACAAGGTTGATGGGTAACATTAGTCTTCTTAGGTATATTATAATATTTATTATTTATACCTGTAGGATTATTCTTAAATGTACCATACTTTTGTACTTGATTATTACCACTTATGCCAGACAAATGTGTAGGTGTACGGCATGTCGTAGACACCTGCTTGCTGGACAAAGTTAAAATCTTACTGGCAACCTTATTGGTATTAATTTTCCCAACGGAGTTACAACTACTCTTATTTTTATTAGGAACATCATTTTCCTTTTTCTCAAACGTAACTTTTTTCTTACGATCAGTTGCCTGCTGATCAAGTCCCCCGGAATGACTTACTAGTCTTCACAGGTTGCGTTGAAACCTTAATATCCTTCTTAAGAATGGACGCATGTCGTAAAGGCTGTAATGCATTAGCAACAGTGGCGTAATGAACAATGGAATCATTTTCGATGCTAGATTCCAAGATCTTATCATTACATAGCAATTTAGCAATATGAGCATGTGAAACAAATCTAGCAATAGTATTAAATGCATAGGCATTCTGTATATTCTGCTTTTCCCATTCATTAATTTGCTCTGGTGTACACTCTTTTATACCGTGTATACAACCAAGGATTACATCGCTAACTGGATTCTGCAGAAGACAGGCATGGATCTTCCCTGAAAAGAAAGGTGTATGTAAGTTAATGATGGCTGTAGGGAAGGTTTCCACAGTTCCCCCGAATGTGACACACTTGACCACGCTGCCTGTGGCCAAGGAGGGGTCGATCAGAGAGTTCCGCACTCCCACTGTACTGCAGCCTGAGTCAAACAAGACAGAGCAAGGAATAGAGTTGACGTATCCTCTGTTAAATTTTAAACAACCCTTTCCATGGTGAACTGATGCAGAAGTAGCTGTACAAACTGCTGGTAGACTTGGTAAAATGTGCCCGCATCGCAGCGTTGTGATCGCTTTGGGCTGGAATAGCGTTGAGCATTCTTGATATGTCTTTACCTGTTCTAGATCGATACAAGACATAGCGTTATGTTGATTAACATTATTATCTTTATCTTTGTTAGTTTGTGATTCAATTGAAGCAACATTTGAATGTTGTCGTGGTCTGCTCGACGATCTATCTCTACGTCGCGATCGAATTTGACTATTGTCAGTAAAATTGCTATAATTACTGTTTCTGTTATCATTAAAATTTGGATGAGTCCGCCAATGAAAGTTATCACTGTTGTGATATTGGTGAAATGACTTATTCATAAATCTATTTCTATTTTCAGGATGATATGATTGAGATCTCCAATGTTGTTTATTATTATTACCTTGATTATGTGCCGACGGTCAAGATAATATGGGCCTAACACCATATTCCCAATATGCCTCAATGGGCGTGTAACGGGTTCCCTTTCCCTATATCTAGGATTGTTGTTAATAAAATCTCGAGATCTGTGAGATTGACCCCATGATACATTAAATGGAGCAGAATGTGGGTATTGTTTCCCCTTTTGAAAATGACCAAAGTTGAAATTATTATTACTTCCCCTTTGAAAATTTATATCGCTACTCATCGAACGATTTCTAGGGAAATTGTTTTGTTGCATAGCGAAAGCAACGGGTAAATCGTCCTTAAGCTGCGCATTGCTGACATCCATGTTGGGATGAGCGGTGCAGAAATTTTTACAATGTTCTGACATTTCTTTTATATTAACAGGCTTACGTTCATGTAGGAACGCAAGAAATGCAGGACTTACTGCCGATAAAACTTTATCGCGAAGTAATAAGTCGAAAATACCCTCATACGATTTCTCTACCTTGGATAGTTCTATCCATTGTTCCAAGGTAAGACGTATTTGAGAAAGAAAATCATCAAAATTCTTGCTAGATTGTGGGAGCATAGACTTGAACCTAAGTCTGTATTGATCTTCTGTCATTTGAAATTTGTTTAGAAGAGCGGCCCTGAGAGCATCGTAATCATTTTTATCTATAGAGCTAGTAGTGTGATAAACAGCCATTGCCTCTCCTGTTAGTATTCTGGATAAGTGGGTGCAATATAATGATTTATCCAAGTTGTACGACCGACATGTAGTCTCAAATCTGTCCAGGAAGAATATCACATCGTCGGATGGTGGAGTAAACTTTGGCAATTTGAGATGAACCTCTCTAAAATTCTCATGTCTAGATGAAGACTGGCCTTCCTGAGTCTTTTGTGTATTACATTCACTTGACAATCTTATTCTATCAAATTCCAATTCGGCAAGTTTCAAATCATGCTGACGTTTCTTTTCATTCTCTTCTGTCTCAAGCTGAAGCCTTTTTGTATTTTGTTCAGCTATTAATCTTCTTTCTTCCATTTCCTTTTGTTTAACTTCCATCTCCTTTTGTATAACTTCCATCTCCTTTTGTATAACTTCCATCTCCTTTTGTTTAACTTCCATCTTCTGTTCTGCCTCACGCTGAAATCTTTTCTCTTCTAATTCAGCGGCTAATCTCATTTTTTTCTCATTTTCTGCAGCCTCAAATCTCATCTTCTTTTCATTTTCCTCAGCCCGTTTCTCTTCTAATTCAGCGGCCAATCTCATTTTTTTCTCATTTTCATCAGCCTCAAATTTTTTATGTTCCAGTTCCATCTGAAGATTTTGTGATTTTAATTTTTCTGCCTCTAATCTTTGAGATTCCAACTTTTGAGACTCTTTGTATTCCGCCATAGCAAATGATCTAATCTCTTCAGGAGGTATATTAAGCGCCTTAGCTTGCTTAATAAAATAATCTAAGGTAGTCATTATTCAAAATTATTCTGTAATAATTCTACTTAAAAGTGTTACTATAACGAGTGGTCTTCGTTCCTGTCCTAGAACGGTAAATTCAAGTCATCTAATAGGCAATTATATTAATAATTAATAAAGTAATTTATACAATGAAATGTTATGAAAGCAATAACGTGACAGACAATAGGCACAATACTGACAAGACACGATAATCAAAGACGAGTGAACACAATCGTAGAAATCAACTAAAATAAAAATGTAGAACTAAAATAGGATGTCGTAAAAAATTACGATGACATCTACGATTAGATAATACACAAGACAGTTGACAACACAGTGTATAGACATCAATGGTGTAAGAAACTGAACGACAGTCAGGTTAGAAGGACGCATAATACTAACAAAATACATTATAAAACTAAGTACGAATAAAATAACTACCAAAAACAACGATTAAAACTTGACGTTACAACTAAAACAGTCAGGTGTCACAGACTACCAGACACAGTGGACCAAAGATCCTTCTATGCTCACGCATAGGAACATTCCACTGAGGGAAGTCTGCAAAACAATTCCTATAGAACACTCAAGACGGACCTGTGGTGAAACTGGTATTTTTTTCCGTCCCAAGTCGCCATTCCCAACCTCCCACGATAAACATTAAACATAGAACATGCAACATGAATAAAGAGTAGTGGACATATTACTAAGTCAAGGCACAGTTAAACGTAAAACGGTGTAATAACAACACGACGTTTTTACTTATCTCAACCGGCTAAAAAACAATATCCCTCGCATCCGGGACTGCATGCTTAAGTCATCTACTTGAAGTACTGTAATGACGAAGTCTAATGTCGAAACTTGACAGTTAAAGTCCCTGGGTTGTCCTTGACATAGGATGCCCGTTAGAATTGCTGCAAGGTCCAGGATGTTGTCGCCTTGAAAGATAACATATTTCTGTTCAACCGAGTTTGGATGTAGACTTGAGTTCGATTCCGCTACTGAAAACTGGATATTTTCAGAGCACACTGCGCCACCATATTGTTGAAGCTGGATATGTTTTTGACTATATTGTTGAGACTGTTTGTGTTCTTGTGTCAATCGTGCTGATTTCGCGAATATATTAATTCTTGATGCAGTAAGATGCAAACTCAACGTAGGCACATCAACAAGTGCCAATACTGTGATAGTCAAACTCGTTACTTGAAAAGTTCATACATTGTTTATTGACATCACATCATACGGGACGAAACATTCAACGTTGACGGTTAATAGGTAATTCAACATGATGATTGTGGACGCATGTCCTCAATAAAAAATTCAAATAAATAGTCTCAGAAGAATCCTCAAGCAAATTCTGACCAGGTCTCTGAGTGAATACATCAATAGTCATAAAGGTCATGAAGTAGTTAGTACAAGGTTATATTGATCACGGTTGACCTTTCCTCAAGGACAGGAGATTCTCATTATACTTGGTAGTATCTAAGATCCCGATCTTTAGTATGTTCATTTATAAAGAAATCCTCATTAACTAATCATAGTCGAACGTAGGTGTAGGTTCCTACTAAATACATTCTAGGCATGTAAAGTTACTTAGGCATTGATACTTGAATTACCTCTGGTGTAAGCCGTGACTGACCCCAACGGCTTCCTAATATTATATAGATAACGTAGGTCCACGGTAGTTACCGCCGATCCCTTTGATAGGCATTTACTGGCATACAAAAATATATCTTCAGCTGTGAATCCATTTCGGTACAGGCTAGTTACCTGTCATCGACTAGATACTCACGACTTTGGAGAACAATCATTATTATTATAATAAGTACATACTTGGCTCTTCCAACGACTCAACACTTACGTGGACGACCACCGGCTACGACTGCTAATCCGCAGAACCGGGTCTAAATATAAAATACTTTACTCAAAACACGGGTCTCGAACTCCCAAAGCTTCATTAGTAGAACTTGGGATTCTTGCTTCTCAAACCCACACATGACGTCAACCGACTGTCTAGATACACGTGCGGACGGGATAACCCCTATACGCCTTAGTGCACAACCGTGCGCTAATGGAATCAAACTCACCAATAAGACTTACTCTCATGTAAGTCGGTGCGTAAAGTTTATTACAGAGGTAGGACAACATATTAATAATATGAGACTACCTTCATCTGTAAAGGAGTGTAGAGGTAATAAACCATGTTATTTGACTCGGCTGAGTTATGCAGATTTTGTCGAGTTGAATTCAAAGTTACAACTCTGTAAGTAAGTACACCACTATAGCACCTTATAACAACTATCGAGCGACGAACGAACCTGTCGTTATCTCTACAAGAATAAACATCTCTGGCGGATGGCTAGTAACTAACATGCTCGATAGAAAGAAGCAGTCACACATATAAGTATAATTAATTGGAGCCGTGACTACCTCACGGTCACATTAACACTTTAATGTAAAACCACATCCATGTGACCTGCAGGGATGTTCCTACTCGTCTACTAACTGCCCATGCTCACTTCCATATGTCAGAGTTTGATCTATATAATACTGAAGAACTTTACGCCTTACTTCCACTCAACAAGATTTATGGTATATAATACTTTCCATCTAAATTCTTCTTCTTCCTCGTACACGCTCAGACGTCTACTTGAATGTTTTCAAAGAAAGCAGTAGTCAGTTTGAGGCTATTTGAATCTCCGTAGAGCTTTTCCACGAATGGTACTGGTGTCGGCCATATGCGCTTTCTCTGTTCCGCATATGTTGGGCAACCTGAAGCAGATGTTCAGCAGTCATTTTATCAGTGCCACAGTTGCACTGATCGGTAGTTCCTATCTTTAGCTTGTTGAATGGATGGTATCTAAATCTATTGTGACCAGTGCGGAGTTTGAAGATTACCACTTGTTCTCTTCTGTTGAGCTGGTAGTAAACTTCATTTTGTGTGTGATCTGGATGCTCTACATCCCATTTGTTTCTGTATTGCGTTTACCGGGGCTATTCTACTCATCTTGTCCCAGATGTATCTTCTATTTGACGGCATTTGCAGGATCATACATCTGCATCTAATGACTTGTATATACGAAAAAAGCGTGATAGTTCTAATTATGTGTTGCTGTCTCGTCCCACCAAATTAACATGTCCGTTTGTCTGTTTCTTCTTAGCCAGAAAAAGAGAAAAGAACACGTCGAAAGGAGCAGCTGAGGGATATCACCTCAGGGGTGAATTCCCAAAGTCAGTCATGACTGAAGGGGCTACTATTACTGTTAGCTAGACTCAATCAGCGCAATCATAATCGTTTCCAATTTCATCCCATATAGAGCACGGAGCCATGACTGCAGCCAGTCTCCTTTCAAAAATGTTTGCATCAGAGCATTAATGTGCTCTTGTAACAGTGATTTCTGTAGCAATTTCTTTTATATGATGGGGTTGCCAGCCACATGCACAACTTCATATAAGCTGCCTCTTAGGAGTATGCCTGAGGGACCAGAAGTGCCATTCTTTCCCTCTCTCCTCAGATACTACCTTGAATTACATGGGGCCAACTCAGCGCAATGCGATGAGTTATTGGAAGAAATATATATATATACAGTATAATGTTTATTATGATTAATATTCTTTGCACTGAGTTAGTCTGATGAATGTATTTGTTTATGAAACTGTTGACCACCACCTCTTTGAATACCCAGCACTCTATGATGTTAGGTAAGTGCTCCTTACTCCGAGGCCAGCTAAGTGGAATACCTTATTTGGAGCAAAAGAACAACTTGCGAACACATGCAAATACCACTATATGGCTGTAACAGAATGGGGCGACCCCTCTCGATCTCTGTTTCACTCAGGCAGTACTCGGTGCATTTGTGGTACTGATTTTATTGCGTGCTTTCAATTGTCGAACTTTCTTTCTTTCTTCACTATGTAGCAGATAGTTTATATTTTCAAGCATTCTTCCATTACTTTCAGTATATTGTGTCTTGTCTGTTATCTGACACTCATTGTGGATGATAAACTCCTCACATTTGCAAGGAGAGGTAGAGATAATATTACGAGAGGCAGGTTGGTAAAATTCCCTTGTACTAAGCTTGGCCGCTACGGATTAACACGTACATCGCCCAGCGCTATCTGCCTAATCACCGATAAGACGGATGCGCGCATCACCAAAGCTGGAATTCGGGGAGACAGACAACCAATGGATAGACACAGATAAGAGATTACTTTCTGATAAAGTAATGAATTGTTACTTTTGACTCACGTTGTCATATAAGGTTAACGACATGTTCGCAAGTCTGTACGCAAGGATTCGCATGTCTTATTGCCATATATTGTAATACGAGACCCTTTGCTTTACACACCTTATTTCACGTGAAATATTTTGAAAGTACCACACCCGAGCCCGCCTGTTTGAAAATGATTAGAGCGTTTATTTAACTCCATAACAATCAGATGCGTGGGAGACCGGGAATATAACCTGACACGTTTCAGTGTTATTCCACTGCTGTGAAGATCGCTTGCCAAGATACCAGACCTTGCTAGAGTGAAGCCTAGAATTCAGAATTCCTTCTTAACATACCAGACACCTTTTATTGGAGAATTTTGGACGGACTTTCATAGCCCAGGAAATCTCTTTCATATTAAATAAGGAAACCCGGACTGAGGAAACTGAAGGACCACACACGAAGTCAGAGATGGAACATATTAAATTAACGACACCCCAGACGCATGTAAGAGGCCTATTCAAGTCTTTTTTATTCATCTGAGCAAAAATCTGTGAGCCAGGATTGGCGTAAGTTGTGATTTTACATTCTATATTTTATTACTAACATGTGAACTAACATATATTATGTATATTACCATGTGAAGATTAATGTGTGAAAATCGCTAGTGAATGTCCAAGTCATTTGAGGATGGCAACCTCAGCGTATGGAATGATGATTCATGAACCACCGCTGCACGGGCTGGTGATTGCTTAATAGCTAGTTTCTTAATTAGAACTAAAAGCAGAAAGTAGTCCCAAGTTCCATGGGGAGCAGGGAGGAAAAGATGAAAGAAATGATGTACATTTTAATTATAATACTTACAATTTCAAGCAGTGTAAATGTCCATATAAACATATTCACTTTAAAATTAATGTACGTTTTCAAGCTTTAAACCAGTGGAAATGTCTATGTGAAAATATTCATTTTTAGATTAATGAAAGTTTCAAACTTTTCAATCAGTGTAAACATAAATGAAAACATATTCAATTTATATTGTGAACACTTTTCAATCAGTGGAGATGTGAGTGTAAACATACTTTATCTGTATTATTAACCTTTCCATTTAAGTGTAATGTAAAGCTGAGATAAATGGAATGGTAACATAGAAGAGGGAGCACATAATTATGTGTCGGGAAACGCAATACTCAGAAGAGCGTTTTGTTTCTATTCTTTATCATGGTTACTGGTGGTACCAGCAGAAAGTACTATCTATGAACCAAGTGAAGGTTGAAGTGGACTGACGTTGTGCGAGAGGCCATCATAAGAGGGTCTTATAGACAGACGCAGGACCAGCTTGACCATTACTACTTCACGTTCTAGGAACGTGCGGCGCCTTTAACCATGACCAGCGACGAGCGAGAGCAGTGTACACAGAACCCATCAGCGGGAGCAGAAACTACTATTGGCAGCTAAGTGAAAAATATATACGCTGCCAAAGTGAATTTTTTCCCCATCATCTCTACTACAAATCAATGATGAAACTTTTCTTCTAAACTATTTAACTTATTTTCAAATTGTTAAAACCTAAAGTACAGATAGAAGAGACTGCAGGGCTCAATAACAGGCCGAAAAATTCAAAAGACTAACAGACCACCCAATGTGCCATAGAATAAATGCTCTTAGAAGCAAAGACTCAAACGAAGTAATTTTGTAGAATCAACCAAACCACAAATGAGAGCAGTATCCATAGATGAAATATCCACTGTTAAACCCATCTACACTGCACACAAGCTTCCAGTTTGGAAACAAAATCGTTTCCCTAAAATGATAGAAAACATTCCTGAAATTAAAAGTAAAAAGAGCCAAACTGCAACAGATAGAAAATCCATAGCGACAAAATACATAGAGAAACATTATCCACGCAACACCTGGACCCATGCATACACAGATGGATCAGCAACAAATGCAACAGAAAATGGAGGTGGGGGTGTCTTTCTGACCTTAAGCACTGGTGCAGAAAAAAGGCTGTCAGTGGCGACAGGACGATTCTCCAGCAACTTCAGAGCAGAGGCAGAGGCCTTGAAAACTGCGGCAGAGGTTATATTGACAGAAGAAACGGCAGAGAGACAAGTTGCTTTCTTTACTGATGCACAGTCAGTAATTGCAACGTTGAAAAGACAAAATAATACAGACCTGGATGATCTCAGAGTAGTGCTCCACAAACTTTGTCAACGATTCAAAAGTGTTGTGATCCAGTGGATCCCATCTCATTGTAACATCGCCGGCAATGAAGAGGCTGACAGAATGGCAAAAGAAGGTTCACATCTACCTCAGACTGATGCAAGCATAACGTTTGAGGAGGCAAAGAGTTTTATCAGAATCAGTTACAGAAACAAATGGAATGTAGAACATCCAGGGCATACACAGAATGATGCTTACTACCAGCTCCACAGAAGAGAACTAGTGGTAATCTTCAGACTCCGCACTGGCCACAACAGATTGAGATACCATCTATTCAACAAGCTAAAGATAGGAACTACCGATCAGTGTAACTGTGGCACTGATAAAATGACTGCTGAACATCTGCTTCAAAGTTGCCCCTTATATGTGGTACAGAGAAAGTGCATATGGCCGACGCCAGCTCCTTTCGTGGAAAAGCTTTACGGGGATTCAAATAGCCTCAAACTGACTACTGCTTTCTTTGAGAACATTCAAGTGGACGTCTGAGAGTGTACGAAGAAGAAGAAGAAACCTAAAGTGATTATTAAATTTTGTTATTTGTAATGTTACAAATTTAACTTCGATTTAATCATTTTAAAGTTACTGCATGTTTGTCTCAGTGAATTTACTACACACACTCTAAACAGAGCTATACCAGAATAATAAGAATTCCACTGAGTAAATCAGGGGTGGAGGCTTGAACGAGCTGCAATTAATAAGTGCTTAATTCCTTCACAAAACTTGTCGGCAGATTCTAGAATTAACGTGTTTAGCCAAAGAAGCATTGTTTTCGCTTATCTGAATATCTCGTGAAGACTCAATTTGTAACAGAAGTGTCATTACCCTTATATCTACATCTCTGCCAATAGTAATCTTGTGAGAAGGTAGATACCTTTGAAGCCCAGATTAGATACTCTTGAGTTTTGGCCACTGTTGGACTACTACTGCAAAGCAGGGGAGGCAATACCGTCACACTATTCCTCCAAGTATGTCTATATTACTGCCAAAACATGTATGGGTCTACATCCTGCTGACAACAGACATGAGTGGCTTACCCAATATTCGAACCCTCCTGGGTAAGCCACTCATGTCTGTTGTTTTTCTGCTGTCTAGTGTTCAACTTCTTTATTTCCTACGAGTGCCTGATAACATACCTTTTATGTTTGTCTCATATTAATTTACTGTTTACAGGCCTCGGGTTTCCCTTCCTTATGTGTTATAAATGTTTATACAATACCAAACCTACCCTCTGTCCTGTTCTTACTGTTCTAAGTCTACTATCATTTACTGGACACAGTATTAAAGTCTTTGTCTTGTTGGACTGGCCTATACTGTATAATAGGGGAACAACAGAAGTGATTGCGTCATTAATAGGCTGAACTGCCCATGGAAAACTTCTGGTGTTATGTCTTGCGGTTCGCACTAATGACCTGTCATCGAAGCATCATTTTTGGTGATGCGTAGATGGCAAGGAGGATAGTGTGATTCGTTAGCATAGCTAGGCGGGGTTGTCACACGGAAGGTCCAGGGTTCGAATCCTGGGTATGCCACTCATGTCTGTTGTTT
Source organism: Oreohelix idahoensis (assembly GCA_024509875.1). Taxonomy (NCBI): domain Eukaryota; kingdom Metazoa; phylum Mollusca; class Gastropoda; order Stylommatophora; family Oreohelicidae; genus Oreohelix; species Oreohelix idahoensis. Next base: position 97,440 of record JAMPIV010001325.1, on the reverse strand, counting down.
TTCTGTTGTCTAGTGTTCTACTTCTTTATTTCCTACGAATGCCTGATAACATACCTTTATGTTTGTCTCATATTAATTTACTGTTTACAGGCCTTGGGTTTCCCTTCCTTATGTGTAGAGAACATAGCAGTTGTAAGAGACTGGTTTATTTGTTGTTATTGTTTTGTTTTTTTAAGGTGAGAGCACACAAATACATTCACAGTTTACATTTTTGATTTACTCTATCTGAACTGCGTGGAGTGGGGAGATGACACCATGTTTTGATATTGGAAATCAAGATTTTTAACTTGAATTAACTACACTATCCTAATTATAACTATTCAAGGATTGAACGATAATTTATCTCTTTAAAACAAAAACATGTTAGCAGGTGGTGCATTACGGGATTTTTCTTAAAACATGTTATGCAGGAGGCTTCTTCTGTCATAAAAATATCCGGTTCCTAATTGCAATCTAAGTAGTTTCTTATTGCTGGGTATTTTTGGCTCTGGTTATTTGGCATGTCCGTGTTGACGCTTTCGGTAGCTTACGAGCGTGTCTACCTTTTGGGCATTGGTTCTAATCGTCTGACCATTCCTTAGTTATAATAATGTTAATTACAATAAATACTGAAACAGAAAAAGAAGCAGTAAAATAAACTAAAGCAAGAAATGAAAACCCGCAAGTCCCCCGAGGGCTAGAGTGTAAAAAGAGATACCGTAAAAACTATGGAAATGAGTCATTCATATATACACCATAGATATTATGAAAGGCCATAATAAAACACATAAGAAATTGCACCCTAGAAGAAACAAGAAAGAAAAACAACAAATGTATTGGGCTATGTTGAATAAAGAACGCAACATACCCATATTATAACTGACGTGGGGTTGAGCCTGGTACTTCACGAGTGAGAATCATCTATTATCTTGTGCACGGGTCAAAACAACAACAACATGCGTGAACTATCATTCACAGTATATGGGCAGCAAATGAACCAGGGCCTCATGATTTACATGGCCAACTAAACATCCACCAGTTACACGGTGGTGTTGTGTTTGCTGATCTCACAGTAAAATCCATCAAAACATTTTTTAATAAACATTCCACTTCTTTACCGCCCAGTGTATGACCGGGACCGGAAAGCGAAGCGAAGAACAGTACAACCGTAACCTGCCAGACATTTCGTAAAAGGCGACTGGGAAGGGTTGGGCATTGACCAGGCTAACCCCATCTTGTAGAAATTTCAAGCCACAAACATTTCAATAATATGGGCAATTAAACTAAGAAAACAGGGGCAAGAAGCAAGATCGACAAAGCATTTCGGAGAAACACTCAATAATGCACCACCTGAGATGCAACTGAACATTCCTCAGGATGAAAATGACCTGCATATAAATACAGACTTCCAAGTAAGGAACAAATTAGCACAGCTTTTAAATAAAGTTTTGCCTCGTTTTGTCGAGGCGCGTCCCGTTCAACCTAGTCGGTTATATTAGGGCACATGTCCAAACTTAAAAGACCCTTAGGTCTGGGGTTAGACATTAGCTATCAAAGAGTTGAAGAATGGAAAAATCTCCTGGTCAGGATAACTTAAATTCAGAGCTATTTAAAACAGAACATGAATAAGCAGCAGAACTATTAAAATCACTCTTTGGCACACAGGGGCAACACCACTGAAATGGAAGAAATTAATAATTGTCAAGTTAACAAAAGAGGGCAACCTCACTGACTGTAACTGGAGAGGAATTACTCTCAACTCAGTTCCCAGCAAAATATTGAGCAGGATAATTAACCAAAGAAACTCAAAACCAGCATACCATAAACTGAGGAAGGAACAAGCAGGATTAAGAAGGAACAGAAGATGTGCATACCATATCACCACCCCGAGGAACACAACAGAGCAGTACTCAGAATGGCAGAGACAACTATATATATATATATAACATATACACATGTGTATACTTATGAAGCATAGTAACACTGGACGGCGTACCAAGCAAAGACATCAATAATCGAATGAATAAAGCCAGAAAAGCCTTTGCCAATCTAAACAACATCTGGAAATCTTCTCAGTACAGCACAAACACCACATTAAGATTATACTACAGTTGCGCACTTCTGTTCGGTGCGGAATGCTAGAACGTAACAGAAAAGGAAACGTCTAAATTGCCCTCTTTGCACGCAACCTGCGTAAGAAAATTATCGGAATTTTTCGGTAGAATACCGTCACCAAGAACTGCTTACTCTGAGCAATAAAAAAGATATGCACAGACGGGCAGACGCTAGAACTGAGTTGGTCATGTCCTCAGAAGAGATCCCAACACCACCTCATCACAAGGACAGCTATGCTACGGACCTCAGGAGGAAGTCGAAAGAGAGGCCGACCAAAAATAACTAGGGGTTCTTGTGTGATTATTCACCGCTTAAATCAAATTGGGTACTTGTGTGATAATTCACCGTCGATGAAAATTTTTGAAATGTTTAGGGTAAACGGAGTATCGTACTTTTTCTTCAGTTCGGCAAATCCAATCGTAGTATCAAGGCCATGGAGTTGTCACATTTTACACGCAACCTTACGCGACGTCACAAATCTCTTCCTCCCCCCCCTCCCCCCCCCTTTCCCTTCATGTTTTTAACATTCTGTTTGTATCCGTTATCATGTTTTTTTATGAGTGTCCGATTGACAGAGTGGTTAGAGCGCTGGTCTCTTGCGACTAAGGTGCCGGGTTCGATTCACGGTATCATCGTGCTCCAGTCGTCCCAGCTGTGAATGGGTACCTGACTTTGTCCTTCAGTTAGGGAAGGAAAAGGCAGCGATGTAAGGAACTAGTCACCCCCACCTCTCGATGCCGGACCTAGTATAGTGAAGTCTCTAACATTTCACTCCCTTACGGCAGTATTTGCTATGCGACTACCTTTACCGTTTTTTCATCATCATCATCATCATGCTCCTTTGCGATCTGTAGGGCAGTGATGATAAAGATATACGACCTATTTTCATGTCTCTTTTTGAATACTTTCAACGATTTAACGTGTAGTTCTCGAAATTGTCTTGTTAAGATGATTGTCAATAAATTTTTTTTTTTCTTTTCATTTCACATTGTGATTTGGGAGGGCAAGTTAAAAAAAAAATGCGTTCCTTGTGCATTCTTAGATGACACGCTTACGACAGACCCGCCCTCAAACCCCCCCCCCCCCCCCCGTATTTTTATTTAAGTTTATAAACCAATAAAACGGTTGTAGCGGGAGGTTATTTAAATTTATTTATTATGTAAGAGTATGCCAGTAAAGAGTTCTGACCTTACAAGTAATACCAGTCTTAGAAATAAGCACTGGTGTATTGTTATCATAACAATAGTCAGACTGTGAAAACCCTGGCCCAGTTGGTAAGAAGTAGTACCAGGATTTAAGGTGTCTCCTCCCTGTGACTATCTTATGATTACTTATATGCTAGGGGATAAGTAAAATGTACATTCACTGAACCCACAAAATGGAAGAAGTGAATAAATCCTCAGGTACAGTTAAAATAGTTTAATAATTGCACTATTATTCTATTTCTACTAGTTGGAAAAGAGTATACACATATATATATAAAAATATTCACACAATTACTATTATTGTCTGTTTAAAGTTAGTTGCTTATCCTTTACAGGACGTGGCAATCAACCCCAGCTTTTATTGGCTGTTTGTGATTTTTCTAGGCAATTTTTTACATTCAGTAGTTTGCCATTGCTTTCTGAACGGTACGGCGCTTATACCATTGTTAAAAATCCACACAAAGCGATTTGCTACCAAACCGCCTGCAGCAGGTTTGGAACCTGGTATATCTGGATTATGAAACTGCGTTCATATCCATTAGGCCACAGACGCCATTGTCTGTTTAGACTTCAAGATCTTAAATAATAAAGTTACTGAAATCACTGTTATTAGTCCTTTGAATTTAAGGATAACTGTCATCAGTTGACTGAGTTTATGTATGGTTACTTATTGGTTTCAACTATTGGCTGTTTCACATGTATAGGTGGTCAGTGTCAAACAGGACACTTATCTTTCCAACTTGATACTGCTGAAACTGTCCTTTGCTGATATCAGACTTGGTAGGCCCAACAGTAGGGATGCCAATGACCAGTTGAAGTTCACTCTTTGGGGTCCTGCACTTTTGTGGGATTGCCTCGGATGAACTGCACCGGCTTCTGATACTGGACAGTCTGGTTTGAGTTATTTCATGGAACCCTCAGACTTCAGATACTGGACTTAAAAATGTTTCTGGCGATCCGCTCACAATTCATGGGTAGTGGCGAAACTCTGTCTCCAGTCTGTCTGAACCCTCTTCGTTGTATATAGCTCGTTGTTGTAGTTGTTGTTTTGATGAAATGATGGGTGGAGATCGGGCACTCAACATCTGATCATTGTTGCCTCTTCTCTTTCCATCTTGGTCTACCCTGTTCAACCTGAAAGTTGGTTATAATTGGGGTATTTAGTGTCATTTTCTTTACTAATTTTGTATTCAATTTAAATAACTGCTGTCTTTTGCAGTTGCTGATTTTTATTTATATTAGTATTTGTCAATTTTATTTTCTCTTTTGTATTGTTTCTAGATAACTATTGTCCTTTACACTTGGTTTTAATTTGTATTAGTATTTGTTCTTTTTGAGTTGTTGTCCCTTTTTTTTTAATACCTTGTCTTTCCTTGTCCTATGAGTAGTTATTTTTTTTTTTTTTAATGCTTTGTTAGTTCTTGCTGCTTAATTTCTATTTAGTTGGATGATTTTCCTGAAGTTCTAACCTTATATTTTTTCCTTTGTTTTATGTATATATCTTTTAAGTATTGATTGGGCATCTCTTGGGGCATCTATACTTAAAACCTTATCACCTGTTAAGTCTATATTGTGATTTCTATAGTAAGTTTTTAATTCAAGCCTTTGTTGTTCATACTTTTTACAGTGGATCAGGTAGTGGTCTATGTCATTCTCTTCCTGGCATTCTTGGCAGTGTGGTTCTTCTACCATGAAGTATGCTGCACCGAGTCGGAGACGCCACAGTTTTTTGTTCGATGGTATCTTTAATTCTTCTCTGACCTGGCATGTCCTCGTTGGTTCTTTCAGCAGTTTGAACGCGTGTCTGCCTTTTCTACTTTCCTTCCATGTTGTCTTCCATTCCTCGTTTATAGTTTCCTTCACTTGGCTCTTGATCTCTGACCTTCCCAGTCCTGCTTTTATATTGTTTTTACTTGTTCTTCCCTTCTTGGCATTCTGGTCTGCCAACTCGTTGCCAGCTATACCTATGTGTGCTGGAAACCACACTAGCCTCACACTACATCCTCTGTTCTCTAGTGATGTATTAATTGCTAGAATTTCTTCCTTTATGTCTGGCCGGCTACATTTACCTGGGTGTTCTAGTGCTTGTAGTGATGATAGTGAGTCTGTAAATATCGTAACAGCTTCTGGTGGGTTATCTTCGATTATTTCTAGACTTTTAAGAATTGCTACCATCTCTGCAGTAAAAATCGATGCCCCTTCCGTTATACTGTAGCTCTTTTTTATTCCCCATTGTGGTATTACAACTCCGGCACCTAGTTGCCCACTATCACCCTTGGATCCATCAGTGTAGACGGCCAGACTTTGTTTAGTTAGTTGCTCTATGAACTTTCTACTTATCATTTTGCCTTCCTTATCTTCTATGTTTTGTTTGATCTTTTCAGTAAGTGAGTAGTCTATGATTGGTGTTTTTAGTTCCCAGGGTGGTATTTTGCTTCTGTATTTATTACTATTTTCAATTGTGTTTGATAGTTCTTTGAACTGCATTAGGTCTTCTATAGTTCTCCATCCTGATGGATATCTATCTTTATTTAAGGGGACGTCCCATACACTTGGTTGGTTTTTGACAAATGCTTTATGTGCTGGGTGGGTCACTTCTTGTGCTACTTTACTCCAATAATTTAATCTCAGTTCTTTCCGTCTTAGACCAAGGGGAGGTATGCCGAGAGCTACTTTTAGAGCTTCTACTGGTGTCGATATAAATGCACCTGTAATAGTTCTCATGGCTGCATTTTGAATCCTGTCCAGTTTTGCTTTGTTAGAAGCTGCAGCTGAGTCATAGACTATGCTGGCATAATCCAGTTTCCCCCTGATGAAGGACTTGTAGAACATAAGCATTATTTTATTGCTGGCCCCCCATCCATTACCTTTTACAATCCTTAGTATATTTAGGGGTCCCCTACACCTTTCTACCAAATTGTCTATATGTTTATTATAATTTAGTTGTTTATCTAAAGTTATGCCCAGAAATCTAGTTGTTGAGGAGGTACATATTTTCTGTCCTTTAATGGTTATATTGATTTTGTTATTTTTTTTTAAATTTCCTTTGCTGAAAATCATACCTACTGTTTTGTTTACATTAATTTGGAAGCCCCAACTTTTCATCCACTCTGAAACTTTGTCTATTTGATTTTGAAGTTTTTTGTAAACATGGTCCAAGTTTTTTCCAGATCGCCAAATGGCACAGTCATCTGCAAATTGTGATACTGCATTCTTTATGTCATTAAATTCATCTGCTAAATCATTTACAGCTATAGTGAAAATTGAAGGAGAGATCACTGATCCTTGAGGAATCCCATTCTGTTGTTCATATATTTCTGACCTATCATTATTCACCTGTACAGCAAAATACCTGTCCTGTAAAAAGTTTCTAGATACCTATAGGTTTTACCAGTAATGCCAATCTTTTTCATTTTGTAAAGAGCTCCATCGCGCCAGCATTCATCATATGCTCTAGCTACATCTAGAAAGACTGCCACTGTTTTCTCTTTCCTCTTGAACCCTAGCTTTACATCATGTTCTAATCTTACAAGCTGGTCTACTGTACTTCTGTCTGCTCTAAACCCTGACTGGTTTGGGCTATATAACTGGTTTTTTTCCAGGTAGAATTTAACTCTTTTATTCACAACAGTTTCCAGTATTTTACCTAGTTGTGATGTTAAGGAGATAGGCCTATATGAACTTACTTCATGGGCTTCCTTATTGGGTTTTAGAATGGGTACTATCATAGCTACTTTCCATGCTTTTGGTATCTTTCCTAAGTTCCAGATTTTGTTATAAAGTGAAGTTATTATATTTATAGTTCTTTTGGGTACTTTCTTAAGGATTTCATAACTAAGTATATCTTGCCCTGAGGCAGTATTAGATTTATCTTTTATTGCATTAGTTACTTCTTCCTCTGTTATATCAGCATCTAAATAGTTTGTTTCATCTATCTGGTCTGGTAGTTCTTTTAAAAACTGTATCCTAAGTCTTTCTCTTCTCTCATTTTCTTCCTGTCCAAGGCTACTTTTTGCACTGACTTTATAGAAATACTCGGCAAGGGCATTAGCTTTTTCTTTATCTGTTTCTGCTCTCTTTGGTAGTTTGATTGTTGGCATTATTGTTTTCTTATTGTTCCCTTTGATTGCCTTAAGCTTTTTCCATACTTCTCTAATTTGAGTGCTAGGTTTAAGTGACTGACAAAACTCCTTCCAGTTAGTTTCTTTGGCTTTGAATATTATTCTGTTAGATTCATTCCTAATAAGTTTATACTTATCATAGTTTTCTTCTGTTCTGTTATTTCTATATTTTTGTAAGGCCCTTTTTCTTCTCTCATGAATTTCTGCACAGCTTTTATTCCACCAGGCAACTGGTTCTTTATTCCATTGAGTTTCTCTTTTCTTATTAATGTTACTTATTGGTTTAAGGTGTTGTGGCATATTTTTATTTGGTATATACTTTATTGCTATTTTCAGAATTTCATTGGTCAGTGTTTCCGCCCACAAGTCAGTATCATCTGATTCCATGTCTTTATATTCCATCACCTCCAGCTCTGATTGGAAAGCTTCCCAGTTTGCTTTTTTATAGTTGAAGGTAGGTTTCTCTGGTTCTGGGTTGGAATGACATTTTCATGCATGGTTATTACAATGGGCAGATGATCTGAGTTTGTGTCTTGTAACACTTCCCAATTTACATTCGCTAGGTTGTTAGTTGCTATACTTATGTCTATTGCTGAGTCTGCCCTATTAGCTTGTGGATTAATTCTTGTTGCAGATCCATCATTTAGTATTAGTAGTTCATTGTTTTCTATGAAGTCAAGTAGGCATTTTCCTGCATTATCTGCATGTTGTCCACCCCAAGCACAATGATGGGAGTTAAAATCGCCTACTATGATTGTTTTGGGGCCTAGTCTGGTGCTTATGGCTAGTATTTCTTCATCTTTAATTGTGCCATCTTTAGCATATACATTTAGAATTGTTAGATTGTTTGGTTCAGCTGCTATAGTAACCTGGATACCTTCTATATTGGTTGTATTAAATACTTCCCAGTCTATGATTTTAAATTTTTCGCTAACTAAGACTGCGACACCTCCTCCTCTACCTTCTTTCCTATCGTGTCTAAGTATCTTAAAGCCCTTACAACTATATCTATTATTTGGGTTTAAATGGGTCTCTTGAAGAGCATATATATCAGTATTTCCTCCAGTTTCTGATAGTAGGGGTGCAAAAATTTTTTTAATATCCCTACAATTCCACTGGATAATTCTAAATCTTTCTAAATTGAATTTTATCATCATCTAGTATACCTTTTATTTTGGTTAACTATCAATTTTGCTCTTATTCTTTATTTCCTGTACTTGTGGACCCACTATCCATCAAGTTCTCAAGAAAATCCTTATTTAAACTTGTCATTATTTCCCTAACTTCTTCCGCTAAGTGTGGTAACAGTCCCTCAAATCGTTTTTTGATAGTTTCTATGATAGTTTCTTCTAGGTTGCTTTTGTTCTTTTTGACCACTTTCCTATTTTCATCCAATGCTACATTCCCTTCTCTCCCTATGTTAATCTCCTGTTTTTCACTTTCCATTCTTTTTAGTATTATTTCACTTTCTTCTTTTTGTTCAGACAGTTTGACTAGTATCATTTCATTTTCTTCTTTCAGTTCAGTCAGTTTAGCTATATCCTGGGAAATTTGGTGCTGTATGGCTTTCACTTCTTGAAGCAATGCCTCTGTACTTTTCAGTGCACTTGTGTCATCCGAGGATGTAGTTGAATCATCTGACTGGTTTTTTGGTACTATTTTATTACTTTCTAACTTGTTCTTACTTTTTTTTGCCATCTGTGACTTAAGCATTTTGACATCTTCTTGCACACTCTTAATTTCTGTTATAACTTTATTGTTCGTATAAGTATCATTTTCTTTTAATTCTTTAATGACCGTTGTGAAAGGGGTTTGGGTTGTTATAGCTACCCTCAATGCTTTTTTGGTCTGCTGATATACTGGGCAGCCCTGTAATCTGGCGCTGTGATTTCCTTTGCAATTAATGCATTTTCTGTTTGCATTATCCTTTTTATATAGCTCAGTTTACCGATACGCTTTAAATACGTATAGCGCGGACGTATCGGAGAGTACCGACGTCACAGCTTAAACCTAAGCCTGAAAAATCCTTCCCGAACAGTGATTTCGGCCGAACTGTGCGTCGACTGAATTTTTGCCTTTATCATTCTCGGCATATATAATATCCATATAGTTCCATCTTATCTAGTTTTATACAGCTGATAAAACTCTATCTTCCTATCCATGTAATTTCCCAAACTGTTATTTGTTGATTTTAATATTTAGAACAGAAGTGGGTTTACATGCTTTTAGCGTAACTGTGGGCAGCCGAAATACGCATATATCTCCGTAAATGAGAACTTCCTACCGTTCCATCTTATATGTAGTTATACACCATCCTTCCCTGTACTGAAATGTAAAATCCTTTTCATACGGATTCCCTTCTGTTTTTATTTATCGTTGGCGATTTCCTCTGTCCGATACACATTTCGCTGATACGCCGCCATTTTGAAAGCGGTCACTCGATCGTAGATGGGTTTATAAATCTAACTGAAAACGTTTGCAATGACTTGAAACCAATTTTGCGACAACGGTATTGAATCAGTTCGGGACCCAAGATGCATCAAAAGTGAGGAATGCAGTAAGCGACCCCATAGCTTGACTGCCTGCGTCAGGGTCAGCGAACCAGAGCTGACCAAGACCCTACTCCACCTCCACGTGGTGGTCCTGGAAACAGGCTGTATTACTGCAGTCTGGCTGAGGAGTAGGGATCGAAGAGGGAAGGCAAACCCGGTCCCAAAAAATGCTGTGCGGAAGTCGGATGTGTCGGCCGAAAGGCGCAAATACTGCAGCTTCGCTGTAAACGGACACAACGCAACCAACGTCCTTTTCAGGACGAACGAGGAAGAAAGAAGAATCAGTTCTACAAGTTAACGGTACACAGGAAACAAGGGAAGTCGCTGCCGTTGCCTTCTCCAACTCAAGATCAGAGTCAGGTACCCATTTACAGCTGGTTATACTGATGCGTGACACCTGTTCCCGTCCTCGTTGCTGTTGCCTTCTCTAACTCAAGATCAGAGTCAGGTACCCATTTACAGCTGGTTATGGAGGGTTAGAGACTTCACCATACTAGATCAAGCATCGAGAGGTGGGGAGACCAGTTTCCTTCCTCGCTGTCTTTTCCTTCCCTAACTCAAAGTTAAGTACCCATTTATAGCTAGGTAGGCCCCACCTCTTGATGCTGGACTTAGTATGGTGAAGTCTTTAACACTCTACTACCGCAATAAGTTACCGGGTTTCGTGTTCAAAGCTAGGTAATGTCACGCATCAGTCTAACCAGCTGTAAAAGGGTACCTGACTCTGATCCTGAGTTAGAGAAGGCAACGGCAGCGAGGAAGGGAACAGGCCACCCCACCTCATAAAGCTGGGAATCAGTACATCGAAGTCTATGACACTTCACTCCCCTACGGCAGACGGTTTAAATTAACCTTACGAACGGCAGGCGTGTTTTAAAAAAAAATTCTAAACAACGGGGGAAAGGGGAGAAACATGACACTTTTTCAGTCAAGAAAAAGTACGGTTCTCGGTTTAGGTAATAAATTTCCACAATTTGATTTAAGCGGTGAATAATCACACAAGAACCTCAAATTGTGGAAATTTATTACCTAAACCGAGAACCGTACTTTTTCTTGACTGAAAAAGTGTCATGTTTCTCCCCTTTCCCCCGTTGTTTAGAATTTTTTTTTAAAACACGCCTGCCGTTCGTAAGGTTAATTTAAACCGTCTGCCGTAGGGGAGTGAAGTGTCATAGACTTCGATGTACTGGGTCCCAGCTTTATGAGGTGGGGTGGCCTGTTCCCTTCCTCGCTGCCGTTGCCTTCTCTAACTCAGGATCAGAGTCAGGTACCCTTTTACAGCTGGTTAGACTGATGCGTGACATTACCTAGCTTTGAACACGAAACCCGGTAACTTATTGCGGTAGTAGAGTTAAAGACTTCACCATACTAGGTCCAGCATCAAGAGGTGGGGCCTACCTAGCTATAAATGGGTACTTAACTTTGAGTTAGGGAAGGAAAAGACAGCGAGGAAGGAAACTGGTCTCCCCACCTCTCGATGCTTGATCTAGTATGGTGAAGTCTCTAACCCTCCATAACCAGCTGTAAATGGGTACCTGACTCTGATCTTGAGTTAGAGAAGGCAACAGCAACGAGGACGGGAACAGGTGTCACGCATCAGTATAACCAGCTGTAAATGGGTACCTGACTCTGATCTTGAGTTAGAGAAGGCAACGGCAGCGACTTCCCTTGTTTCCTGTGTACCGTTAACTTGTAGAACTGATTCTTCTTCTTTCTTCCTCGTTCGTCCTGAAAAGGACGTTGGTTGCGTTGTGTCCGTTTACAGCGAAGCTGCAGTATTTGCGCCTTTCGGCCGACACATCCGACTTCCGCACAGCATTTTTTGGGACCGGGTTTGCCTTCCCTCTTCGATCCCTACTCCTCAGCCAGACTGCAGTAATACAGCCTGTTTCCAGGACCACCACGTGGAGGTGGAGTAGGGTCTTGGTCAGCTCTGGTTCGCTGACCCTGACGCAGGCAGTCAAGCTATGGGGTCGCTTACTGCATTCCTCACTTTTGATGCATCTTGGGTCCCGAACTGATTCAATACCGTTTTATTGGTTTATAAACTTAAATAAAAATACGGAAAGGGGGGGGGGGGGGAAGGGGTTGAGGGCGGGTCTGTCGTAAGCGTGTCATCTAAGAATGCACAAGGAACGCATTTTTTTTTTTAACTTGCCCTCCCAAATCACAATGTGAAATGAAAAGAAAAAAAAAACATTTATTGACAATCATCTTAACAAGACAGTTTCGAGAACTACACGTTAAATCGTTGAAAGTATTCAAAAAGAGACATGAAAATAGGTCGTATATCTTTATCATCACTGCCCTACAGATCGCAAAGGAGCATGATGATGATGATGATGAAAAAACGGTAAAGGTAGTCGCATAGCAGATACTGCCGTAAGGGAGTGAAGTGTTAGAGACTTCACTATACTAGGTCCAGCATCGAGAGGTGGGGGTGACTAGTTCCTTTCATCGCTGCCTTTTCCTTCCCTAACTGAAGGACAAAGTCAGGTACCCATTCACAGCTGGGACGACTGGAACACGATGATACCGTGAATCGAACCCGGCACCTTAGTCGCAAGAGACCAGCGCTCTAACCACTCTGTCAATCGGACACTCATTAAAAAAAAACATGATAACGGATACAAACAGAATGTTAAAAACACGAAGGGGAAAGGGGGAAGGGGGGGGGGGGAAGGAAGAGATTTGTGACGTCGCGTAAGGTTGCGTGTAAAATGTGACAACTCCATGGCCTTGATACTACGATTGGATTTGCCGAACTGAAGAAAAAGTACGATGCTCCGTTTACCCTAAACATTTCAAAAATTTTCATCGACGGTGAATTATCACACAAGTACCATACTAGGTGATGAACCGCGAAGGCCGATTCTTCTTCTTCGATCCTTAACCACCGACCGTCAAAGCAGTCAGTGGCCATCACGCCTAGTGGCGTCTTGTAGGGCAACAACAAATTGATTCCACTTTGCACGGTCGGTGGCCATCCTTCGTACAGTGCCCCAACTCTGGTTCATTCTTTGCATCTCGGCCTCCACAGTCCTCCGCCAGGTTGTTTTTGGTCGGCCTCTCTTTCGCTTTCCTTCAGGGGTCCAAAGCATAGCTGTTCTTGCGATGGCATCAGGGTCTCTTCTGAGGACATGACCAACCCAGCTCCAGCGTCTGCCTGCTATGATGGTATGCATGTCCTCTTGCTTGCTACGAGTAAGCAGATCTTGGTTGGTGATGGTATTCGGCCAAAAGATTCGGTGAATTTTTCTTAGGCATGTTGTGTGAAAAGAGGACAATTTTGACATTTCCTTCTCTGTGACTCTCCAGCATTCCGCACCATAGAGAAGCACAGAAAGCACGCAACTCTGGTATAATCTTAATTTTGTGCTTGTGCTGTATTGGGAGGACTTCCAGATGTTATTTAGGCTAAAGAAGGCTGTTCTTGCCTTATTCATTCTGATGTTGATGTCTTTGCCTGCCCCACCGTCTGGTGTTACTATGCTTCCTAGGTACGTGAAGGTATCTGTCTGTACCAGTTGCTGATTCCTTACTGATATGGGCTCAGGGTTGCTCACATTGAGCGTCATGACCTCAGACTTCTTTAAATTGATGTTCAAGCCCACCTGCTGGCTAAATTTATTAAGTCTATCCGTTATTTCCTGGATGTGTTGATGTGAATGTGCCAGCAGTGCAATGTCATCTGCATATTCCAGATCTTCCAATGTTGAAAATGTAGTCCATCTTATTCCTCTTGGACTGCCCTCTGTTGTCTGGCGCATCACCCAGTCTATGACTGTTAAAAATAGAGTGGTTGATAAGGGGCATCCCTGTCGTACTCCTGTCTTCACCTCGAAGGTTAGGTTGCTCTGCCCAACACTACACGTAAAGTTGGCATAGAGGCTTTTTATGATTGACAGAGCTTGGAATTCCATAAGCCCTCAGTATTTTCCATAAACTGTCCCTATGTATGCTGTCAAAAGCCTTTTCAAAATCAACAAAATTTATGTAAAGCTGTCTTTGCCATTCTGAGCACTGCTCTATAATGTTCCTGAGAGTGAATATATGGTCTACACATCTTCTGTTCTTTCTAAATCCTGCTTGTTCTTTCCTCAGTTTGGAGTCTACTGCCTTTGAAATTCTCTGTATAATTATCCTGCCTAGTATTTTGCTGGGAACTGAGAGAAGAGTGATTCCTCTCCAATTATTGCAGTCTGAAAGATCTCCCTTCTTTGGCAATTTGACAATTATTCCTTTGTTCCACTCTGATGGTGTTGTCCCCGTTTTCCACACTTGTGCAAATAGTGGTTCTAATAGTTCTGCTGCTGTTGTTGTTGTTGTTTTCGTCTACTATGCTGCTGTAATACCCTGTTCAACCTGAAAGTTTGGTTATAATTGGGGTATATAGGGTGTTATCGTCTTCACTGGTATCTCGTTCGTAGTCCTGGAGGTGATTGGTCCTGAAAAGGACCACTAGCTGGCTGTCTGGGTTCCTCTTTGTCCGTTTGTGGTGCCGTATCGCGCTCATGGTGTTTTTTGTGTCCTGTCTCACTATCTGGCTTGTTTGATTTTGTGTGTTTCATTCGTTGTGCGTTGTCCCATGACTGTCTTTATAGTGTGTTTGGTAGGGCCTCATTCATGGCTGCACATGCTCTTTCTTGATTGCGTAGCATTTGTTGTACGATTTCGATTCTCATTTTGTCTTTCGTTTCTTTGTTTTGTTCTCTAGTTTTTGTAAGGATATCCTCAACGATCCTTCTCTCTGTTTCAATTCTTTGGAGGATTTCTTCGTTCTCTTCTTTTAGCTTTGTGAGTTTGGCGATGTCGACTTCTATCTCGTGTTTGATGGATTTTGTTTCCTGTAGCATTGCCTGGGCGCTCTGTACCATTTCTCTGACGCTCTGCATATCTATTACGTCTTCACCTCTGTCCTTGTCGTCTTCGGGAGCCTGCTTGTTTCTGTTTTCGTTCTGCAGTTTCCTTTTCATTTCGTTGATTTCAGCGGTCAGCTTGTGTAGCTGTCGTCTGTCAATCGTGCGCTGTTTTTCTGCAGCATCCGCAGTCACTCTGTGTTTGGCCTCTTTGAAGGGTATGTTTTTAGACACGGCCTCCTTCAAGATGCTCTTAGTTTCCTGGAACACAGGGCATCCTCTGTACCTTGCCCCGTGGTTTCCGTGGCAGTTTGCACAGGTACGGTTTGCGTTAGTTTCTTTGTAGTTGCGGTCCTCCTTTGCCCTGGGGCAGTCGCCATATTGGTGACTACCCGCACAATACCGGCAAACTGCATCTCTCCTGCACGTTTTCTTTGTGTGCGAAAACTGCTGGCAGTTAGAGCACTGCATGACCGGCGGGATAAAAGCCTCTGTCTTTTTTGAAATAGTTTCGAGCGTCAGTTTCTCAGGTCTTGTCGGCCATTCGACGGTTACCACAATCAGGTTTGTGTCTTTGTTGTTCCATGTTTTTAGCCTTTCGACCTGAGTGAATTTGATGTCTGCGTTTTCGGTCTGAAGTTTGTTGTGAACCTCGCTTGCGGGCCATCTGGTGTCCACCCCTCTTACGACAAACTTCTTTGTAGTCTTGTTGGTCTCCATCACTACTTTTATCTGGTGAGGCAGCATGAATTCTTTCGGTCCTGCCTCCAGTTCTGTCATCAGTGCAGTTGATTTTTCCGTGCTGTTGAGGGAAAGCACAACTCCCTTTTCGTGCCTCCGTACCTTAGCGATGCTTCTCTTGCCAGTTATTGCTTCTAGGATAGTGATTATTTTGTCATCTGGTAGGGCCCTGAGTGAGGCCTCACCTCCAGGCATCTGTGTGATCTTAACAATCCTCTCCTGTAGTACCACGTTAGAGACGGCATTTTGTTGCTTGAGAAGTTGGCACGTTCCAACTTCTGTCTCCGATTGAGTGTGCGGTCTGCGGGGCGGATTCGTATTCTGGCTCGTCTGCATCTGGTCAAGTTTCACCGGTGTTGGCTGGTCACTGTATGATGTAGACTCGACAATGACATCTCGTTTTGTCGGTGGATGGATTTTGTTGGGTTTCAATGCCTTGTTACCCTCTGTCTTCGATGTTTTGTGGCCGTTGTTTGCAGATGTTGCCTTGTCACTGCACAATGTAGCTACCGCCTCGACACCTTGTTTCAGCGGTGATGTTGCTAGGTCTGGTTTCGGTGCTTGCTTGTCATCTGTCTTCGAAGCTTTGAGTCGATCATCGGTCGTTGTGTTAAAGTTTGCGTTGAACGGCTTCTGAGAAGGATCGGCCACGACGCTATTAGTTGGAGTATTCGTGCTCTCTGGTTGACTCTGTTTGTTCTTCGTTGGTTCTTGTTTTATGCTGCTGACAAATGTTTGAGGGCTTGTGTATACTTTCCTCTTTTTCGCTTGTTGCTTGGTAAGAGTCATTTTGGTATAATGCTAACGTATAATGATCTGTTGGGTGAGCGCTGTGTACGTCCTGAAAAGGACGCTGGTTATAGTGCTGTCTTGATCGTCCTGAAAAGGACGCTGGTTATAGTGCTTTGCCACGTCCAGACATGCTGTACGAAGATGAGTTCTGCTGCTAGCTCAGGGTCTGTCTTAAATAGCTCTGCATTTAAGTTATCATGGCCCGGAGCTTTACCGTTCTTTAACCCTTTGATTGCTGTGATGATTTCTTCTTTTCGTGGAATGTCTGTATTTACATCTAAATCGTTTTCAGCCTCAGGAACATTCAATTGTGTCTCTGGTATTTCCTTGTTCAGAGTTTCTCTGAAGTGCTCTGCCCATCTTGTTTCCTGTCCCTCTGCTGTCTTGATGAGATTTCCTTGCTTATCTCTTACTAATGTAATATTGTTTGCACCTTGTTTTCCGCTGATGAATTTAGTTATTTTGTATACTGTGCTTTGTTCATTTCTCAGTGCTGCCTCTTCTGCCTGTTTTGCAAGATCGTCTAGGAAATTCCTTTTGTTGGCTCGGGTTTGGCGTTTAACTTCCCTGTCCAGTTGACTGTACTGTTCGCTATATAGTTGCTTTAACCTGGGGGACTTCGCTTCTGTTTTCTTTCTTTTCATTTCCTTTCTCATCTTTATGGTGTTTAGTGTTTCTGGTGTTATCCAGTCTTGCTTCTTCCTTTCCTGGAATCCTAAGCATGATTTGCTACTTTCCTTATATATTGTTGAAATGGTGTTGAAATTCTGGTCTATATCATCAGTCAATGTCTTTTCCTGGCTTTTGGCAAATTGATATCGTTTCTTAATGTCGGCCGCAAAAGCTTTTCTGGTAAGGGGGTCCTTCAATTTGCTGATGTCAAACCTTTTCTGTGTAGTTACAGTTGGTTCAGCCCTTCTTAGTTTCACTTTCAGTTTTGCTACTACTAAATGGTGATCGCTTCCCACATCTGCACCTCTTCTTACCTTCACATCTTGTAATGCATGTCTCCATCTACCGTTAACCATGATTTGGTCTATCTGGTTTCTGTCCCGACCATTTGGTGATTCCCATGTTAACTTGTGAATTTCCTTATGTGGGAAAAGTGTTCCTCCAATGACCAGGTTGTTAATGCTACAGAAACTTATTAGCTTATCCCCATTTTCGTTTGCTATTCCGCTGCCGCATTTCCCCATTGTTCTTTCATTATATGTATTGTGTGTACCAACTTTCGCATTGAGGTCTCCCATTACTATAACAAGATCATATCTAGGTGTGTCCTCCATTTCTTTCTGCAGTTGTTGATAGAATTCATCCTTGACCTCCTCATCGCTATCATTCGTTGGTGCGTAGCATTGTATTATTGTAGTGTTGGTGAATCTCCCTCTCAATCTCAATCGTATCAGTCTGTTGTTGATGGGTTTCCATTCCAGTAATGTCCTTTCTATCCCTTTCTGTAGAATAATGGCTACGCCTTCACTGTGCTGTCCATCCTCTCTTCCAGAGTAAAGTACTGTTTCTCCTGTTGCTGTTTTAACTTTTCCTGCCCCTGTCCATCTGCTCTCGCTTATCCCCAGGATGTGTAACCTATAGTTTCTCATTTCTGCCGTGACCTGTCTTAGTTTATCTGTCTCGTACATTGTCCTGACATTCCAAAATCCTATTCTTGTATCCTGTTTTGCGGTCAGGACATCCGTTTTCATGTCAGTGGCTTCCTTTCGGCTTTCACCACTGACAGTCATACGAGCCACAGACTCCGAATGTCCATCCCGCAGCAAAGTTTGTTCATTTGATGTTGTTTCCGTAACTTCATTATTTTTTTTTACATAGACAGGGGTGTCAGCCCTATGCTAAAACCCCCAACCTGGAGGACCAGGGTACCAGCTTTTGTCTGACCCCTACCCACACAGACCAGTCCAGCTTGGTTGAACCTACCAGGAGTAAAACTCCCACTGGCATAGCTCTGGGGATTGTCAGGGTACGCAAGCTGCCATACCGCTACAAGGTATAGGTACCATTGATGGCAGCGCGAAGGCCGAGATGCAACATAAAACAGAGTTAGAGCAGTGCACCAAGGATGGACACCGACCAAGCAAAGTGGAGACAGTTTGTTGCTGTAATATAAAACGCCACTAGGCGTGATGGTTACCGATTGCTTTGTCAATCAGTGGATAATGATCCAAGGAAAAAAAAAAAAAAACGAACAAACGAACGAACTTTATTTTCAAAGGGTGAAGAAGGAGAAGTTAAAGAAGAAGAAGGAACGAACGAACTTTATTTTCAAAGGGTTGAGAATTGCGCACGCAGGCCCGTCTGACATTCTGCCCTTCCTTTCTCTCGCCTTTCATACTGAATTCATTTATTCCCATATGCATTTAACATATCAATGTCAAGGAATTCAACGTTGTAAAGTAAAATAAAATAGCACACTCATATTAACATTAACTACTTATAAACATGACATAAAATATGTTGAAAAGTACAAACATCGTCATTAGAACCTACAGTTGATATTACAAGAAAAGATAATCTGATTAGGGCGGCATGTAATCAGAACTAATAAAGTATTCGAAAAGTCTACGATTGTATGAATAGGGACTGAGGTTGTTTCTTAGGTTATGTGGAAGACAATTCCAAAGATGAGCAGCAGAGTACGCTAAGCTTTTCTTGAATAAGTCAAGCCTAGGCTTGGGCACTTGCAATTTGTTAAAGCGTTGACTGCGTCTTTCGTTGTATTTGAACATTGGCGACAGATATGCTGGAGCATTATGTGACAGGATTTTGTGAACAAATTTAGCTTTGTTAAACAAAAGGCACTTTCTTAAGGGCAGTATTTGAAGATTTTTATATAGATCTACACACTGAGTTAGGCAGTTGTCAGAGACTAGACGCACTGCACGCTTTAGTAGTGAACGGAGTCTCTTTGTGTTGGACATTGAGCAACCATCCCAGATTGTGGAGCAATAGTCAAGGTTTGCTTGTATGTGAGATATATACAACAATTTTCGTGCTTCTTCGTGCTAATTGGTAAACTTTCTGTGCCGTTTGCTTGGTCAGTGCATGTACATGTGAGTTCCAATTTAGATGTTGAACAACGATTATACCTAGAGTTTTATGTGCATTAACGTTTTCAATTAGTGAGGTACCAATGTAGATCTGAAGTGTTGTTTTCTCTGAATTTTGTAATTTTTGTCTAGCTGATATTAACATGCATTTTGTTTTAATGATATTTATTAACATGCGATTTCCGTTGCTCCACTTAATCAAATTATCTGTATCTTTTTGTAACAATAGTTCGAGTGTGTTACAACTTTTATCACTCGTGTAAACAGTACAGTCGTCTGCAAACAGGAAGAAGAAGAAGGAAGAAGGCAAGAAACTAAAGAACATAATTTAATTCTTCTATCCAAGACAAAGATTCTCTGGTAACAACACATATGACGCAAAATCAGAGAAAGGCGAAAGGAGTCTGTGTTACTGATTGACGTTTTTTCTCATGGAACGTTCGTGGCTGCAGAAATGAAAACTAATAAAATGCATAGCATTGCAAAGCTGCCCCTGTTCTGTAATCCCCAGAGTATGAGAAACAGAGCGTGACCAAGAATATAACAAATAACCAAAGAGAATAAAACTGTTCTTTTTCCCCCTCTTCTTCTATTTCCATGAGATGAGCCCTATTCTATATATCTACAGCTCCAGAGCCTCACTTGTTAAGAACAAAATATTAGAGGGACACTTAAAAACTCGTGCAGAAAGGAACTTGAGACAGCCACAAGGAAGACACGAAGGGACTTGACAGATGGGGCTGGACAGAAGACCATGGCATTAATTATCAAAGGCTTAAGCCTCGCTTCAAGCAGACGAGGGTACTGTTCTTGGTTGGGTATAATTTCTCGTTTAAGCTCAGGTGTTAATTTAAGTTGTCACGGTCTAAGTCAGAGAACGGTGGACTTTCCGTAAATATTTGCTGACAGGGTTGTTTGCAGAAAAAATATTTGATAACTTCTGCTATAAATATGAACGAAAAGCCAACACAATAGAACAGAACTCGCGAGTCTAACTGGATTTATTAATAAGTGCTGATTTGATGATTCATCAAATAAGTGAGGGGGGTCACACAAACGTAATAACACCACTCGTCATTTTGTGGCTATAAGTTGCAATGGGTACTGAAAAAGTTCAAGGTAGTCCATAGCAGATACTATTATGGGGGGGGGGGGGGGGGGGTGGGGGGGGGGGGGGGGGGGGGGGGGGGGGGGGGGGGGGGTGGGGGGGGGGGGGGGGGGGGGGGGGGGTGGGGGGGGGGGGGGGGGGGGGGGGGTGGGGGGGGGGGGGGGGGGGGGGGGGGGGGGGGGGGGTTGGGTGTTAAATACTTCACCTATACTAGATCCAGAGGGTGACCAGTTCCATTCTTCGCTGCTTTTGTCTTCCCAAACTCAAGAGCAGAATCAGGTACCGATTTACAACTTGGCAAGGAAAAACTCTATATAAATTCTGGTCCTTACACAGAAGAATGAATATGAAAAATACAAGCCAACCCATCCCCAACATTTAAAGCTCGACAGGAATAAGCTTAAAGACGGATGAAGAGAAGAGACGAGCATTATTCGATCGATATTTGGCCCAAACAGATAAAGGTGGCAAAGCTGCCCGTCCAAATATTAAGGACCATGTTTTGGAGAATGACATTCGATGTGAGCTATATTTCGACCTCATTTCTGAAGAAGACGTTGTGCACACGTTAGAAACCAGTAGAAACATCGCCCCAGGCCCAGATGGTGTACAGTATCAACACATTAAACAGCTGAACGACATAGGAATTTTGAATGTGGTCCGGGGATTTTAACATCAGCATACAGAACGGTGAGGTGTCAGAAGACTGGCGACATAGTTACCTACGGCCACTTCCTAGACCTGGTAAAAATCCCACAATTTATGTGTCCAGAGAGAGTTTGTCATTGATGGTAGACCCCAGGTATGTGAAGTGGTGCACCACTGCCAACTTATAGTTATCGATAGTGATAACTGGTGCAGCACCCACATCCTGACTCAGCACATTTGTTTTCTTTAGACTTATTGTCAGGCCAAAGTCCTTGCATGCTTGGGTGAAGCGATTCATCAACCTCTGAAGCTCCTGTTGGCTTTGAGTGACGACTGTAGCGTCATCAGCGAATAACAAATAGTGACCCTTCTGATTTTTTTGTTTTTGCCTTCAGCCTTGCGAGATTGAACACACGGCCATCTGACCTAGTGTGAAGGCATATTTATTCAGTTGCATCTCTGAATGCATGTTTCAAGAGTAAGGCAAAGAAGATCTCGAAGAGGGTTGGAGCCAGAACGCAGCCTTGTTTAACGCCACTGCGTATGTTAAAGGGCTGTGATGTGCTTCCAGCATATTGGACTGTTCCCTTCATGTCTTCATGGAATGACTTTATCATTTCCAGCAATTTAGCAGGGCAGCCTATTTTCAGGAGGATTTTGAAGAAGTCCATCCCTACTAACCAAGTCAAACGCCTTTGTGAGATCTATTAAGGCGATATATAAAGGCCTTTTTTGCTCTCTTGATTTTTCCCGAAGCTGGCGGAGAGAAAAGATCATGTCTGTTGTTGATCTACCAGCTCGGAATCCACACTGTGAATCTGGATATATGCGCTCAGCTAACTTGTGTAGTCGCATTAAGATGACTCTGGCAAAAACCTTACCAACAATACTAAGAAGGGAGATGCCTCTGTAGTTATTGCAATCACTTCTGTCTCCTTTATTTTTATAGAGTGTTACAATCTTGGCATCTCGAATGTCTTCATGAATAGTTGTCTCTTCCAAGCACTGGCACAGCACCCTATGCAGGGGATGTAATAGCGTGCTCTTACTGTCGTAAAATACTATCTGTATGTACAACCCGCTCACATGTATCTCGAGATTTCACCGATTGAAACACGTAATATAGTTGTTTATAAGTAGAAAATAACCTAGGAATAAAAGAGCAAAGTTATGGAGATCGTTGTCGCCGACGCCGCCAGTCAGTGCTAAAATTGTATGCCTCGATCTTGAGACAAACGCTAATTTCCATAGAATTGTACTCCCAGAATGCTAGTAAATAAAACAGCCCGTGTGTTAGTGACTAACAGCTTCTACTATGCCAGTCGGGAATCCAATGTATGCTGTAGAAATGCTGGTTAATTATCTCGCTAGCAAAGCCACTAGATTTTAGTACCGCTTGCGTGAAACTAACGTCACAGTTCAAGCCTAGCCTTCAAAGCAAGAGAGAGAGAGAAGAAAACGTGCAAAAACAAATACACGAAGGCATAAAATTGAGAGATAAATGTCGTTACATGGCAGAAACGCGACGTCACAAGTTGCAGACCCCCCTTTTATCGACACGCGTTCTTAGCACATATTCACGCTGTTAGAATCGTCAGCCGATATAAACACACACACAAGTCGCATTTCTAGCTAGAAGTAGTGCTAAAGTAGTGATTTTACAAACGTGTTAAAAATTTGGTAACGTACTACAAGGATCTGCTGCGGTCTGCATGAGAGCGATAGTTAAAAATAAAAGGAAAAAATTAAGGTTAACGTGAGATTTTTTGAATATGCAGTACTGAATGGGGGAATGAGACGGAGTATCGGACGGAGTGTCGCTAGTTCGTGTTTACTAATTTGAATAGGAGAGATAGGAAATATTTTTTTTGGAAGCATTGTAGAAATAAAACTATACTAGGCATTAGAAATAAATACAAGAATAAAATAATGTAATGACTGTGCGATAGATAACAACAGGATCAATAAGTATGTATCAGAATTTAAAACTATTAAGAAATAAAGAAGTTGGACAGAAGACAGATAGACGAACGGACTTGAAAATCTTTCTCAGTTTGCCCGTAGTGGGGGTAGAGGGGAAGGAGTCCTAATTTTGAATATTTGAGGTCAGTTTTGAAAAAAGAACGCTAGAAGCCAAACAGTCCCTGATTGGCTGTGGTGTAATATACTAACGGTAGCATAAAACCAATTAGTAGTTAGTATTAGGAGCCTGTTAAGGATAGATTTGGGATGCAGATAAAATAGTGTGGCATGTTACTACACGCTAGCACATTTCCATTTTTATGTGAGGAACCGTGTTCGCCTGTAGACAAACTACGGTTTGCACGAAGTGTCCACCCGTGGTGAGCGAGGCGTTCACCCGTGTTGAGCGACGGTCAACTAGTGACGTTTTCTGTCACATGTCGTGGCGTTCAGTGTGTTAATTAATTGGGCTTCCGTCTTTGTGTTTGCGTCCAAGAGAGATGTAATTTTTCGAGCTCCGGGATAATGGAGAGCGATATAAATATATCCATTGTGGCATTATTGATTTTATGAGGCCGCCACGTTATGTGTAAGATGGTTCATAAAACTGATCTAGAAGTTCATACCATAAATTACTACAAGTAACTTTGAGATAATGAGGCAAGTAATATTTTGTTTGGCCTGATTTCGTCTGCCGCATTACTTTGGTTTTCGTGGATTGCCCGAACCTTTAGTACAACGGCCAGGATTGAGTGGAGATGAGAGGAATGTATTATTATTATATTATTGCCACTTAACGATGCCTAACGTTTGAACCTTATTGACGGACCAGGGATAATCTACTACGCTTATCCATTGCCATGTACTTTTGATGTTTGATGGACGTTATTGTGAAGTGACTTTATGTATTAAATGTCAACCATGTTTTCCCGTGGACCTTTTCACCTACCGGCTTTGGTATGTGTACTGACCATAATGTCCTGAATGAACACCTGCTATCATTCGCGTATACATGCATGATCCTCTAATTTATCCCACCGTAACACCATATAATTTGGTGGCCTGTATGGTTTTGGATCGATACTTTCATCAGGACATGGTTTTCAAATTCACGTGAGCAAGTATACGTTCGTACTTTGCAAATCTACAGCTACCATTTAATCAGTATATTCGATCTTTACTCCTGTTCAGAGTGTTATTGTGAACACACCGCTTCGTGAACTCAGTCATTATCAACGGGTCCAGTTGGATAACGAACGCTGCCACTGCGCATGTCCAATGTTCCAGTTTCAATGTCCTATTGTTCGCTGTAACGTTCAAGATTACAATTTCAAGCCAACCAGTTTGCAAGTTTATTACGTGTTCCAGTCTACATCACAACGTTTGTAAGATTCTTTCAAATTTCAAGTCTATGCCACGGCGATGTCAAGTTATTTGTGCCAAGTCAACACAACGTTTCGAGTTCTACACAGTTTATGATGCTCAACTGACTGCGACCGTGTATTTGTTTACATTTCATCCGTGCTTCACTTGTATTGAGGGACAGTGTTGTTCCAGTGTTGACGCCTTTTTCCGGACTTGCATCTGATCGGATTACGATAAGATAAGTGCCTGTTAATACACTCTTGTATCTTTGCCGTGGTGTAAGCCTTTTTGTTACATCTGTGTTATTCGTTTTCTTGGTTTCTATGTCTTTGTACAAATCTGTTGTTAGCGAGACATGTCATTGTAAAATGACCGCTCAGCAGATATTTTTATAGGTTTTGCTTACATTTCTCAAGCAGGGAAATTTCCGGCATGAGTTTTCTCACCGACGTTTAGTTCACTGCCTGTTTAGTGTGACCTAATTTGGTTAGGTGTGCTGCTCCGTCCTTTTAGTTGTCAGTTTTTGTAGTGTGTTGGTTTTGTTTTCTTCTCCTTAGTTGACAACCATTCTGTTTGTAATGCTAGTCTAACCTTCTATCACTTGTTTACATTTATATATATTGTTACGGGTCCTGTCCTGGTTTTTTTTAAGCAGTAAGTCTGTTCTATTTGTTGTTTTCTTCTTAGTTTCCCATTTGCATTCTTCTTCGTTTACTTGCTGCTATTATTACATTGTCTTGGTCACTTGTACTTGTCTTTTGTTTAGTTCCATTAATTCCGTTCTTGTACATTATCATAATTTTTTTTTCCTCCTCTCTTTCTCGTTTCCCTCGTATCTTTACTACTGTTGGTCTGTCATACTATATTATTTTGTTATTGATTAGTAATATTAAGAATCTATTTGCATTGATAATATTGCAAAGCATAAAGCTAGTGAATTGGTATTGACGGACTAATTGAGATACATTTATTACATAATTTATAATATTGATAGTAAGATACTGAAGAAGTAAATAATGGAGTATCAGGAATTTATTACTATGGGCCAAGAATATGGTTACAAGGCGAAGGAATTAATGGACTTTGCCAAAGCGGAATTCAATGCCAAAGAAAATCAAGAAGCCCTAGAGAATAAGAGACAAAGAGATGCACGGTATGAAGAGCGAGAGCTCAGAAAAGCAGAGCTACTTGCGGAAGAGAACAAAAGGATTGCAGAAGAGCAATAAGAAGAAAAAAAGTTGGAAAGACAATTAGAGGAGAAAAAGTTGCAACAAGCTGCTGAAGCAGCAAAACTTGCACATGAAGAGAAAAAGTTGCAACAAGCTGCTGAAGCAGCAAAACTTGCACATGAAGAAAAAATGGCGACTTTACGTATTGAAGAGCAAAGAGGGCAACATCAGAGTAAACAAAATGACGACTCTGAACATAGAGGTTCCTCTAGCAACCACAATAGCGGTTTTGTTAAATTTCGTTTGCCTGTGTTTAAGCCAGAAATAGACGACATTTAGTCCTTCTTACAACGCTATGAAAATGTTTGTGAAGAAAATAATCTTGATAGGTCTCATTGGTGTACAAGATTGATGGATTTCATGATTGGTGAATCCTTAACGGCCCTGTGCCAATTGGACGGGCCGAATAGACGCAATTATGATGCTGCTAAAACATTATTATTAAAACTTCATCAGTTAGACGCTGAAGGTTATCGTTTGAAGTTCAAACATATGATTCCTGAAACTGGTAAAGATTTTACACAGTTTGTAGCTGCAACTCGACTAACATTTAATAGATGGATACAGCTTTCCGGCATTGAAAAGAATTATGAGGGCCTTAAGGACTTATTATTGCGAGACAAAATTTTGTCTTCTGTAAGCAGACAACTGCGAGAATATCTACAGGAAAGGAAGCCGTCGAGTTTGAGTTCAATGGAGGAATTATGTAGGCAATATTGTAATGCACATCCGGGAGTTTGTGTCAGTAACAACACTATTAAGGAAGCTTTATCTGTTGCCGCAGCTACAACTTGGAAACATAACAATTATAGACAAAGATCCTATAGTTTTGATGGGAATTTCAAACCAAGCAAATTCAATAACTCACTACCATATAGAGGTAGACAACCATATAGGAACCATTCACCCCAAAACAGAGGTAATTTCCGACAAAACTCAGAAGAGAGAAGGAATGATAATTTTGGTAACTATAATAAGAATTGGAATAACTGGGGACCAAATAACCAAAATTGTTCACATCGGAATAGGTCACAAGACTACAGAAATCAAGGAAACAATATAGAAACCAAAGATATAACGACAGGAGTCAAAAAAACTTTTCCTACGATCAGAGACATAGATCACGTTCTAGAAATACTGCATATTCGAACTACCATGCTAACTCAGCAAACACTGCCGCTACATCCGAGAGTGTGCAGGACAACAATGTTGTTAATCATTCAGCTTCATGTTGTTCGTTTGACTTTGATACTGCTTCACAGTGTCCAGATTGCCAAACTTTATTCCAGCCTAATGTTTTTCCTTGTTAAAATGTGGTCATCTGCTACCAGCATTTACTGCTTCATCAGCACATGATGGCACAGGGGTACTACAGCTTCATAGAGGCTTACTGAATGGCACTCAAGTTACAGTACTCCGTGATTCTGGTTGCACGACTGTCAGAGTGAGACAGTCATTAGTACATCCGTCTCATGCAACGGGTGACTTTGTTAAATATGTAACTTTTGGTGGGACAGTGGAATTTTTTCCCACAGCCGTGGTGGATATTCACTCACCATTTTTTACAGGCAAGGTTAAAGTGTGTTTGTTAAGGAGCCCAATAGCGGATGTCACACCTGGTCGGATACACGGTGTTACAAGAGGATATACGATTTGTAGCAACTAGGTAGTAAGCTCGGATAAAAGTTGCACATTTTAGTTGTTGAACTGCAATAGAGATATATTATAGTTTTTGCTTTACGATGTTGAAAGCGAGGAGCATAATTTGCGTAGTTTTAATGTGACGTGTCGCGTTGGTAAGGTAGCACGTGACAACATTGTATTTGTACCCATATGTTGTTATATTTGGTCCTGGCCGGACGGAAGTTTTTGAAGTCTCCCAGTAGAAGGATATTGATATCAAGGATTTTCTTGATGAATAGGTATTTGGGTCAGCCTATACTTGGTGGATACAATATTATATATCAGTGATGAAAAGGGATTTATGTTCGAAGAGGAGAATGTATTTTCGAGAGCAATCTTAATGGAAAGTATCCAAGAAGGTCACCTTAGTCGCGTAAGTTGAGTTGTTCGATACCGGATTGCCTATCTAGGAATCACGAGTAAATAGCTTGACTGTACCACGACTGAAGGAAGTGACGAATTATGATGTATTAATTGAATTCTGATGAACTGCATTTTATTTGGATGTGATGTGCTATTAAATTGTACTCTGTTCGGACTCTGAACACCACGGACTTATCAGTTGATATTATTGAAAGTTCAGACTATTGACCCACTATTCATGTTTGTCAGCACGGCATTAGAAGCTCTACCATTTGAAGTATTTATCAAAACTAATAATACAACAAAACAGTGATTATAAACCGGCACACATGGAAGTTAGCAGAGAATACCATAACAAACGGTGGCAACAACCAGAATAAAACTAATAACAATGGAACAATGAAGCACGATACAATCTGTGTAAGTGGTGATAATAAGTTTTGTTCATCAGCAGGAAAATCCGATGTAACAAAAAATGGTTGGCCATTGCGGGGATCGCGAATGGTTCGCCAGTCCGTGAATCGAGAATGGTTGCCAGCGCGTGAATCGACAATGGTTTGCTAGCACAGGGACCAAGTTGACAAGATAACGAAGTAACGAAAAAATTTTTTCTTTAGTCCCTGCAAAAGAGTGAGTTCAAGTCAAATGGAAAATAAAGACATTGTATCATTCGATTGACCTAGAACTAGAAGTGTTTACGATCGGCTAGCGCTCACGTGACTTGCAGTTAGTGACGTAACACGCCTAACAACGAAAGACTGTACAACGTCATCATTTCATGTCCAAAATCCATAGCAGAAGTCAAGACCTTTCGCAATCTGTATCAAACTTCGATTTACCTTCAAAAATGGATCAAGAACTACACGAATGCTTTCAAAGTCACTAAACCAGCTTCGAGGGAATCCCATCTGTACCATTGACAACTGCCAGCATCTTGCGGGGAAAATTTTCATACGCTAAAAGATAAGTAAACCCAGTAGTGGTCGTTTCAGTGCAAAATGTCGTCCATCGAATTATGTGGGCATATTTAATTCATGCATGTTCTATGTATCTATCTATCTTCGTATGTTTTTTATGTGTGTAAGTAGGTTTGGTCGCCACAAGCTGACCACAAAGATTCTAATCGATTCTAGGGTAATTGAATATTTGCGAGTTGAATACAAGAGACCCCAAAGAAATAATTTTGGACTCGTTCTGCTTGTTATTGCAAACATTTGATATTTGATGTTAGGTGTATAGTGATGGTAATTTCTGGTGTATTTTCCTGTATTCTATTTCAATTTTTATTCATTTCTGTAATATGTTTGTAACTATTTCGTATTTTCTCCATCTTGCTATAATTTATTTTAATTGTTAATATATGTTCGTTATATAGAGTCCTGTGTCGTCATCATTATTTGTACACATGTTTATTAACCCATATTTCGTCACCTTGAACTTCTCTGATACTTCCGAGTTTTATTTGGTTCAAGTAATCATCTTTTAATGTTTGCAATTGTCAATTGTGAAATGTTAATGTCTTGTACAATTTTATTTATGGTTTGTTTTGTCTTTATTGATGTTTAAGCTTATACTCTAATAGGGATAGCTTACCTTAGTTGGGTATTAATATAATAACATATATTTTGATTAATTTTTGAAAATAAATAAGAGGAACTTGATAATTGCAACTGTTTGCAGTAATGGCCCAGTGCACTAGTGTTTATCCATCATGACTAAGGCATGATGATATAGTATATTGACAAATAACTATAGGGTTATATTTCTTGGTGAATATGAGCACCATGTTAGATATTAAGTAGTATAATTTTATTAAAAATAGTACTACGTTGGCCATTCAGTACACATAAATAATTTAATAATTTTTATTGGTGTTTACAATACATTATTGATTAACTACATAGATCATTGATTTCAGAATGTCTACGTTAGAAACTTTCGTTAGAATAGGGAAAGATTTTGGTTTTAAAGGACCAGAACTGAAATCTTTTGCTGAAGAACAACTAGCTATTTATAAACAAGAACAGGCAGATAGAAAACGTGAAGAAGAAGAAGAACGTGAGGCAAAGTTAGAAAAGCAGAAAGAACTTGCTAGACGTGAAGAAGAAGAACGTGAGGCAAAGTTAAAACGTGAAGAAGAAGAACGTGAGGCAAAGTTAGAAAAGCAGAAAGAACTTGCAAAGCAAGAAGAAGATAGAAAAGAGGCAAGAAATGAAATATTAAGAATTGAGGAGGAAAATAAAAAGAAACAAGATGAAATTATAATGCAACAACAAAAGGAGTTGGCACTTATCCAATTGGAGACAGCCAAATTAAAAGCACAATGCGCTACTACTAGCCATGGTGTTAATGCTAATGATATGTCTTCAGCTACACAACATAAAAGTTATTATAACTTTAAACTGCCACATTTCAAACTTAATTATGATAATTTATCATCGTACTTGTCACGTTTTGAACAAGTATGTAAGACTAATAATTTGGATAAATCAGCATGGGCACTTAAACTTCGAGAATTTTTAGATGGTGAGCCCTTGAACGCAACTGAAAATGTAGATCCTACAATAGCTTGTAACTATGATGCCATTAAGGCTTTGCTATTGCGACGGTTTCATTTAGATGAGGAAGGTTGTAGATTAAAATTTAAAAATCTTCAGCCAGATTCACATAAAGATTTTTCAGGATTTATATCAAATATACGAGACACCTTCAACAGATGGGTTGAACTTGCGGGAGTGGAAAAATCTTATGATAAATTAGTGGACCTGATACTTAGAGATAAAGTACTATCTTCAGTTAGTCCGCCATTTTTTTCATTCCTACAGGAACGAAAACCACCCACCATTGCGTCCTTAGAAGAGATGTCTATAAATTATTGTTGTGCACATCCTAACGTCAGTTTAGGGAATTCACATACACGAGAACCATTACCAGTGGCATCCAACATGTCGTACCACGGTTATGACAAAGCAAGGACACATAGTCTTAATAGGAACCATTTTTACAAAGGATATAATGATAATTATAATCATGGACAAAATCATTATAACAGCTATAACAATTTTAACCGAGGTAGACAACAGTTGAGAAATCAAATACCTCAATTTAAACCTAATGATAATTTTCAACAAAAGCCTAGTTGGAATAAATTTGGTATTGACAAATTCAATAATAGTGGTAATCATTATCAGAGGAAGAATGAAAATTTTAAACCACGACATAAAAGTTACAACAGTAGAGGCAATGATAATCATTATTCAGGTGTTCGGGATAGACAACGCTCCATCTCCAGACATCATCAACAGTTTACACATAACACAGGGGCAGAATTGACCATGAATGCATCTCCATGTAATAACAATGTTGACACTCCAACACATTCTTCATCTGCATGCTATGTCATTGATAATAACGTGGCAAATGTTTGTCCACAATGCCATACTATTTTTCAGAAATCAAGTCAGCCGACAATACAGGTTACACAACCTATTCCTGCTATTTGTCTAACGGCTAACGATGGAACTGGGACATTGATTTTTAACAAGGGAATCCTGGATGGAAATATTATTTCTATTTTAAGAGACTCCGGATCCACCACAATTGGTATCCGTCAATCCTTAGTGCATCCACGTTATGTTACTAAAGAGTTTGTACGCTGTATTACCTTCGGAGGGACAGTGGAATATTATCCAACTGCAATTATAGAGGTTAAAACTCCATTTTTTCAGGAAAAGTTAAAGTTTGTTTACTTCAGAATCCGGTTGCAGATTTGACAATCGGACGTATACATGGCAGCAAAGACTGTACTCCCGAGGAAATATTGGAATGGGAAAGAGTGAACTTGTATGCAGCCAATACAGTGACAACAAGAGCTCAAGCTCACGAGTTGGAAAGGAAGGATACTACAGCCACTAAAGTGATGGAGTACTCTAATGATATACCTACCTCCATGATTGAAAGAGAGTCTTTTGCTCGCAAACAAAGAGAAGACAACTCTTTGAAGAAATTTTTTGCATTAGTGAACAAACATGATGATATTACGGTTAAGAATAGAGCTAAACATTGGTTCACTATTCATAATGATATTTTGATTCGAAATAGTGTTGACAAAGATAAGGTAAAACATCAGGTCATAGTACCATCGTCGTTAAGGACATACATACTACGGCATGCACATGACTCCCAATGCGCGGGTCATATGGGCTACACTCGAACACGTTCACGAGTGTTGTCATCGTTTTTCTGGCCGGGAATTTCACGAGACGTATCTTTATACGTACGTTCCTGTGTGACTTGCCAGGAAGTTAAGTCTCGTGGAGCTTTTCATAATGCCCCCATTCAGGCCAGTGAAATATCAGTTCGTCCTTTCGACAAGATGGCAATAGATATTATTGGTCCTATGTTACCAACTGCCAGAGGGCATAGGTACATATTAACATGTATTGACCTATGTACACGATGGCCAGAGGCCATACCTCTGAAACATATTACAACAGCTGATATATCTGATGCTTTGATATTAATATTTTCTAGGCTTGGGTTTCCAAGAAAATTACTTTCGGACCATGGACCACAATTTGTGTCTGATACAATGAAGGATGTAATGAAGACACTAAATATAGAAAAAAAGTCTCAGCAGTGTTTATCATCCGATGAGTAATGGGTCCGTTGAGAGGCTCAACCGTACTATTAAACAACTTTTACATAAAGTTACGGTAAACAATCCTCAAGATTGGGACAGAGCTATTCCAGCTGTGTTGTTCACTTACCGAGAAATTCCGCATGAGCAGACCGGTTTTTCTCCGTTCGAGCTAGTGTTTGGTGCTCCTCCAAGAGGCCCAATGGGACTCATTAAAGACTTACTACTCGACTCTGAGATGACTCAGGAAACACAGTCATCTTATGAATACGTTATTAACTTACGTAAAAAAAATCATAGAGGCTTGCCGCATGGCAACAGCTTCATCAGAGGCTGCGAAGGAGAGAGCTAGACAATCTCAAAACAAAAATAGAAGACTCCGCCAGTTATTTCCTGGTGACGAAGCATATGTACTACTTCCACAAAAGGGTAACAAATTATTAATTGCTTGGAATGGACCATACAAAATAGTAGATAAGATTTCTGACGTCGACTACATATTAGACATAAAAGGTCAGAAAAAAATGTATCATATAAATATGTTGAAAGAGTTCTTTAAACGTCCACTTCATCTACAGTCTATCTTCCACGACTTAGACGACAAATCAGTAAATTCTTATCAATACTCTAGTCTTTCTGTAATTCAGGAAGAAGAAGCATCTTTTCCTGAGGTTGAAATGTCTTTTCCTATACCGGAACTGCAATCTTCAGAATCTTGGAGGGATGTTGCTATTTCACCTTCACTTACTTCAGATGAAAATAATTCCATTACTAAACTCCTAGAAACCTACTCTGATGTTCTGACGGATATACCTGGTCGAACTTCTATCATTTCTCATGACATTATACTGAAGGACAGTACTCCTATAAAACCTCGTCCTTACTCTGTACCTATCCATTTTCAAGATAAAACATCTCAAGAACTTAAACAGATGTTAGCATTAGGAATTATCGAACATAGTAACTCGCCATTCGCTTCACCACTAGTTATTGTAAGAAAAAAAGACAATAATATACGATTATGTGTAGATTATAGGAAACTTAATGCTCAAACTGTACCAGACAGTGAACCTCATCCTTTGATTGACGATCTACTTATTCGTCTTTCATCTGCTAGATATTTCACAAAAATTGACTTAACCAAGGGATATTGGCAGATTCCCTTAACTGAACAAGCAAAATATTACACTGCATTTTCGACTCCACAAGGTCTATATCAGTGGAATGTCATGCCTTTTGGGCTAATGAATGCGCCTGCAACGTTCATTCGCATGATGCGAAAAATTTTAGCTTGCAGAACAGACATCATCACTTATATTTATGACATCTGTCTGTTTAGTCATTCCTTTGATGAACATGTCATTGGATTAGGTTCAGTATTAGATATTTTAAGAACTAATAACTTAACTGCCAGACCTAGCAAAATGCAAATAGGTTTTCAAGAAATAACATTCCTGGGACATATAATAGGGGCTGGACAAATAAAAACTATTCCTCAAAATGTGTCTAAGATTTTACAGCTATCAGTTCCACAAACAAAAAAAACAAGTTAGGAGCTTGTTGGGTTTAGTACAATATTATAGTAGGTTTATTCCTAACTTGTCAACAATTACGGCTGTCTTGTCTTCGTTACTGAAGAAAGATATGCCTACAAAAGTTCTGTGGACAACAGACTGCCAGACAACTTTTGACAAAATAATATCTCTCTTCTCCAGGCAACCTATTCTTAGGTTACCAGATAGTAAAAAAATGTTTATACTCCGTACAGATGCGAGCAATTACGGATTGGGAGGTACGCTATTGCAAGAACACGACGGCGTCCTGCACCCTACTCTTTATATATCCAGAAAACTCACCGAGACAGAGCGAAACTACTCGGTGATAGATAGGGAGCTATTGGGAGTCGTATGGGCAATACAAAAACTAGAGAAGTTCCTGCTAGGCGCTCCTTTTGTCATACAAACTGACCAACATGCTGTAGCATCACTTAGAAAAGCCAATCATAAGAATGCCAAACTTGCTCGTTTTTCAATCCTGCTTCAGCCATTTAATTTCACCATCGAGGCAATTCCAGGACATGAGAATATAGTCGCTGATATTCTATCCCGCAATCCTTTGCCATATAAGAAGGGAACATAAATAACTCATGGAACCAGAACTTGGTGATGAAACTGACACTTGTTGAATGTTCTGCAAGAGTTTACAAACTTACAAAATTCCAGGTCAAACAAGTTGACAAAGAAGAATTCTACGCACATTCAAAGTTGTAACAATCCGAGTAGAATAATCACATAACATTGACAACGTTGTGAATATGTGCACGGACTTTGGTTAGTGTCCAATCGTGACTCAGTCGAATTCAAATAGGATACTTTCAAGATGAAAAGTGAAAATAGGAACAAAGTGACATACAGATATATTTTCATATACTTTCGTCGGAATGATAACGTGATATTCGTGGAACTTTACGAAAGAAGGACAACGTATTCCTTGGGAATGACATTACTTAATAGTATTATGATTAAATAATATAATAATAAAACAAGTAATATACATACAGCAAAACACAAATAGATAATATAGTTATGCTAGCTAATTAATTGTTTCATTTTTATATGTATGTATGAACTTACTTTAACATAATATTAATATATATATAATTCTATATTGTTAATTCACATACTAAGTTAGTTATAGGTTACGTTTATTTTTTTTTCCTTCCGTACATCTATTATATTCTAGTCTATTAACTTACTTTTACTTTCTTTTAATACATTATTAACTACTCTCTTACTTTCCTTACAATTTTTCTTTTCTTTCCTTAGCTATTAATTCTTACTTTCCTTTACTTAGGATAAATTATATTCTATAAGATACTACACAGTCTACATTTAGTTAATATTATGACTCATTAATTTATACTATAATTTTAATTACCATTTTCTATTCGTACTAATTAAGTTAGAACTTTCTTCACAGACATAAGTATTTATAAATTAGTCACGGTTTGATAGTTGACATTTCTTTCTGTTGACATGGACTTAAATTTGACTACGATCTTCGACGATAGTACGTGATTCGTAGATCGATAATCTTTAACATTTTTTTTCACATACCCATAATTTAAAAAAAAAAAAAATCTATAGTCTAGATTTTTTTTTACCCCCGTCGGCCAAGGGAATGTTACAAGAGGATATATGATTTGTAGCAACTAGGTAGTAAGCTCGGATAAAAGTTGCACATTTTAGTTGTTGAACTGCAATAGAGATATATTATAGTTTTTGCTTTACGATGTTGAAAGCGAGGAGCATAATTTGCGTAGTTTTAATGTGACGTGTCGCGTTGGTAAGGTAGCACGTGACAACATTGTATTTGTACCCATATGTTGTTATATTTGGTCCTAGACGGACGGAAGTTTTTGAAGTCTCCCAGTAGAAGGATATTGATATCAAGGATTTTCTTGATGAATAGGTATTTGGGTCAGCCTATACTTGGTGGATACAATATTATATATCAGTGATGAAAAGGGATTTATGTTCGAAGAGGAGAATGTATTTTCGAGAGCAATCTTAATGGAAAGTATCCAAGAAGGTCACCTTAGTCGCGTAAGTTGAGTTGTTCGATACCGGATTGCCTATCTAGGAATCACGAGTAAATAGCTTGACTGTACCACGACTGAAGGAAGTGACGAATTATGATGTATTAATTGAATTCTGATGAACTGCATTTTATTTGGATGTGATGTGCTATTAAATTGTACTCTGTTCGGACTCTGAACACCACGGACTTATCAGTTGATATTATTGAAAGTTCAGACTATTGACCCACTATTCATGTTTGTCAGCACGGCATTAGAAGCTCTACCATTTAAAGTATTTATCAAAACTAATAATACAACAAAACAGTGATTATAAACCGGCACACATGGAAGTTAGCAGAGAATACCATAACAAACGGTGGCAACAACCAGAATAAAACTAATAACAATGGAACAATGAAGCACGATACAATCTGTGTAAGTGGTGATAATAAGTTTTGTTCATCGGCAGGAAAATCCGATGTAACACACGGCAGCAATGATTGCTCACCCGAAGAAATTGTTCAATGGGAACGTCAAAATTTATCAACTGCTGCTGCAGTTACTACGCGTGCCCAGGCCAAGGCACCAAAGGAAAATGATGATACCGATCCTGGAACTCAGGACAATTTGCACGTTCACTCTGATATAGACAAACAATCCTCTATCAAATTTCAAAGAGAAGACAACTCTTTGAAGAAATTCTTTAGATTAGTCAAAGATAATGATTACATTGATGATAGTTTGTCACCAAAACAGTGGTACACACTTAAAAATGATGTATTGGTTAGGAATTTTAAAGATTCATCTTTAATCAGACATCAGGTGATGGTTCCCCAAAAACTTCGTCTGTACATTTTACAACATGCACACGATTCTCACTGTGCTGGCCATATGGGCTACTCTAGGACGCGTTCCAGAGTTTTGTCCTCTTTCTTTTGGCCGGGAATTTCCAGAGACACCTCCATATATTGTCGCTCTTGCGTTATTTGTCAAGAGTTAAATCAAGAGGAGCCTATCATACGGCCCCGATTCAGGCGTGTGATATACCTGTACGCCCCTTTCAGAAAATGGCCGTAGATATTATCGGTCCTTTACCTGTTATGTCCGCTAGAGGACACAGGTATGTGCTCACATGTATCGACATGTGCACTCGATGGCCTGAGGCCATACCTCTTAAGAACATCACCACTAATGACGTTGCTGATGCCCTTTTCTTGATTTTTTCTAGACTGGGTTTTCCTCGAAAACTTCTTTCAGATCGAGGTACCCAATTTGTATCTGACACTATGACTGCTGTTATGAAACGCCTCAATATCGACAGGTCTCTCAGTAATGTTTACCATGCGATGAGCAATGGCATGGTGGAACGTCTTAACCGGACGTTAAAGCAGTTATTAGGCAAGGTTACAGTGAAATATCCTCAAGATTGGGACAGGGTTTTACCCGCCGTACTGTTCGCATACCGTGAGGTAGCGAATGAACAGACCGGTTTCTCGCCTTTTGAGCTTTTGTTTGGAGCTCAACTTCGAGGTCCCATGTCACTTATTAAGGACCTACTCATAGACTCAGAGATGACTCAGGACATCCAGTCATCGTATGAATACGTCGTTAACCTCCGGCGTAACATTATAGATGCATGCCAACTGGCTACAGCTTCTTCCGAGGCTGCTAAAGCAAGATCACGCCAGTTCCAAAATCGCAATAGACGATTACGTCAACTATTGCCTGGCGATGAAGCTTTTGTATTGCTTCCAAGGAAAGAAAATAGACTTTTAATTGCTTGGAATGGTCCTTATAAAGTGTTGTCACGCATTTCTGATGTTGACTATATCTTAGAGATAAAAGGGAAAATGAAGACCTTCCACATAAACATGCTTAAGGAATTCCACACTAGACCGGAACATCTTCAAGCCATCTTTCAAGCAGTTGATGAGCACCCTAGGCCTGCTACTCACTACTCTGCATTATCGGTAATTCAGGAAGAAGAATCGTCTTTTCCGGATGTTCCCATGAACTTACCTGTCTTTCCTCTTTAATCGACTGAGACATGGAACGATGTCGCTATTTGTCCAGCTTTGTCTTCTGAACAACATTCCCAAGTTCTAGTCTTCTACAATCTTTTCCAGATGTCCTCACAGACATCCCAGGTCGTACATCAGTCATTTCGCATGACATCATCCTTACAGATGATCGACCAATTCGTCTACGCCCCTATCCTGTCCCTATTCACTACCAGCACCAGCTTGAAGAAGAATTAAAACAAATGCTTAATTTAGGAATTATAGAACCTTCCAACGCCCCTTACTCATCACCTATGGTCATCGTTCGTAAGAAAGACAAGAATATCAGATTATGTGTAGATTACCGGAAGCTGAATAACATCACAGTCTTCGATGCTGAACCCTTACCCCTACTTGATAATGTTTTGTCTCGTCTCGCCAAGGCCCTTTTCTTTACTAAAATTGACCTTACCAAGGGATACTGGCAAGTTCCCTTGACTGATAGAGCTAAACCACTCACTGCCTTTGCTACACAACGGGGTCTTTATCAGTGGAATGTGATGCCTTTCGGACTTATGAACGCACCAGCTACGTTTGTCCGTATGATGAGAAAAATTCTCGCTCATCGGTCCGATATAATCACATACATAGATGACATATGTCTATTCAGTTCCACTTGGGAGGAACACTTCTTAGGTTTACATTCTCTTCTGGACACTTTACATCTCTATCACCTAACAGCCAAACCCTCAAAGATCTTTATTGCCTCTGAGGAAATTTCATTCCTGGGACATAAGGTGGGTCACCGTTGTCTTCAGACCGTGCCGCATAATGTTTCGAAAATTCTAAAATTGTCCGTGCCCACTACTAAGAAGCAAGTTCGTAGTCTTCTCGGCTTAATTCAGTATTACAGTAAATTTATACCCAACTTTTCTTCCATCACGGCAGACCTCTCTGCCTTGCTTAAAAAAAAAAGGCTTACCGAACCACGTGCACTGGACACCAGAGTGCCAGGCTGCGTTAATTTATATTCAAAATTTTTTTTCTGTGCCACCAATTTTGAGGTTACCAGATACAAATCTGACTTATTATCTCCGCACAGATGCTAGTTCAAATGGTATCGGCGCATCACTGATGCAAAAGTTCGAGGGAAAATTAAATCCAACCCTCTACATATCCAGAAAGCTCAATGATGCGGAAAGGAAGTACCCAGTTATAGAAAGGGAGCTGCTGGCTGTTATCTGGGCGGTAGTCAAGCTGGATCGGTATTTGTTGGGCGCCCCATTCATCATACAGTCAGACCAGAAATCACTTTCCTCATTGAAGAAGGCGAATCACAAGAACCCGAAGCTAGCCCGGTTCGCCATCCTGCTTCAACCTTTTCAGTATGAAATCGAGGCAATACCAGGGTCTGCAAATGTGGTCGCAGATGCTTTATCTAGATGCCCACAGCTCGAACTTGAAGATTCATATTGATTTAGTTAATTGACTTTATATTATACATGTGTGAAGCCATGGTGTTTATCCACTACTAGTCACTATGACAAAGGACGATGAAGACACGAACACTAAATTCAAACCATTCATATTAACATTTGTGATTTACATGACTTTGAGATAATCATTATTCACTTTAACTAGTGGTACAATGAACAGTATTATACTACTTGCAGACATGAACAATTTCCAACTACGACATCATGTTATTATTCTGGAATGCACATTCACATTAATTAAGATTGCTATATTAATGCTACTCACAACGGGCTGATCACCCGTTGCCAGTCACTTCGATTACGGAAACAACAGCAAATGGGTTGATTTGCCGTTGCCCTAAAGACGCCACTAGGCGTGATGGGAAACAATGGCAAAGAAAACCTATCTGCTGTTGCCCTAAGACGCCACTAGGCGTAATGGCCACTGACTGCTTTGACGGTCTGTGGCTAAGGACAGAAGAAGAAGAAGAATATTAATGCTACAAATCTAGTCCTGACACGGATAGTTTGGAGTATGATTATATTATTGCAAGTTTGTTTTGGACATTACTTGTCTTGCCACAACGTACAAAAGGTACTTAGAGCAGAATAATTAAGTAATGGAATAATTGTGTTAATTAGTTATACTTGCGTTCTTGTACTATTTTTTTCTCCTCTCTTCTTTCTCTTTTTGTGAAATATTCATGTACTTTAGTTACATTAATGTCATATCGCATTGCTTCATATCTTATTTGATTTGTCATGTGTGAATTGCGTTTAAGCTTAATTTTAGGATTTTTGACAGCATTGTTACTTGGAGATATAACCTTCTAAATTATTTTTAAAATTATTATTCATGCATTTTTGAATTTTTGATTTTGATTTTTGTTTTTATTTATTTTATATATCTCATACCATTTTCATATATGCATGCTATTTTTTGATATGTTTATTATAAACTCACATTGATCATACATTTATGTATTCTTTTTTCACATCATTGGAATATCGACTGTATATGACTTGTTACTTATTGACATATGACTGTTTATGACTGATGACAAATTCGTATAGCATGATCTTTAATAATAAGTTACATTATGCAGACTGACTGCGACTAGATTATTTTCGATATGGCTCAATATTTGTGAGATGATCAATTTTGGCCGATATTTCCGCATAGGAAATATTTGAATTGTTTTTTTTTTTACACCGCGAAGGGGGTGATATGTTAAGGATAGATTTGGGATGCAGATAAAATAGTGTGGCATGTTACTACACGCTAGCACATTTCCATTTTTATGTGAGGAACTGTGTTCGCCTGTAGACAAACTACTGTTTGCACGAAGCGTCCACCCGTGGTGAGCGAGGCGTTCACCCGTGTTGAGCGACGGTCAACTAGTGACGTTTTCTGTCACATGTCGTGGCGTTCAGTGTGTTAATTAATTGGGCTTCCGTCTTTGTGTTTGCGTCCAAGAAAGATGTAATTTTTCGAGCTCCGGGATAATGGAGAGTGATATAAATATATCCATTGTGGCATTATTGATTTTATTAGGCCGCCACGTTATGTGTAAGATGGTTCATAAAACTTATCTAGAAGTTCATACCATAAATTACTACAAGTAACTTTGAGATAATGAGGCAACTAATATTTTGTTTGGCCTGATTTCGTCTGCCGCATTACTTTGGTTTTCGTGGATTGCCCGAACCTTTAGTACAACGGCCAGGATTGAGTGGAGATGAGAGGAGTGTATTATTATTATATTATTGCCACTTAACGATGCCTAACGTTTGAACCTTATTGACGGACCAGGGATAGTCTACTACGCTTATCCATTGCCATGTACTTTTGATGTTTGATGGACGTTCTTGTGAAGTGACTTTATGTATTAAATGTCAACCATGTTTTCCCGTGGACCTGTTCACCTACCGGCTTTGTTATGTGTACTGACCATAATGTCCTGAATGAACACCTGCTATCATTCGCGTATACATGCATGATCCTCTAATTTATCCCACCGTAACAGTGCCACTTGTATAAAGATTTTGATCACTAAAGTTGTGTTAAAGACAAGAAGGAGTACATTCTTGTTTGCTATTCTGCACTAGCAGCGATCTGGACTGTTACCATATATCGCAATATTCAACTATTTAGTGATTATATTTCTCTGATGCGGTAAGAATGGCAACATTTATCTTATCGTTTTTATCATTATTATGTATGCAATATTGAATTTGTATGAAAATTATGTGGGAAAACGTTTATCTAGAGGGAAGTCAACATCAAACACTGTGTTGTTTCACAGCGTTGTTAGGAAATGTATTAACCTGTTGGAGAAAAGCAAGACAGGCTTTCTACCATATTGGGAGAAAAGAAAATTAAATATTAATGAAAAAAATGTTATATTATGACATAAGACCAGGCAGATCACTGGCCGTCTTCTTCAGCAAGTCACCGTGATTGTACATGACTTGATATTATTAATGTAAATTGTTTCCTTTGTCAAGGAAAGTGTCAAACGGTGGTTTGAAAGTTATTTATCCACGAAAGGGGTACCAACCAAATTGAGAACGTTAACTAATTGTTTAGTTACCATACTGATGTCTGATGATATTGCAAATGTTAGAGTAGGGAAAGAGAGAGACTATTAGATGCTGAGTTGGACACATTTATATTGTTCCAGAGTTTCTTCTACGTTTGAAAGTGAGCCCAGGTGATCAAATACCTGACCATAAGTTCTGCAGTGAGGCCATATCTACTGAGTGCCTGCACATAAATATATTACAAGAAGCAGAAGCGTGACTTGGCAGTGGAAGCTGACATTGTATACTTCAGTCAGCCTGTTACCAGAAATCTCAGATAAGCAATCGTGTCTGGGGTATTTGATATCGCAAACAATCCAACTCTCAATTTCCCAAAATATAATGTGTCAGACAGTGATGAATCCAAACGTTCGAATAACCTGTACCTTTGTCTAGGAGCAAGGAATACTTGACACTTTTCTAACTTGACTTATATAAATAATTGTGGGAAAACACAGACTCAATTATATTTGTGCATTAATTGCTATAAATATTTATATTATCATTTTGAGTTGATTATTCCTGTGTCTAAAAGAATAACAAAGATACAGGAAAATAAATTGTAAAAAATATGTTAAATTGAAAACTTAACCAGTGACTTGTTTAATCATTGTTTATTAGTAATAGGTGTAGTTGTTGTCCTGTTTATACACTCCATCACATTGCATATACCCTAGACACTTGCTAGACAACATACACACACCATTACACTTCAGTAGGGGAAGATATATAATCGGGTGAGGTCATTGGTGGAAGCAGACAGGTTCCCTGTAAACTTATATGAATTTAATAAACCTCAGGGGCTTGCATAGCTGACTTCACACCATATAGAATTAAAATTAATAATATTTATAGAATAACACCAAATCCACCACACTTACATACCCTATGCAGGGGATGTAATAGCGTGCTCTTACATCATTTGATTAAATCGGGAGGAATACCATCACTGCCTGGTGCTTTGCCAGAGGCAAACTATCAATGGCCTTGCTGAGTTCTTCCAATGTTGGTTCAGCATCCAGCTCCTCCATAATTGGCAGATATTTGACAGCATTAAGGGCTGCAGGTTTGACGGTATTTTCTCTAGCGTAAAGCTCAGAGTAGCGCTCAACCCACCTCTCCATTTGCTTACCCTTATCGGTTAGCTTCTCTCCGCTGATGGTTTTTAGCGGTGCCGTCTTACTTTTCTGGGGACCACGGGCTTTCTGTATACTGTCATACATTTGTCTAGTGTTGCCTGTTTGCACTGCGGTCTGGATGCTCTCACTGAGCTGGAACCAGTAGTTATTTGCACAACGTCGAGCATTTTGTTGAACTTTGCTTCTCGTAGCCTTCAGGATCTGTAAAGTTCTAGCACTCGGTGAACGTTTGTACTCAATCGCAGCACTGCGCCTAGCTTCAATGACAAGTGTCATCACATCTGATGAAACATCAAAGCAGTCGTTTGACTTCGCTGTTTTCTTACCAAAGGTGGCAAGTGCAGTACATTGAATGGTGTTCCGCAGGTGCTACCAGTTTTCTGTAACAGTATCACCATGCTGTAGGCTACTGAGCACTTTCTTGAAGGTCGCAGTAAATTGAGCGATCATGATAGGGTCTGACATCTTACTGGTATCGATGCGTGGTTTCCCTTCATGTCTGACACGATGGAGTTTTCTTGGTTGTGCTCTGATTTTGCAGCAAACCAAAAAGTGATCTGTATCACAGTCTGCACTATGGTACGAGCGCGTGGAGAGCACATACCTGAGAAGTGGCCTTCTAATGAGAATCAGATCCATTTGGTGCCAGTGCTTGGATCGTGGGTGTCTCCGTGACACCTTATGCTGGGGTTTTGTCAAAGTAGGTGTTGGTCACGAAGAGGCCATGATATACACACAGCTCCAAGAGCCGTTGTCCATTTTCATTCATCTTGCCAATACCAAACCTGCCCAGACATGAAGGCCATGAAACATTATCGGCACCCACTCTAGCGTTAAAGCCACCAAGGAGAACAAGCTGTTCTTGCATAGGCGTGCTTTTAACGACTGCTGCTAGATTCTCGTAGTACTCGTCTTTAGCTTCTGAGGCAGAGTACAGTGTAGGAGCATACACACTGACAAGGGTGATGGGACCTGCGCTAGTATGCAGGCGGAGCGTTAACGGGCGTTCTGATCAATTCTCACCTTGTTCAACCATTTTAGCTAGCGATTTTTAACCGCAAAACCTACCCCGTGTTCTCTAGTTTTATTAAGGTCTTTCCCGCGCCAATAAAATGTGTAGTCTTTCTCGCTCACCATTCTCAAGCCTGCCAGGGGCGTTTCCTGAAGTGCAGCTATATCCACCTGAAGTTGTTTAAGTTCGTCAATGATCACGGCTGTCTTCCTGACATCGTTTATGTCCTGTAGGTTTTCGGATAGTCCAGTCAACATAGTCCGGACGTTCCAGCATCCCAATCTGATAGTTTCTTTATTTCTATTTCTTGCTGTTTTGTGATAATTGCTTGGTGCAAATTTTTCTGTCCACAGTTCGGGTTTGACCCTAATCCCCATACACCCAATGGGGAACGAACGAACGAACGAACGAACTTTATTTTCGAAGGGTAAAGAATTGGGCGCGCAGGCCCGTCTAACATTCTGCCCTTCCACTCTCATTAATCTTGCATACTATATCCTTTCATTCCCACATGATGCTTTAAGCATTAATTTAAAGGCATGCAACATTATAAAGTTACCATAACAGCATTCATTTACAGTATGCAAGCATAATAATAAAAAAATGAGTAGGGTTTTTTTTTTTTTTTTTGAAACAAACAAGCTAGTAAATGGGGGAAAAAAGTAATAATAAAATAAAATAAATAAAACAATAAATAAAAATAAATAAATTCTGTATACCGACACTC
Organism: Oreohelix idahoensis; assembly: GCA_024509875.1. NCBI lineage: Eukaryota > Metazoa > Mollusca > Gastropoda > Stylommatophora > Oreohelicidae > Oreohelix > Oreohelix idahoensis. Next base: position 52,498 of record JAMPIV010001325.1, on the reverse strand, counting down.
ACTCATGCGGTCAATCCGTCTACAATTAATCTGTATTTTTGGTATGCGGGTACATTCTCACGACTCACATTTCTAAAGTACAGTATTATGTGGGTACATTCACACATACATTACATTATATAATAATATTTTAAAGTGAATATAATAATGATATTACATGGATATAAAACAAATTATTCACACACAAAAATGAGCGGAAGAGGAAAAGAAATGTTGACCTATGGATGAGATGTTGACAGGCAAATACTGTTTCTATGGGGGTAGATAATCAGTGTTGAGGAAGTGTTTGAAAAGTGCTTTGTTAAAAGAATATTGTGTAGGTAGGCTTTTTAGGTGGTGTGGAAGGCTGTTCCATAAGTAGGCACCAGAGTAGGCTAGACTCTTTTTGAACAGGTCGATCCTAGGTTTGGGCAGACGTAACTGATGTAATCGTTGTCCCTCCCTTCTACTGGTTTGAAACAATGATCTTAGGTACGACGGGGCATTGTTAGATAGAATTGTGTGAGTCAGCTTGGCTTTGTTGTAGAGAAGACGTTTTTTTAGCGACAGTATTTTGGGTTCTTTTCCTGTCCTTGTGTGTGGTGTCGTGCGATTATCGGTGATCAGACGCACTGCTCTCTTTTGCAGGGAGTGCAGTCTCTTCGAGGTGGAAGCAGGGCAACAATCCCATAGTGTAGAGCAGTAATCTAGATGTGTCTGTATATGTGAGGTGTAGAACAATAGTCTAGTGTCTGCGTCTAAGAAGTGTTTTATTTTGGCTAGCTGGTACGTCTTTTGTGCTATGTGTTTGGTTAAATTCCGTACATGGGAGTTCCACGTTAAGTGCTGGTCAATCGTGATCCCCAGAACTTTGTGTTCTGTTACATGTTCAATTTGTATTGATTCCGCGTGTAGCTGTAGCGATCTTTTGGTGCAGCTTAGGAGTTTCTGTCTGGTGGTAATCAACATAGATTTCGTTTTTGTTGTGTTTACTGGCATACGATTCATATTACTCCATTTTGTTAGATTGTCTACATCGCTTTGAAGAGTCATTTCAAGTGCCACGCAGTCATTGTCACTAGTGTAGATAGTACAATCATCTGCAAAGAGGTCACAAGTTGAATATTTTAGATGTAGTGGCAGGTCGTTGATGAACATTGCGAAGAGTAGGGGCCCAAGAATAGAGCCCTGTGGTACTCCTGTAACTACCTTCGAGAAATCTGATGCCGAGTTGTTGTGAAGCACTAACTGTTGTCGATCTGCCAGGAATGATTTGATGATGTTTAGTGGATTAGAGCCTATTCTGAGGGTTTCCAACTTTTGAACCAAGATAGTGTGGTCAATCATGTCAAATGCTTTCTTGAAGTCGACAAAAACAGCACCACATAATTTTCCATCATTTATGTTCGACAGCCAGTTGTCTGCCATTTTGGTGAGCGCTGTGTGACAGGAATGTTTGGGTCTGAAACCTGACTGGCTATCAATGAGCAGTTTGTTTGTTGTTAAGTGTTGAAATGTGGTGTTGTAAATGTGTTTCTCTAGTGGTTTTGAAAGAGATGATAGAAGGGATATTGGTCTGTAGCTGTTGGGATCGCTATGTGAGCCAGATTTATAGAGGGGGTACACTTTGGCAGATTTAAATGCTGTGGGGAAGTAGTTGTGTGCAATACATTGGTTGTACACATAGGTTAAGGAGTCGCAAATGATGGGCGCAGCGTAACGTAGAATCTTATTGCTGATACCATCAAGCCCAGATGAATTGTTGTTTTTTAATGCCAAGATATATTTGAGAACTTCATGTACTGTTAGAAAAGGAATATGTCTTAGATCTGTTGTGGTGTGTTCAGTGTTGCAGAAGGCTGTCAATTTACTAATATCGCAGTCCATTGGCTTTAGTGTCGACTTGAGAAGGCTAATTTCTGTTTTGAAGTGGTTGCTAAAATGAGTTGCCGTGAGGGAGCAGCTTTTTGGTAAAGAGTTTAGTGACTTTGATTTGTGTGTTAGTGTTCTAATGGCTGCCCAGACTTCTTTGCTGTTTGCTTTGTCTTGAATCATCTTTCTGAAATGTAGTTTCTTTTCCTGACGAATGAGATATTGTACTTTGTTTCTAAGCATCCGATACCTGCTGAAATCTTTGAGCTTATGTGCTTCGTCCCGCTCTCTCATTGTTGATAGTATTTCGTTGGTTATCCATGGGGTCTTTCTGATGTTTTTGACCCGAACCTGCTTTATAGGAACATGTTTGTCGAATACGTTGTTGAAAGTTTGTGTCCAGTATGTTATGGCTTCTTCTGGATGCGGAAGTTGGTACACGTATGAGAGAGGGGATATTTGTAGGTCTTGTAGGAATAATTGAATGTTAAAGTTTTTGAAATTCCTGTAATGGACTGTGATGTGTTCCGTTTTAGGTGCTTTAAACCCCTTTCTCGTCCAGGTACAGCAAATAGGATAGTGGTCACTTAATGATGTCTGTGGGACTATGCATTCTATAATGTTTTCTGGGCAGGTCGTATAGATATGATCAATTAGTGTAGATGATGAGTCTGTTACTCTCGTGGGTTGATTGATTAACTGTATGAGGTTGTATGAGATGGTGATATCATTCCACGTGTTGTTCGGTTTGTGAAGGTCAATATTGAAATCCCCCAGTAGAATAATTTCCTTCGAAGAAGCCCAAACGTTGTCCATCATTCGTGAGAATGTGTCAAACCATACAGCAGAAGAGCTAGGGTTTCGGTACAGGTAACCAATTAGAACGGGGGTCAGGTTGGGGAGTTTTATTTCCAGCCATAAACATTCAATGCCAGTATGTTCTAGATCATCACGGCGTCTGTACTGAAGAGATGTTGAGATGTATATGACTAGCCCTGTTCATGTTGTCTGTTAGGATCCCTGCGAATGGTGGTGAATCCATTAATCCTAATTTCGTCATCTGTAATTTTGTCATTGAGACGGGTTTCAGAAAAACCAAATATGTGGAAGTTTTGTTGGAGGGAGGTGGAGACTTCAGAAAGCTTACCTAGCAGGTGGTAAATGTTTAAATGACCAATTTTAAGCCCTGATAGTTTAAGCCATGAATTAGTGGTATTGCCTATATTTTGATTAGAGTTTTTGCACTCGGACATGATAATAGTCAATAGGAAAGAAATAATGAGGGGAGTAGGAATGAGTAAGAAGCAATAAAATTGGTACACAATGGTTTATACAAAATTGTAGACAAGTAATAAAATATGCACTGCTAGAGTCCGTGGACACTGTTTACAGTATCTTAATCTCTGCAAAAAGTGTGGTTTTTATCTTAAAATACAGTCTGTTCCGAACAAAAAGGAATATTTTTACTTCAACCACAGTCAATGTAGAGAATTAATCCTCCCGGGACAGTTAAAGGTCCACGCTGTGACTTAGTTAGTTAGTTTTGTGAGGATTTCCTAATTTTCCTCAAAATGAAAAAACGAAGGTGCAGATGTATAAAAGATGTAAAAGAGAATGGTGAGCGTAGGAATGAGAGGAATAAGCACAGAGATAATAATAATAAGAAAAACAATAGTATTAGTACGATAGAGTTATTACTAAATCGGAAACAAATTTAGATACGCCCTGCTCTGACGAACAGAAAGAAATGTTTAAACAGACAATGTAATAAAAAAAATAAAAAAAAATGTATTAACATCCAAAAGTGACAGTTAAAAGTTCAACGCTGATACTCAGCTATTTCTTTTATCTCAGGACAAAGGTCACTAACGTGCTTCCGAAGAGAACGCGTCAGGTCGAATTTTACACTGCAAACTTGTTTTAAAAAAAACAGTTTTAAGTTGCTTGGTTTTAATCTTGTTCTGTAGAGCCGTTTATAGACATCTGAAGAGCCTGCTTTAATATTCCTGGAGGGCTATATTGAGTCAGTTGCCGTTGTAAAACGGATGAATTGTGAGAATTCCATTCTGTGCGGGTGGAGACGGGGTGAGAAAACTCCCATTTTCTTGCTGTAGTTCCTGCGTTGCGATTAAGTGAATGGGTGTTACTTGTAGTCCAATCTGTCCATCTGTCCAGTGGTGTCTGTTGGGAAAGCAGACAGTGTTGTGCCGACACCTATAGGGTGAAGCTGGAGTGTTCTCTCCAGGGCGCGAGCTTGGGCACAGTTATATGGAGATCAAGCTGTTGCCCATGCAGCATGTTCCCCCTCTCCACGCTGCCGGTAGATCCAAAGGAACGGCAGTAGCCGATACAGTTTGGTACCAGCCACGTCGCAGGAGTTGCCAGAATAATGTCGAATCAACATTAGACTGCCTTAGGGACTCCGACTTTATCCTCAGGGTTTACTCCCGAAGCCTTTCCCATAAATGGATATTCGCGCAAGGCAGCGGTGGTTTGAATTCAGAGTTTTACCTTCTCTTAGATAGGCTACCAACCAAGGATCACGAGCCCTATCTGCCCGAAGCTACTGGTTTTAAGGCGCCAGTGACTCGCCTTCGCCCCTTCTCCCGTCAGTGGAAACAGTTCCGCCGGGATCAAACTGAGCTACACATGAAGGCTTGGTTGTCAGAGGCTATCTGAGGCGCGTGCCATAGAAGCATTTATCTGCAGTGAGAGCTTATCCTCACTACAACTCCCGGCTATAACAACCGTTGCTCTTTGAACAACTCCATATTGAACGCAGATCTTCCAGATATTACTTTCAGTGGGCAGAAAATTAAAAGGCAAGACAAGCTGGAATGCCTTGGAATAACATTCGATCGCGGGTTATGATATAAGTACCATGTTGATCTAATCATAGAGAAGTGTAACAGAGGTCTGGCAGCCCTAAAAAATGGCTGCAGCGCACCTGGAACAGAGACGATTGTTTCTCCTGTATCATCAGCTAGTCACATCATTCATCAAGTATGGTCTGGGAATGCTCTCGCTGTCAATATCACGATGTGAACGATTGAAGCGCATTCAAAATGAAGGGATGCGTGTAGTCTAGGGGTGTACGCGAGATATCCCCAACGTGACGACGCTGTACATGCTTGGATAACTGCCCATTAGATCCAGATTTGCGATGGCCCAGTCAAAAGCCTATTTGCGAGTAACCACAGATAAAAGACACTCCCTGCATGAAACATAGCTGACACTAAAGGAGCGAGAACAAAGCGTGGGATGTCATGAATATGATTATCCTTTAAATGCACATGCAGAGGCAACGATTAAGCAGGTGACCACAGTTTAAAATATATTCAAAGGGAAAGAGTGGAGTAGGTCAGATGAGAACTGGGCTAACTACCAGCGGGTCGTCATCAGCCTTGGTAGATAGTACAGAACCTGGGACAATGAAGAGCAGAGCTGGAAATTGATCAACTGATAAATGATCATGCTGGGGATGATGATGCCGTTGTGTACACTGATGGATCTGTAATCCGTAGTGAGAAATCAGGGTGGGGCTTCTCTGCTAGAGTAAAGGGCAGAACTGTCGCTGAACATAGCGGGGCTTACATGATAACAACTTCCAGCATGAAAATGGAGGTAGAGACAGCAACTGCAGCCTTAAGGTGGCTGTCTGATACTTCATTAACAAGGCAGTTGTTGTATCAGACTCACATTCCATGCTTCAGGACCTGTTGTGGATCTACTGCCCTGGTCATGCAGGGATACGAGGCAATGAAAGAGCTGACAGACTAGCTCCAAGAGCACCCACAGAAGGTGTATTTGATATGTATGGTCCAAAGTGGAAATCGCTCCGGCATGAACTGGTCATTTGTAGTTCATAACAGAGGGTAAGTTTACAGGGTACCTTTCTGCTACCACCTCTATGATCTCATTCAGACTTATTCTTTGACTAGAATGTATGATGACTACGTTTGGTGTCTAGGGTTATGAATATGTAGTGTAATGTTGCATTAACCAACTAAACATATAAACAATTATTTTATTATCCAACACAACACAACAGTACTACGACAATCACATACAAACTACACTTTAAAAGACTATCTTTAGTAAGTCAGTGGTTGAATTTTGGGTAAAAGTTAAATTTTTTACAATTTATTGTCCTGGTTCTAGTTTGTTTTGAATCAGGACTGACAATCAAAAGTGAAATCAAAAGAATTATTTACATCAATTAAATAACACCATGGATCTTCTGTCCATAATACAAATGTTATTATATTATAAGTGTGTAGATGTAGTTTTCTAACTTAGGTTAATACTGGTATATAATGGTAGGTTGTTGGTTTTCTTTTCATTTGACACTGGTGGAATTTTTTATTAATATTCACAGTCTTTATTTTAAACTAGAGGTTGAGCTTCCTGGTGCCGAACAGGCACTTATCTTCGAAGGATAACACCGGTAGATCTGTTCATAGGCTCGCTGGACAATCTGTTTCCCTTCTTGAAAGGCAATGGCATCCAGCATGTGCCCGAAATATGCAAACAGTGTCAGGAATCGAACAGTTTCCACGAGCCTGGTACTACGTTAATGTCAGTACCAAAAAACCCTGAAATAAGAAGGTTATGCGTCCTTCTTTATAACAAGTATACAATAATATTCCACAATTAATTACAGGCACAGTACAAACAAACAAATAGGGTCAGCTCTTTATGACAACCTATTTTACCATTATATTTTTAGGTGACAATGTATACCAGTATTCCTCTCCCCTAATGGTTACAACGCCTCTGCAATTCCAGCAGTAATCTTTTTCCATACCATAGGATAGGTGTTATGCTCCTTGATGACAATCATATATAATCTTGTAGTACTACACCTCTCTGATAGTCTATCATATGATGGATCAATCTCTAGGCTCTGCCTAAGTCTGCCATGGACCCACTTACTTACAGTCGTATTGCAGTATCTCACATTCAAACTTTATTTTAAATAAAAGGTTAATAAAATCAATCTTACCACAAATTTCAATGAAATATACACAAGCGAAAGATGACTGGAAAACAATTTATGGCACACTTTAGATCTGCCTTGTCCAGACTGCTTTCTATAGGTTTGAAAAGCACCAGCCTGCTCTCATCGCTCCTTGTTCATCAGAAAATTTTTTTCAAAATGGCAACGAGCAGTCTACGTTTCCGATAATATATAATGTATGGGCCAATGGGACCATGAACTCATTTATTTTGAATCAAACTTTAAAAAAAACAAACTCTCAAACTACTATGTTTACTACTGCAAATATATTTTTAGTTTTAGGTCAACCAATCCTATCTCGCCTTCCTTTAAACTACCGCCAATCAAATTACAGGTACCTTTTAGTCCTTATTTCCCCAAAAGCTTTTTTCAAAACATGCTATGAAAAAAATAAGCAGGCATGATTTTTGTTTTCGTCAGTCCGTCTTACAATACATAGTATTTTTGCCAATATCTTGGTTATTTATTGTACCAGTGCGTAACTGACACCCTATTATTGCTCAGGAAATCATAAGGCATCCGAATATATAATTTTTATGACCCTATGTATTATGGTTCATAATTCCATATTTTTTTCTATGTTAGTCGTTCAAATCTAGAAACTGCCACCTGTTCAATTCTTCTTACAACTATTTTCAAACTAAAAACGAGAATCGTCCGTAGTCCGTTAGAATTACGTCATTTTTTTTATAAGAGCTAAGGCTGTCTGCGTGACCAAATTGACGAACATTTTTTAGTTTTTGTATCGTAATTTGAAAATCGCCCAAGGCTATGTCGCTTGAGTTGGCTTTTTGAAATCAACGCGAGACGGCATACCCTAGGTTCTGTCTTTCCATTCCCTCCCCTCCTCTTCTTTTATTCTATCACTCTGTCGTCTTGAACTTGCAAAAGTGTTACATTTAATCTCAAGGACGAATTTGAAAAGACAGTACCCTTCATTCGGCTATTAGGCTTATCAAAACCCGCATACCGGCTGGCGTGGGGAAGAAGACGCTGGACTCAAATTTTATTTTCTATCTTATTTTTTACTTATGCACTATAATATTATTTAATTTACCTATTGTATTTAGAATATCGTCACAGCTGTAGAAGAGAGCTGTAAGTAAATCACATTCTCGCTAGACCTATCCTATGCTCCAAGTGTCTCCATTAATAGTTTATGTGAAATGCAGTTCGTTTATTATCCTCACCGATTTAAAATATTAAACAATTTTGAATTCCACACACGAACAAAAATTTAGAACGGTTACTGGAATTTTAACAAAATCAATCAACCGCAATTTATAAAAATATATCTGTACACTTTAATAATTAAAATCGAAATTTAATTTTTTTTTTTATTGCACATAGATATTTTCAAAAAATCACAAACTGGAATTTTAATCATTTGTCATTGTCTGTTTCATCATATCGGCCAGCTGGTGATTTCTAAATGATGCTTCTTTAATGAGCGTGTACTTAACTCCTTCAGTACCTGTCGCCATAAACACTTATGTCATTGATCATGTGTAGACTTTCAAAGATACTCAATGCACCTGGACAGGTAAACATAATGTTTCTTCCAGGCAATGCAGAGGGTGGTCATTTATTCACATACTACAGTCTATGATTCTTCGGGTTAGGAGCCTGAAAACAAATGCACCAGACTAAGGTGTCTACAACTAAGACGATCCTCCAACGATGACGGGCCACTATTGATCAGAATCCTCATTTAAACAACATGGTCCATGAGGCCATGATCGTGTCAATCAACGAAGTACGTCATACAATCAATAAAATACATCGAAAGGCTACGGGCATCATTATAAAATTTTCCGGAATTATGTATCGATTACGTCCCTTTGGTCCTAAGTTATGCTAAAGTTGTTTCCCTTAAAAAGCATTTCATGTATAAAGGACTAGCTTAGCTCGGTTCCATGTCAGAATGGGTATAAGTCGGGTTTGGTGTGAATCGTTTTAGGATAGTTCAAGTTTTCTTTTTTTTAATTGTATTATTGGATTGATGAGTGCTTCTAACACAAATAGTTTAAGTGTTCCGGTGTGCTAACTCGGGAAAATGCCACATACAGTTCACGATGTGAGAAGCACTCATCGCTCCAGCCGACGCCGGCCACGTGAAGCGTTTGACCTTGTGCTTTATTAATGGTGTAACAAGAAGAGACATGGTCCGCAGCCAGACGATACGTCAAGGCCTTAAATCCCACCCCCTGCAGACCCAAGTAGAACAGTCCCAACTAAGATGGTTTGGCCATGTCTGCAGAATGGAAGAAGATCGGCTTCCACGACAAGCATGGGAAACAAAGAGCCAGGGATCCAGACCCCCAGGACGACCCAGAGTCCGCTGGGAGGACAACATTAGACAATCTTTGAAGGACCGAGGACTAGAATGGAACCAGGCCAGGAGGAAGACAGCCGATAGGATAGTCTGGCGCTCTCTTTTCCAAACCTCTACACCTCACGGTAGAAGGGGAACGACTAAGTAAGTAAGCTTTATTAATAGTCATTGGAAAAACATAATTTTTTTTAAGGAAATTGGAGTCTATTGAACGGCAGTTCGGAGGGAATCATCAGGATTCTTTGTATGCAGACTTTTTCCCCGCTACCATTACCTGTCTGGATGGTTGCCTCTACTATGTAGTTCTTCAAACATGTTATTTGGAGTTTAATGCCATTACACAGCTTGGGCTGGCTAAGATTGCGGAGTAACATTATTGGTGCACCCACTTTTAAACGTAGTTCATGAAACAGTAACCCTAAAGGATTTAAAGAGTTTAAAAACAGGACTGGGTAATGTACGAAGTCTTGTTCGTCCTAGGTGGTATCATCGGACTTGTATGTACGGGAAGGAGAGCCAAATTTATCTAATATCAGATTATTTATTTTAGTTACAGTATCATTTTTTGATGCCAAAGTAGCGCGTTTCTTAAACCATGATGGAGATTTACTTCGTAAATTTATTATGTCCGGATAAACATAATTGATCAACGCTTGGATATCGTAAACAACTATACATTGCTGAGTATTATTCAAATTGATTTTCCCTCCTGTGCAGGCAAATCTCCGTTTCCTACTTTCAACATCAAATCTGCAAAGAGAAACATATCGACGTTCCCGAAAGTATGAGCGCGCATATTCTTACAGAGGGATAGTTTTTTCAACGTCAGGCCAAATAAAAGATCTTTTTAAATACGCATTCACTTCTGCCCTTGCACCTCTTGGGATAACGGGTAAAGTTTGCCTAAAATCGTCAGCAAATAATACGATCACACCACCCATGAGTTGAGTGTCGTCTCACATATTTTCTAGGGCTTCGAAAGAACCTGTATGTGACATTGTGCTCTCATCCCATACAATGAGCGAACACATTTGCAGCAATGTTGATGTGGCGCTCTGTTTAGAAATATTACACACAACACGTTGACTATCATGGCATGCATTGAGTGGCAACTTAAACATTGCATGGGCCATTTTGCCACCTTGTAGCAACGTTGCAGCTGTTCCTGAAGAGGACACGGTCAGGGCAACATCACTACGAGATCTTATTTTGGCCAAAAGTAGATTTATAAGGAAAGTCTTTCCCGCACCGCCTGGCGCATCTAAATAGAATACCTGTCCTGTACCATTTTCAACACATGCGAGAACGGTGTTGTAAACTAAGTTGATCAGTGTTCAAACGGGTCTCATCTCTACTCACAGTTTGTAACAACGCATGTTGGTCATATGTCGTTTCTTGCAGATATAGTAGGTTAAAAGCAGAAGAATCCGGATCATTTGTTTGCCGAAGACCAACACTCTTACTATGTTGTTTTTTTTTTCTGACAACGACTGTGTAATTTTTTTTATTTTTGTTTGTTTGTTCAATCAAAGCAGAGTTGTATATTTCATATCTGTTTGGCAAGTTTTCTATAGACTGTTATTGGCGAATTCGGTGTAAAATATATTCTAACATGCTGTCTTTGTGTGTCAGCCACAGAGATAGTGGATCAGATACACGACAAAACACCAAAATAATGGCAAACAAATACCTAAGCGACAAAGGTAAACTCTTGGGAACTGTTCCATTGTGCACCATCTTCTATTAAACAAAACGCTTTACATGCTGCCTGAAATGTAGGATGTCGAACACATTGAACTGATTTTAAGAAGTAGGACCTTTAACAACGTGGAGTAACAATCGCAAATAATAACATTCAGTGTTATTTGGGTGGGCGGTATAATAATAATAAATTCTTTAAGCACCAAACACGGCGCATAAGGCAGAAACCAGTGCTCTCCAGGTTGTACGTTGTGATGCCCCTCCTCTTAGCTCTTGCACATTGTTTAATCCCAACGTTCTTCCTTCTCTTATTATTGTTCTTCTGAGTGTTTCTTTTGGTCTTCCTTTTTTCCTCTTACCCTCAGGAATCCAAGTGAGTGCCTGCAATGGTATAGACACGCCCTAAAGCGTTACTGTTTTTCTTTTACGCCTGAGTGTTCTTCAACTGGTACTCCTTGCTTTCGCCGCTGAAATTTATTTCTATTCCATGTACAGTATACCGGAACCTCATCATGGGTCAAAGTCCTCGCAAAATTTGAAGAAAAAAAAAAAGCCATCAAAAGTAATATCTCGTGGATTATTAACAACATCCGAGGCATTGTTAGGGTTGAAATACACAAGTTGGCCATTTTCAAGATGGAGAGCTAAATGTTTAACTGTTGGCGATCTTTCGTGTATGCTAAACGAAAGAATTCTCCAAACCGCCTCTGAAGTACTTATATAGCGTCCGGAATGGTACTGTTGTATTTCATCCTGGCTGTTGAGACTAAATGTGGCTTGATCGCTACTCTTGGTAATATATTTGCAAACACGTTTCATAGATTTTACTGAAATGCAGTACTCTACGTTAAAATGCGCGTCAAACGTTCTCATTAAAACTGATTTATATGGTTTCACCCAACGATTGTCAATTTCCTGCGTACCTGTTCTTATCGTCATGGTCGCTACTCGGCCTCCAACGTCAGGTTCTCTTCGATAATTCCAGTATCCACCACTGCCTGTAATGGTATCTTGGTAAGAACTTTTCGGATACTTCTTGATGCATTTATGGGAGTCCATGCATGGAGAATTTGGATTCAAATGTCCACAAGGCCTATGTATCTTATTCTTAATGATAACAATGAACAATTTTGTGTCAACATTCTTGTCTGGAAGTTCGGATCAAATCACTGGATCTTTTTCTTCTGGTCGAATTTTGTTCTCATGCCAAAGCAGTAAATGTATATGCGGGAGTCCACGCTTTTGCCACTCTACTGTATACATGAAACATCGAACTGTACCGAAAATTGTACCTTTCGTTGTCAGATTCATACGATTCTGTATTTTCAGATGAAACATTTGTACGCTCAGTTTCAATTTTGGCTGGTCAACCCAGAACTGATTGAGAAGCGTCTTAAATATGTGTAAAGCGTTGAAATGACCCTCGTGAACCATCGTTCGATATAAATAGAAATTCAAACATGACACTGTCATATTAGGAAGTCGGGTTCTTGTGTCTTTATTCACCGGCAGATTAAAATTGTTGAAATTTTCAAGCTAAATGGAGCACCGTACATTTTCGTAAATTTTTTTTCTTACATTTTTTTTTTTTTGTTTTTTTTTTTGCCTATTGCCTGCGCGGGGTTAGTCTATTTCGCAGGTAGGGGTCGCGGGTTAGTCTATTATGCATTTTCGCAGGTAGGGGTGGCAACATATGGCTCATGAATGTATTGAACATAGAAAGAAATGTAAAGAGCGGTACAGGTGGACTTTTGCATGCGTATTTGAAGGTCTATGCTCCTTTGCGATCTGTAGGGCAGTGATGATAAAGATATACGACCTATGTCTCTTTTTGAATGCTTTCAACGATTTAACGTGTAGTTCTCGAAATTGTCTTGTTAAGATGATTGTCAATAAAAAAAAAAAATGGGGGGGGGGGGGGCGACAACAAGACTATTCATCACCATCAGACATATCAATATCTTAGATCGGCTGCAATGGATCTCAGGCGTCTTCTGCCTTTACTCTTGATATTGTGATGGACTCTTTCTTGTCCATCTCTTGATGTTACATTTCCACTAATAGCGCTGTCTTCCTCTTGCACGTTTGCCTTTAACTCCGCCTTCTATTATGGTCTTTAGTAAGGTGCTGTGTCTTTTTACAAGGCCAACATATTTTTTACTGTCTAATGTTAACCTCCGTCATTAATTATCTTTTCATTCCTAGGTTGTCTGTGACCTCTTTATTTGTTTTCCTCTCTATCCATGAGACGCACCCCACTCTTCTATATATCCCCATCTCAAATGCCTCAATTCTTTCCTCTAACTGCTTGTTCATTCTCCATGTTTCTAAACTACACAATGATGAAGAATATATGTAGCACTTGATGATTTTCGAGGGTATTACCAGGCTACAACGTCTTGTATATATTGACATGCATCCTAATATTAGCGAGTCTGAATGCACACAGGGAAACTTTTGTCAAAGTTTAATAGTGAGCGCCTTTTCAAAGCTAGGCAAACTTTACTTAACATGGATAATTAAAAAATTAGTAAAATGGAGAAAGAATGAAACTAATAAAAAAACAAACTCAAAGAAAAGTAAAACGAGACAAGAGAGATAGAGTCAACACATTAAAAAAAAAGCGATGTATGACAAATTTCAAAATGTTGAACGGGTGACTAGAGCCGTGGTTCCCAAACCGTGGTCAGCGGACAACTTACGGTCCGCGGCAAATTTTCAGGTGGTTCGCAGCTGCGTTATCGATTTGGTATTAAGTGCTTTGATTTTGCTCTGATCGGTGGTTGCGTTGTGTGGACTGCACCTTTCGGTCGACACATCCGGCACGGCATTTTTTGGGACCCACTCGGGTCCCACTGCGATCCGCTCGCTCAGCATCCAACTGACTGCAGTGACGTTTTGGGTCGCTGACTGTTATTGCTGATCTTGGTCCCAATTTGGTATTAAGTGCTTTGATTTTGCTCTGATCCTCCCTACGTTTTTAGTGCTATAAAAACAAAAGACAGAAACCGTTTGCAAGCTGGGCCGGATTAAGCTAGTACGGGGTTTGTAGCATATGTCAAGAAAGGGGCCCTATATTAAAAAAAACAAAAAACAATAAAACAACACAAATATATTTGAACACATACATTTTTAATTTGCATAGTAATTATCATTATCAAAAGTAACAACACAGTCAACATTATTGTTTAAATATTAATGTTTCTACATTTAGCATGAGCAAATTTGTTGATGATATAGGATGTATCAATTTCACGCAGAAGTTTATGTTCAATGCTCATTAGTGTGAGATTGTTCAATCATGGTGCTCCTTAGTTCATTTTTAATAAGTTTCAGTTTTGAAAATGATCGTTCTCCACTGCAGTTGGTTACCATTAGTGACAAATATATGCGCAAGGCGATTTCTACATTTGGCAAACAAGACTCCAATGAATTGTCAATTATCAAACGGTAAAACTGTAACTCTACAAGGTCTAGAGTAGTGCCAATATGAGAAGCAAGATCAGTTTTCAACAGTTCTGTAAACTGCACAAGTTCTTCACAAAGACTTTCTTCCAGATCTTCCGGATATGATTTAATAAGATTCGATGATCTCGTTACCACCTCTTCAGGTATAAACGACTGTAACTGACGAAGGAATCCAAATACATCATTTAACTTTTGATAAGCTTTCTGGCGTTTTGACAAGGCAGAGAGCAAGCTATCAATAAGGACAAGAAATGTTCGGCTTTTAAACTGCTGAGAAGGCGTTTGAGATTCAACAAGTGGATCAAGTGTGCTGGAACCACTGAAATCATCATACTCTCGATTTCATTTGTGTTTTCTTCGAGTTTGTTCTTGATAATGTTCACACTCAGTCAGATCCTTGGCCTTTTGCTGTATGTCTGCAAAAGTAGATGTGGTGAAGTGGGATGTTATAAATACTTATAGGGAACTTAGTGTACTGACTGAGATCAGCTGTGAAGGTATCTATATCTATTAAGAGTAGTGTATTATAGATAACCTTACTTGCTACCACATATCTATATATCTCAGTCAGAATTATTCTGGAATAGTGTGATGCTACGTTATGTGTCTAGGGTATGTGTAAGATGAAGTGTAAGTCACAACAACAGACAGATAAACAATTTAATTTAATCCACTACTCTTGACAACACTGTGACACTCACATACATATAACACTCTACAAAGATATCTTAAAAGAGTCACTGATAAACTTTCAAATAACAATATGTATTCATTACTGGCATGAATGAATATGTGTCCTGATTCAACTACAAGGGAACCAGGAATCACAATCAATTTAAATTACAAGTTATGTACAGAATGTATTTAATATGAATATTGTAGTGACATATATTATTACAAATGTTCTATGTGTGTCAGTTGTGTAGTGGTAAAATGAGGTAATACTGGTTTTGTTTTGTTCAAGCTCTGTTGGTATTTGTCATCATGACTTCAATAGTTTGTCTTTAGGGACTAGTATTTGAGATGTTCACAGTTCCTGATTTTAAGACAAGTAAATTCCCCTCTTAATGTTAATTTTACAAAGTCAGTTCAAGATGAGGGGACATAATGTTGAGCTCAGCTGGCCAAGTTAGCTTATCTGGCGTGATGGCGGCAGGAAAGGACTCCTCTGCTCGAATTCTCCTCTGGGCTCTGGAGACACCTCACTGATAGCTAAAAGGACCAAGGAGTATGCTGTCCGACACTGGATTCAGCAAAGCTCTGACCATGTGCTGCTCAGTACCATCAAGACCACTGTCCCTGAAATCAAGAAGGATGTACCTTCTACTTCATAACTAACTTAAACTCTCTTGTTACATTGATCACAACACAGCACAAACATTGAGTTCAGAGCATTAGGCCAACTGTCAGCTTCATTTGAAATACTTTATTCCAGTATTACCCTTCTTAATGGTTACTACGCCTCTGCACTTCCAGCATTATTTCTTTCTAGTCAATCATCCAGGTGTCAGTGTACTGTTTGGCCATTCCATGCCGTTTTACTTCTCTCCGACACCCTCTGTTCAGGCTGGAGCATTACAGGCTTTACCTCACGTTGGCCACTGAACTACACATATATATACAGGCATAAATCAACAATTCACATTCAATTTTCATTAAAAGATATTGAATGGTTCAAGCTTACCACAATTCATACGAATAAACACAGATACGTTGATTAGCAATGAATTCTGGCACAAACTGGCACAAATTCCCATCTGCTTATCTTCCAGGCTTTTATTTAGCAAAATATATGCTGGCTTCAACGCACTGATGCTTTATCAAGCTATTTTAAACAAGTGGTTTCGAACTAACGCTCCCAAGTGTGTATATCAGCGAGTCTGACCAATGAGCCCCGTTTCGACAAGTGTTTGAAAAAATGTTACCTTTCCCCGTTTCCCCCTAACAACCAAGATAGTATTTATAGCCCGACCAATCGTGGTTAGGCTTTCATTTGTTGCGCTCCAATCAATTTGGAGTTTACATGGTAGGCTATTTCTGTAACGTAAATTTTTTTCAAACACGTTAAAAAAAAATCTTATGAGCAGAAATGATTTTATGCTGTCAGGCCCCCAATATTTTATTTTGGGTATAATTTATTAATTCCTGGACTATTTGCGTAACGTTTTACATATTATTTGTCAGCAAGCCCTAAGGAACCCAAAAATACAAATTTAAAGGAGCTACGTGGCTGCGTTCAAAATATGCAATTTCTTCTATCTCCTGTTTCGAAGATGTGCTGTCTGGGTACTGTTATGTTCTCAACCGTAAACCCATCTAATGTTATCTTTTCTAATAAGAGTTTTTTATGATTTATAAACCTAACTCTGGGAAAGGGTAGTGTATTTTATCACTGTCCGTCTGAAAAAAAATTAGTGCATGTAGACTTACACGCGTGATGCATGCGTTCCTGATTTTCAGCCCTCCCCTCTCTCTTTATCCTTTTGTCCATCTGTTCGTTCGTTTTGGTAACGCAGTATAATTAATGTTAGGATTAATTTAGGTCATTACGCAGTACGTCTCAATGTTTTTCTTAGAAATGCAGCACACGTT
The DNA here is from genome assembly GCA_024509875.1 of Oreohelix idahoensis. NCBI lineage: Eukaryota > Metazoa > Mollusca > Gastropoda > Stylommatophora > Oreohelicidae > Oreohelix > Oreohelix idahoensis. The sequence goes on along the minus strand of JAMPIV010001325.1, from coordinate 35,531 downwards.
TCATTGAAGAAGGCGGGTAATAATACAGTAAGCTTTTATATCAACGTGAAAGCGTTACAATTTGCAGACGAAGCAGAAAACAAGGGGGATTTCGAGTACATTCCTTGTGACAGCACTGTTATTTTACCATTGCTCTTCTCTTTATTAATTTTATTTGTTAGGCTTCATATTTACCTAATAATTTATATATGTGGATTAGAATATTTCATGACAGTAGAACGCATAGCTTGAATATACCACGAGCCTGTTCGGAGTACGAAAGCAAGAAACGAAGGGGGATGTTCCTTCTTGACGACACTCTGCCTTCTGATCATTGTTATCTGAAATATCATCCAAGACTTGTTTTATTGCAGAAAAGCTGTGTAAAAGTGCTTTTGTTGCATCTGCCCGAGCGGACCACCTGGTATCTGACAGTCTTTTCACAAAGGGCAAATGGGACTTATTATGAGTACCGCGAGCACATAATGCAGTAGAAAGGAGACCCCACCGGTAGGTAGAAGCAGAAAAGAAGGTGTACAGACTTTCAACAAATCCAAAGAAAATGACTGCTTCCGTCCGCAAACAGTTAAGATAAAAATAATGAAGAGTCACACAAAGTCACCCTCTTATGCTCTTTCTCTCACAATTTCGTGACACCAAATGAAAAGGTGCTTCTTCTTCTTCTTCTTGCGATCGCATCTTTGATGATTACACCGTCAGACGAGTTCTCATGATGAATTCGACTGTTGTTTGAAGTTCCTCTTTAACTCCATATAGCTTTGAGTTTAGTGTTGAGTCATTGGGCCAGTATATCTTTCTTAACTGGTCATACAGAGGACAGTCCTGTAGAACATGCTCAGCAGTTTGTTCGTTTAATCCACATGTGCACAGTGGTGAAGCAGACAATCGTAGCTTGTGCTTGTGTTTATTCAGTTTGTTATGCCCTGTCCTGAGTCGAAAAATAGTTATCTGTCCCTGCCGGTCGAGAGTGTGATAGTCGTCTTTGGGTTGGTTCTGTTCTCTTCTGATAGTCTGGATAGCTCTCTTTTTCTCAAAATATGTGACTTCATTATCTTCTTGTTCACATTCTCCTCCCTTTTTTGCAAGTTTATCTGCCTTTTCATTTCCGGGTACACCACAATGAGATGGTACCCACTGAAGTATGGTTCTCTTTTTGGCAGCTAGAAAAGGTGCTAAAGATAGCATAAATCACAAGATCATTGGTTTAACGCTCGTAGTAGAAGATGACCAAAAAATTATGTACATATTTATTGGCGCGGGGCCCCTAAAAGCGCGGGGCTCGTAGCATATGCCACTTTTGCTACTACGTTAGGCAGCCCTTGGTCTGGAACCCCCAGGGTAAGAGAGGCAGAGGAAGACCAAGGAATACACGAAGAAGAGAACTGAAGACAGACAAGAAGGGGATGAAGAAATTATGGAAAGACCTTGAGCTGATGGCACGTGACAGGAAGTCTTGGTATAAAGCAAATGCTCCTTAGGGACTTGAAAGCTGATGATGATGATGATGACTAGCAATTCCCTAGACCTAAGGGTCTTTTATATTTGGACATGCGCCCTAATATAACCGACTAGGTTGAACTGGACGCGCCTCGCCAAAACGAGACAAAAGTTTAAAATAAAAAAAAATGATGATGACTAAGTTAGACTAACATTCGAGTACGTTGTTTTTTTTCCAGGATTACAAAAAAAAAAAAAAGGAGAAAAAATAAAGGGGGGGGGGGTGTAAGAGATTTGTGACGTCGCGTAATGGGGTCTCAAAAGTCTTTTTGTTGCGTGTAAAATCTGACAACTCCACGGCCTTGACACTGCGATTGGATTTGCCGAACTGAAGAAAAAGTACGGTGCTCCATTTAGCTTGAAAATTTCAACAATTTTCATCTGCCGGTGAATAAAGACACAAGTACCGGAAGTCGTTCTCCAGTCTGTGGATTGACTTGAGGTATAGAAATGTAATACCCATATTCACCATGGCACAGCATTAATGGGTATTATAGAGCGTCATAAGATCTATGGATTTCAGATACTCTTTGGAAAGAAATATCACGTCCTCGCAAAATGATGTCCCTTCGTTCGAATTCTTAGCCTTCAATTAAAATAGCTACCTCATTAGTGGTATGGGGCATTATACCTGCCCCGATGTTCACCGCCAGGTGGCCTATCTGCATGGATAATGAGACGGAAGTCCTCTACATTGGATGGAACATTCTCTAAGGTTGTTTTAAATAATAAGATATAATAACTGTTACGATGTAACATTCCTCGATTAATTTATTTATGTTCACTCCGTGATTATTCCTGATCTGTAAATTAGGTATATAGTGTGAAGGACATTTTTTCTTTAGTAAATGCTCTTGCCATCAATGTAATTTGTTTTCGTAAATCTTTAGGGGTTACGACGATATTAAACAGCAAACTGAACTTTATAAATTTCGCCGAAAATGAAAACATAAAGTTTATTATTGTGAGTTATCTATTGATCTGGGATATGTGCCCTCGCGTACTTTTTTTTGTAGAACTATTAAACCCTAAAATCCCTCATACATTGTTTCGATATATATCTTATAGTTTAGCGGCCGTATTGGATTTAATGTGCCGCACGCACGATTTTGTGTCCGACTTGCGCAACATATGTCTTCACTGCTCAGCTTCCTGATGTCGGTGATATATCGCCTAAAACCTTCCCACAGAAATGGCCAATACGCTGGAGAAAACTGCAGTAAAATCGGTTCAGCCGTTCTCGAGTTTTAAGGTAACAGACAGACAGACGTTGCCTTTTATATACGTAGAGATTAACTTCAAAGACAACACAGTCACACACCAATGCTGTTTCTTTGATCCGGAGATACACTGCAAAAGTACCATGTGTGTGGCAGGATTGTCGTGAGTTGAATGAGAATTTATGTCACTTTTAGCTGGGAGGACCGCCTCTCTCTTATCTTTGATTTTATCTCCTCCAATTTTCTTCCTAATAGTATTTGCGTTGTACATTTCTGGTTCTGGCCACATCACTCTTAAATTCGACGGCTTGTAGCCACTCTTCTGCGTGTGTTTCTTTTCGGATATCCTCAGAGATATCACCTAACTCTTTGTCTTGCTGGTCGCGGCAAAATCTAAGTGTCTGTGAGTCAGGGGAAAGCGGAAACAAACGAGCGGCCTTGCCTGTCAAGTGGCCGAACGCTTGTCTTCCTGAAAAACCATTTGATACCGGATGCCAGCGGACGCGTCTCTGCTTCTTCACTGATCCCCCTTACTCTAGATTGCTTTCATCTCGCGTAGCAGGAGAGAAAACTCTTGGTCCCCTTACACCTTTTCTCTTGTCAGAATCGCCGCGACCAGTGCAGATGTTCACAATAAGTGACGCGATCTGTAAGAGAATCTGGCTATACAAACTAGACTCAAAAAGTACTGAGTGCCTGTTGTCTCCATAGAAACTCAGCAGAGTGGAATTTGTGCAGTTAGCCTAATACCGGATGCATTTTTATAAGGAATAATTCTTGACATGTGGTAAGCACACTTAGCTAGAAAAAAAAGCCGCTCAAAGTTTTGTTAAACATATAATAACCCTAGTAATTTTCTTAAGGCTAATTAATTTTCTTAAAGTGATTTTCCGTGACGGGGTAAGTTAATATTATTAAGTTTGCCACAACCAAAATCACTAAGGTGTTAACTATTTGTTTTTCAAGGGCGATGTCTGGGTGTGTTTATATTAATTTAAGTGGCTACCAATTTGTTAACTACAAGTACTTTTTCTAAATGATGTGTATATATTGATTTTAAAGATTATTGTATCAGACTTGTTTTGTGATAAACTTTGAAGGGCATATTTAATTTTTTTTCTGTATTTATTTGTAACCCTAAAGTTGGAGAAAGCACTGCATTCTGTTGAATGAATACTACCTGTTTTATAGGCTCCCACCCACAGAGCTAACCCCTCTGTGTATGTATAATATTTTCCTAAGTTCGCCCCGGGCAGTCTAGATGACCGCACTTATTAAGTATCGGAGCCACGGGCGGAAACCACAAAACAATACATGTATATATTTACCTTTCTTGGCCCCACTCGTGGGTCAAGACAAGACGGCACCTCCCTACGACTGTGGCATAGCTCGCGGGTCCGCGTAGTGTAAACATTGTTCACGCAGACTAGCTAACGAATTTAATCTAAAAAGGGCGGAGTCATGGTGGACTGCGTGTCAGTTCTAGGTCACTGCACTGTGTGTCTATGTTTGTGAGGTAGGAAACAGGGTTGCTGATGTTGGTGGAAATCTATAATGCAGTGTGAAAATAAAATAAACGTATAATATGATGTGATTACTAATAAGGACCATGATTTGTATTTCGCAGAGAATATTCCAGAGAATAGAAAAAAGTCTCTGTGGTCGCCTTTTTTTTTCTTTGGACCCTTTCATGGATCCACATATTTTTTGGATACATATTCCTGCTCATGATCCCATGATTTCAGATTTCACATGTTCTGACCAATCCACGTTTTGTTTCATACAGTCGAGGCGACTGGTCTTCACGATTAACTAGTTATTCACAGAGTAATCAAATCTACAGCAGTAGCGGAAGATAATTTCCTATTCGTTATGTTACTTAGCTCAAATTAAGACTGGCATTAGTCAGAACGGATATTTGTGTGGTGATTTCCAATTAAAGAGGTGTATACCCTTCTGCAATTAGTTAACTAAACAGAATTTGTCCGTCCTTTTACCAAGGACTGGGGACCAATTTAATCTAGTTTGATCGGGAGGTTCGTTTGTTTCTTATTCAGATATATAACTACTCTTTTCCCGGTGATAATTTACGTCTAACCATATCTAGTGTGTTCAGTATAAATAATGGGTGAACATTTATATATATATATATATATATATATATATATATATATATATATATATATATATATATATATATATATATATATATATATATATATATATATATATATATATATATATATATATATATATATCAATTTGCCAAAAGCCAGGAAAAGACATTGACTGATGATATAGACCAGAATTTCAACACCATTTCAACAGTATATAAGGAAAGTAGCAAATCATGCTTAGGATTCCAGGAAAGGAAGAAGCAAGACTGGATAACACCAGAAACACTAAACACCATAAAGATGAGAAAGGAAATGAAAAGAAAGAAAACAGAAGCGAAGTCCCCCAGGTTAAAGCAACTATATAGCGAACAGTACAGCCAGCTGGACAGGGAAGTTAAACGCCAAACCCGAGCCAACAAAAGGAATTTCCTAGACGATCTTAAACAGGCAGAAGAGGCAGCACTGAGAAATGAACAAAGCACAGTATACAAAATAACTAAATTCATCAGCGGAAAACAAGGTGCAAACAATATTACATTAGTAAGAGATAAGCAAGGAAATCTCATCAAGACAGCAGAGGGACAGGAAACAAGATGGGCAGAGCACTTCAGAGAAACTCTGAACAAGGAAATACCAGAGACACAATTGAATGTTCCTGAGGCTGAAAATGATCTAGATGTAAATACAGACATTCCACGAAAAGAAGAAATCATCACAGCAATCAAAGGGTTAAAGAACGGTAAAGCTCCGGGCCATGATAACTTAAATGCAGAGCTATTTAAGACAGACCCTGAGCTAGCAGCAGAACTATTAGAACCACTATTTGCACAAGTGTGGAAAACGGGGACAACACCATCAGAGTGGAACAAAGGAATAATTGTCAAATTGCCCAAAAAGGGAGATCTTGCAGACTGCAATAATTGGAGAGGAATCACTCTTCTCTCAGTTCCCAGCAAAATACTAGGCAGGATAATTATACAGAGAATTTCAAAGGCAGTAGACTACAAACTGAGGAAAGAACAAGCAGGATTTAGAAAGAACAGAAGATGTGTAGACCATATATTCATTCTCAGGAACATTATAGAGCAGTGCTCAGAATGGCAAAGACAGCTTTACATAAATTTTGTTGATTTTGAAAAGGCTTTTGACAGCATACATAGGGACAGTTTATGGAAAATACTGAGGGCTTATGGAATTCCAAGCTGCATAGTGGCAATCATAAAAAGCCTCTATGCCAACTTTACGTGTAGTGTTGGGCAGAGCAACCTAACCTTCGAGGTGAAGACAGGAGTACGACAGGGATGCCCCTTATCAACCACTCTATTTTTAACAGTCATAGACTGGGTGATGCGCCAGACAACAGAGGGCAGTCCAAGAGGAATAAGATGGACTACATTTTCTACATTGGAAGACCTGGAATATGCAGATGACATTGCACTGCTGGCACATTCACATCAACACATCCAGGAAAAAACGGATAGACTTAATAAATTTAGCCAGCAGGTGGGCTTGAACATCAATTTAAAGAAGTCTGAGGTCATGACGCTCAATGTGAGCAACCCTGAGCCCATATCAGTAAGGAATCAGCAATTGGTACAGACAGATACCTTCACATACCTAGGAAGCATAGTAACACCAGACGGTGGGGCAGGCAAAGATATCAACATCAGAATGAATAAGGCAAGAACAGCCTTCTTTAGCCTAAATAACATCTGGAAGTCCTCCCAATACAGCACAAGCACAAAATTAAGATTATACCAGAGCTGCGTGCTTTCTGTGCTTCTCTATGGTGCGGAATGCTGGAGAGTCACAGAGAAGGAAATGTCAAAATTGTCCTCTTTTCACACAACATGCCTAAGAAAAATTCACCGCATTTTTTGGCCGAATACCATCACCAACCAAGATCTGCTTACTCGTAGCAAGCAAGAGGACATGCACACCATCATAGCTGGCAGACGCTGGAGCTGGGTTGGTCATGTCCTCAGAAGAGACCCCGATGCCATCACAAGAACAGCTATGCTTTGGACCCCTGAAGGAAAGCGAAAGAGAGGCCGACCAAAAACAACTTGGCGGAGGACTGTGGAGGCTGAGATGCAAAGAATGAACCAGAACTGGGGCACTGTACGAAGGATGGCCACCGACCGTGCAAAGTGGAATCAATTTGTTGTTGCCCTACAAGACGCCACTAGGCGTGATGGCCACTGACTGCTTTGACAGTCGGTGGTTAAGGATCGAAGAAAAAGAAGAATATATATATATATATATATATATATATATATATATATATAGATATATATATATATATATATATATATATATATATATATATATATATATATATATATATATATATAACACTATAGGCCAGATTACACAGGACAAAAAACCTTGAGAATGCAGCACAGTAACAAATGATAGGCGCTGCACGGATTCAAACCAGGGACCATCCCAAGGGCGCCATCACTTTGCTATGAGAGTGATTCCGTGACATGACAAGCGACCAGCTAAGCAAAAAAAAAAACACAGAGAGAGAGAGAGAGAGAGAGAGAGAGAGAGAGAGAGAGAGAGAGAGAGAGATAGAGAGAGGAGTAACGCTCTCAAGACACTTCACGCAGCTATAGAATAAAGGACACAGAACGATGCTGACATTTTTATAGGCTGTATAGCCACCATGACTTTCCTATTCACTAATATAAGCCGAATAACGCGTAAACATAGTGTGGTAGTACTGAAGTAGACGACAGATGGTTATGAATAATCAAAAGTGGCATTTGCTGGCTTAAGGAGCGGATGTGCGAACATATAAATATTAGGAAGGAAAACTTCGGCCTATAAGTAGAAACTTTTAACGTTACTATTTTAACGTTACTATTTAACGTTACTTACTATTTAACGTTGTTATTTAACGTTGCTATTTAACGTTACTATTTAACATTACTATTTAACGTTACTACAGTGTATTTAACGAAAACGGGTAAACTGAAGCCACTCGTAAGATATAATGCAGGACATTAGACAACAAAACTCTAACGGTCCGGGTCAGCGCATTCGTAAATACAGCATATTACAGTATCACCCATCACGTGGTAATTCGGGTTTTTACAGTATTTAATAGAGACAAACCTCACTTTCCGCCTAAACAGTCCCCTGTTAACAGTAAGTTAACTGTCCCCTGTTCGCTCCAAGTTAAGACTGACGAGTAGGCAGAAAAAGAACTGTAACTTTAATTCCGCCCAGACGTTAACGGTGTCAGGTGTCCACGGGTTGATGCTTGTGTAAAAAAAATGAACTTTACACGGGATATTGCTTAAGTTTCGCAAATAGTCTGATAATAAAGAATATAAAGGGTCTGTACAAAGTCTTGCACCAGCGGTCATAAAATTATTTGATGTGTTTTGTTTTATTCAAATAATTTGCTTTAAAATACTGCAATGACTTTCAAATGTACGCCAGTGCGTAAAGGTTGCTTATTACTTATATTAGAAGGAAGCGATTCATTTTCTTTGGGCATGCCATGAAACGAAGAAAGCTAGAGTGTACTGTGACAACTGGGAAGATTGAAGGAACAAAGTGATATAGGACGACAAAGAGGGGAGATACTGGACTGTAGTCTGACAATGGGGTATGTAAACAAGTCTACAACGGGAACTGGATAAACAGAGTTGGGGGACAGGAGGTTGTGGAGAGACATGGTCACCAAAGCCAGCTGGCATGGTACTTGAAGATGAAGAAGAAGAAGACGGAGGAGAAAGAAGAAAAAGAGAAGCAGAAGGAGAAAAAAGAAGAAGAGAAGAAAGCAGAGGAGAAGAACAAGAAGGAGGAGGAGAAAGAAAAAGAAGGAGGGGGAGAAAGAAAAAGGAGGGGGAGAAAGAGGAAGAAGAGAAAGAAGGAGAAGGAGAAAGAAGAAGAGAAGAAGGAGAAAAAAGAAAGAGGAGGAAAAAAGAAAGAGGAGGAGAAAAAATAAGGAGGAGAAAAAAGAAGAAGGAAGAGGAGGGGAAAGAAGGAGGAGGAGAATGAAGAAGAAGAGAAGAAGAAGAAAGAAGGAGAATAATAATAAGACGACAAAGAAGAAGGAGGAGAAAGAAGAAGAAGAAACAGTAGCAGGGGTCAGAGTGGCTAAGAAGTATGGAGTCCACCTCTAATTCTAAAGGTACGAGGTTTGCTCTCAGTACAGGGAATATAATTGATGGCATTTTTGTCAGAATCAGTGTTTCTTAATGATATCATACTCCACCCTGATCTCCTAGGTAGTGAGATCCGATGCCTAGCCTTCTCTGATCAGGACGAAAAAATAGGAGATCCCGTGTGCAAGTTGCGTACGTTAAAAATCCCTCGGCAGTTGGAAATCATAAAGAGTAGGCCATACGGTCACTGCCATGGCAAAACAAGTGCTACGGGGTTCGTGCACTGTGCTGAGATCCTCCTTGTGTGTTCTAAGGGAGGTGGTCGGAGCACTGATGGGAGTTGTCCGTTTGCAATGAAGATGGTCATTAAAACCAAAAACCAAACCAATATCAGATATATACGGAACAAATAAAATGCCAATGGGAGAAGCTTTTTCGATTTCTAATAGGTAATAAATGGGTTAACAAACATGTCATGCATATAAGCTGTTCAAGGCTCCAACAAGAAAATGTCAGATATCTATAGAATTGAAAAGTCCCAGGAATAAGAAACTTCTCAGACTACAAATGGGAATGGGCTATTTCAGAATAAAAGAACTTTACAGTGCAGAATGACTTCAAGGCAATATACAGCATTTCTTATTAAAACGTAGGAGGTAAGAACAACAGAGAATCCCAATATTAGAATATTTTCAGGCATCCAATAACTATAGAACGTGTGTTAGGAATAGTCAGACATAGGGAACTGCATAATATAGGCAGTGTTTAACAAGAACACAAATTCATATAGAGTGGTTAGTGGGGATATGCAGGGATAGTGACGGTCTAGAGTGGTTCTTGTAAGACATGTTACTTATGACAAACGAAAGTCAGTTAAATATCAAACCAGACCCATCAAGCTGTAACACCCCTCCCTTTTTTTCTTGTGTTTGTGTGTTTTGTTTTGTTGATTTTTTTAAATCTGGTTTTTCTTATTTGTTGTTGTTTCGCACCATGACAAGTATGACGAGACTACCATTTTCTGATTAAGAAAAAAAGCACACAATTAGAACATTTTAATTTACTTTATTCACAATAACTGGACAGGAGACACAATGCATATCGGCAACTGAAATTCTCCCCCTTTTTAGGGCAGATATGTGTGACAGACTGTTTGGGAGGGGGGGGGGGGCATGGGAGGGCTGCACTCACACACACGAACATTCACACAATTTTACACATTTGACTGACTATTTGAGAGATTAAATGATACAATATTTAGATATTGGAAATCAAACATTTTTTTCTTGAATTATCTACACCATATATCCAAATTATAACTCACCAGAAGTTGAACGGGATATATGGCCTTGTGTGTGTGTCATAATTATAACGACTCGAAGTTTGAACGGGATACTTTTATTCATCAATTAAAATAAAATGGTAACTTAAAAAGGTTAAGCATGGGACTTGCAACCTCATTGTGCACGGCTAACTGCTACAGAAACTATCACTGCCAGAGCATATGACTTGCTTTGAGCGCAGGCTTAATGCAAGAAGCCCAATTACATTGTTGACACCGTGCTTGTTAAGGGGCGAAAAGCGGACTAGAGAGCATAGTTATGCGACTGTAGAACACGACAATGTACGATCTCTCTATTCTTGCCGGCAGAAGCTAATGCGACTAACAGTGTGTTTGTCGCTCTGTGTGTGTCACTAATAAGGTGGTCCATTACAAACCAGGTCTTGACTGGCGGGTCTATAACTGCTTTCTTACAGTAACAGTATCTTAATATTCAAAAAGAACTGCACTTCTATGAATATTCTCCATTAATGTGTAGTCGAAAGCGTTCCTATCAATCACACGAATCACTGAGAAATAATTCTCCATTCACTGATTTTAAATCGTTTGGCACTAAACATGGGCGTGGCTAAATATGTTGGCCAGGCAAGACATGGGACGATACTGTAGAAACGGCAAAGCCAAAAAGGCAAATGACAAATACAAGTTTGGAACAACAATCGATTTTATGAACTTTCACTTACCTTTTTATCAACAAAGGCACATGCGAGGTCATGTAAAACCGTTATTGTTAATTCTGTGTCTACGTAAACTGGTTCTCGCATCAACCCAATTTGCATGAAAAAAGGAATCCGTCCTCGCCCGAGGCATTGCTCGGACTCCATGTTCGAGTAAAACTATTCGGCACTTTACACAGCCTGCAACTTATATGGCACTTATATATCCTTTCATAAAACGAAACTGAACCGACGATGACAACTCACTATCTGGATTTGGGATGTGCTATCATGTTCCTTCGTTTAAAAAAAAATGCCCACTCAATGACTGTGGTGCAGCATCAAGTTTACACAAGTGTACGCTCTGTTATAGCCCGCCACTGAAGTGTGGGGCATAGAGTTTTGTTAAAACCGGGCCAGTTTACTCACTTTACAAGTGTAGACGGTTGTGCATGGTGATAAACATTATGTGTTTATATTTCTTGTTGACAATATAAAAACAGACTCGCGTTGCTTGTTTAACCTGGAATCTTGTTGTATGCGACACTGTGCCTCACTGTCACTGTAAGGCCACACTTTCTGCTATTACTAAACGTGTGTCTAGTGCGAATATCCTCATTCAGAATCAGTGCGAATTTAATTACGACGTTCTTTGTCGTAAAGGAATACAAATAATACACAGATCTTTCACTTTACACCGTCGTATAAAACAACACCGGTGAACTGTTTCAGAGATGTAGTGATCAGTGTTGGGTGAATATTTGAATGCAATTACTTTTTAAAGTATATCTTTAGAAAGATGGCTTTGACACTTGCGACTCGGACACATAGACATCATATTTACCAGACCTATTTCTGATAGACATAGTTGTTGACGAAAATTTTGTGGACATGGCTTCCTGCTCAGAGTCGGTGACTACTGACAGCCAAAAAACAAACAGTTTATCGAATCGTTCTGACACTCACCCTGATGCTGAAGTGAATGATACAGAGATCAAGGGATACTTGATGAAAAGGGCTCGACTTTCTAGAAAATGGAAACGTCAGTGGTTTTTACTGAAGAATTGTACCCTATATTACAGTGAGTCACCAGAGGTAGGTTAGGTAGGCTATACGGTATTCAGCAGTTGCACAACAGTAACCACTACTGATAAGATGTAGGGCACAGTTATAGGATCATAATCATTGTAATTGTATGATTGTTATTGTAACAATATTTATGATTATATGATGTCTGCGCTACGCAGCTGTTTAGAATCTAAATGAAACGAATTTCCTTACAACATTGATTAAAATGTGTTTGGTGTCGTAGGCCTATTTAAAAAAAAAAAAGATTTTTATTAGCAAGCGAGCTAGAAAACTAAATGTACAAAAACAGATTTTCGATTTTTATTAAGCAAGCCCCTTCGGTCATTATCAGCTAGAAAAAGAAAAAAAACTGGTAAAAAAACACCCTAGTACACCTAGATTTTGAATTTTATGCTACTTTTGGGTGGTTTATGGGCTACTTTAAGCTATTTTCGGATTACTGTGGGAAAAAACAGAAAGTTTATCTAAGTGGCGTTCTTCAACTATTGAAAGAAAATAACACCTAGACGGGACCAATAAAAGCTAGATCTGGATGAATCCACCTAGGAGTGGCAACACTGGTATGACTGACTATGGGAATGCGCCCCTAAGGTGATAGCCTTCGGCTGCTTTTTTGCCTGGTGTTCCTTTCGGCGTGTTCTTTTCACTTCTAGCTGGAGTGTCCTCTCCAGCGTGAGCTTAGGGGGAGTTGGGTTAATAGAATAACAAATGCACAACATTAAAAATCCCTGACAGTTGAATGTTGAAGCAAATGATCTACTGAACATATCAAGCAAAATGTGCAAAGTTCAACCGATATTGTCTGCTGTCACAGTGAAATTTCATTACTGTGCATAACATGTCACTCAGTGAGGGAGTAATTCCTGCAAAAGCAAATCTGGATGTAAACCAGTAAATCTAGGCAAAAACTATTAAAATTGAGTATAAAAACATTTCTACCACATGAAAATAGCACTGGCTATGTTTACAATATTGAAATTTATACAATACAGGTTATATTGAACTAGATATTGTTTCTGGCCAAGGAAACGTAACTTGCTGCCAGAATGCATTTTCACACACAAAAATCATTTAGGCATCAGGATGCTGATGACAGATGTGAACTTGGTATGATGTAGGAGAGGGTTTCTTAACCTGTGGTCCATGATTGGGTTCTAGCAGGCCTGTGTAAATAACCTAATATTTAAAATGTAAAGTTGGTTTTGTTGTAAATGCTTTTATGTACTTTTTTTTTTTTTGTCAAGAAGGGGTTCATAGCCTTCATTGGACAATCAACGGGGTCCATGGCACACAGAAAAAAAATTCTTATCTTTCCTAAGGAAATAACTATTGTTTATTGCCAGTGGAGTGCTACTTGATGTCACATTGCTTGCTGACATATGATGATCTTGACAAATGTGAACTTGGTTTGACATAGCTTCTTTTTGCAGCTATCCTGTGGAAATAACCATTGTTTATAGCTAGTGGAGTGTAACTAGATGTCAGAATGCTTGCTCACAAAAGATCATATTCTTTCTGCTGACAAATGTAAACCAAGTATGAGTTAATGTCAGTTTTTAACAACAATCATTACTTGTTGTCAGTGGAGTATTTAATTGATATCCTATTTCATCTCCTTTTGCATTCATTATGGAAATTGAGCCACCACTGCGCTGGCCTAGTTGAAAACACATGATTTCTGCAGTGGGAGGTTTCTGTAGCAATTTATTTCACATGATGAAGTTGCTAGCCCATGTACAACATCAGATTAGTCACCTTATATGATATGCCCCAGGGAGCAGTAGTTATAATTCTTACTGATCTCCTCAGAGACACCTAGAATCTACACGGGACATGTCAGGGTGCTTATTTATGAAAAAAAATATTTTGGCTTCGGAACCATGGGGATAAAGGTTTGGGTGAAATAGGAACACCGGGCTCAAAGGGTTAATAATTATGTTTTATAAAGTGTTATTTGTCTTGACCTCTACACCTCACGGTAGAAGGGGAACGACTAAGTAAGTAAGTTATTTGTCTTGCCGCCCTGTTATTTGTCTTGCTGCCCTGTGTAGTTCCTGTGGGTCTCTGAAAAGACAAAGAAAGAATAGAACTACTGCACCATCAGGCACCTCCTGCAGTGTGACTAATATGAGGTTGTGCTTGAGGCTGGCAGCCTCATCATGTTAAACAAATTGCCGCAGAAACTACCGCTACAAAAGCGTGTGAATGCTTAGTGGAAGGGGACCATCTACAGTGGTGTATCCATACTCCGTAAAGAAGACAGAATAAATTTTGATTATTGTTTCTCTTGCTGCTTTACTTCACAGGGATCGCTGAAGAAGATTTCACTAACAGACGCAGACATTTCTGAAACAAGAGTTGACAAGAAAAAATTTGCATTCCGGATAAGGAGTAAGCAGAATGGAAGAACATATTACATTCATGCTGAAAACGAACTCACACAGAACAGTTGGATGCAAGCAATATGTTTTGCAAAAGCTGCTGGGAATCATGGAAGCGCATCCCAAGCGTGTTCCATTCAGTGATGGCAGCTAGCACTTCCAGTGTTACACTTTTACAAATATTTAGTTGAAAATAACTGTGATATTTTGTTACGAGCGCTTGTCATCATCATTATCATCATGCTTTTACTGATTTAATAATTATTAGAGTTTACTCTGTAAGTTTAATTATGATTTGAAGTGTCGCTTATTAAACTTGAAGGAAGTGATACATATTACCTAAATATTACCATTATTTTATTGGGTTAGATAACTATTACACAAAAGTATTTCCTACTAGCGTCCATTGGTGGATTGGTTAGAACACTGCTTTTCAAGGCAAAGTTAACCAGGTTCAAAACCTGGATGCGTCACATTCCAGTCCATCCAGCTGTAAATGAGTACCTAATTCTGCTCTTGAGTTAGGGAAGGCAAATGCAGCAAGGAAGGGAACCAATAACCCCACCTCATAAAGCTAAGACCTTGTATAAATGAAGTCTTTAACACGTATCTCCCCTACAGCAGTATCCTTTACCTTATGTATTCTGCTAGGACTTGATGATAGAAGAGATGTACATTATGATGGATACTGATGGAAAAAAAATGACTTTCTCAACAAGTTAGCTCTATGCAATAAATTTTTCTTCTCCTGGAGTGATGTGTAATGTACAAAGATTCAAGTAACTAGGTGCATGGACACACAAATATTTTTATCTTGAGAACCATTGTAACATGAGTTATGGAGGGAAAATTTCTTAAAGTGGTGGCAACAGGTTTGGTTCAGTTTTTTTTAATTTTTGTTCTGTCATTTTATTTTTTAAGCCCATGAGTCTTATCCATCCTTTCTCTCCCCCCACCCCCCCCCACCCCCCCCCCCCCCCCCCCCATTCTTCCCCCAATAAACGCAGATTTAAAAAAGAAAACAAAACAGATAGAAAAGGCTGAGGATTTCTCTCTCTAAATGTTCATGATTGTCACATTCCTCTAAAGTGGTACCATCTAATTGGTATCCATAAGCCTGATAACTTACTTTAGTTTCATATGCCCTGTTATTGCCTTTTTTGTTGTGACTAGTCATTATGATATTATAATTTAGTGGGTAACTGATTTCAGTATTAAAGAAGAAGAAAAATAATCAGACATCTTTTACTACCTTGAGGTACAAACTTTGTATCATTATTTCTTGTGTATTTCATTTCACAGTTTTTCATAATCCCCATGACAGGGTCAGCCTAAAGTAACAGAAGAGAGCACTATTAAGGTTATTGCTGACAATATTAAAACCATCATGTGATTTGTATATTTTTAAGTAACAAAAACAAAAAAAATAGACTTTTGATTTCTTGTTTTTTGCTCACAAGAACATATTTGTGATTTTACAGGAGTTTGTACATAGTATCACACCAGAATAGTATTTTTTTTTTTTTTTTGTAAGTCGGAATTAGTTACAGTTGTTTATTCACTCAGTTACTGAAAATGTGTAACGTATTTTCTAATGCATGGGTATTTTGAATGCTGTACATTCGTGCTTGGGCTGAATAGTGGGGCTGTTACCTTCTGGTTCCTTGATAATAATTTCTGGTCCAGAAAAGTGAGGGACTTAAGAGAAGTCTGAAGTTTGAGTGTGCTTATATCATCATTTGCCTGTTTTTTGCTCCTTATGGAATATTGCGCCACCACTGCCACTCATTCCCTGGCAAGAAGCCTGCACCAAGCATTCATGTGCTGTTGCTGTGGTGGTTTATGTAACAGTTTGTGTTACATGATGAGGTTGCCGACCTCATGTACAACCTCATGTTGGTTGTCTTGTACATGCCTGAGTAAGCAGTAGTCCTAGTCTTTCTATGTCTCATCAAAGACCCCACCCCGACCCCGCCACCCCCCCCCCCCCCCCAACAGGGACGGACTAAATGGGGCATGCTTATGTACTCTTATGTGAGTTTCTAAGAGAGAGCGAGAGAGTTGTCTGAGAATTGTGTAGTTTGATGTATACAATTCGGCTTGATATGCATGGGCATTATACCTATAGAAAAATTGAGATGTTGATACCATTGTAGTACTTGTACTTAAAATGATATTTGATATTTGGAGATCACAAAAACACATGGAGAGGAAAGTAGAGATAGAAATGAAAAGGGTAAAGAAGCCATGCAATGACCTTGAGTGGATGGTACAGGAGGAGAGGACTTTGTTCCTAGAGGAGCTGAAGTGTAATAGGTGAATGATATTTGTGTGTGAGGCTTGATGAATATGTTTTAAGTATAAATCAAGGCTGTGGAGTCTTGTCTTTTTTTTAGTGGAGTTAGAGTTGGGAGTCGGTAAAAAATGTCCGGACTCCGGCTCTGAATTTTATGAAATATGACTAGTAAACAAACTGAAGTCAAAGTCGGACTTCTAAGATTTCAGGAGTCGATTTAGAAAATTTGTTGGCCGACTCCACGACCCTGGTATTAATAATAATCATAATTATATATGAATTATTTTTTTTAAACTGTAGAATATAGACACAGAACATATTTTTCGAGTTTAATGTTTGACAGTTGTTACAGATACATATTGGTGCATAGTTTAAAATTCTCAGATGAAGTTTATAATTTTCCTAAGTATATACCAGCTATGTTTTTTGTAATTAAGATACAGAAATTAAGTGTGCAACTGAGGTATAACAAGAACAGTGTATATTTTGTTACTGATAAAACTCATGTATTGTCTTTTGTTTGCAATTAAGTTACATTAGCCAGACCTAGAAAATGAGCACAAAAATGGTAGACTTTGATGCAGAGTTTAACTTCAAAGAAAAAAGAAAATATAACAGACCCAGAAAAGATAATTAGAGAGAAGCTTTATCAGAAATAGAAGTTCTTGACTTTAGAGAAAAAGAAAATCTAACAGACCCAGAAGAGATAATTGGAGAGAAACATCAGAAATAGAAGCTCTTGACTTCAAAGAAAAAGATAATCTAGACCCAGAAGAGATAATTGGAGAGAAACATTATCAGATATAAAAGTTCTTGACTTAAATAAAAAGAAAATGCAACACCAAGAAGAGATAACTGGAGAGAAACGTTATCAGATGTAGAAGGGAATTTGTGGAAGGTTGTGCTTGCAGCAAATGATCTCATTAGTATGGAATGCTGTAGAAGCAACAGAAGAACATAAAACAAAATCAGCTACATTCAGACTTGTCCACCCTGAAGACATATTTCCGTATTTATGAATTTTACTGTTCATGATTCACCCTGAGAACAAGCAGCATTTCCGAAGATCTGTTTATCATTGTGCACTTTTGAAAAGCATGTTTTAATCTTCACGGCAGGCAGCTATTTAGATGTTCTCTTAGACGAACCATGTAGACATTGAAAACACAAGCAAACATGTTAAAACACTACAGTGCCTTAATTGTGGTTGTCATTAATAGTTTTTAGTTTCTCATAAATGTTCACATTTAGTGTGTGCTTCAATGTTTTCCGTCTACATGGAAATATTTTCTTTTTGGGTCCCATTAACATTGTGTTCAGTTCATTATCATGTATATTTGTTCACTTCATTATATATCTATATTACTTTGTGCACATCATAGTCTTGTTTATTTGTCATTAATGAGTTTTGTGTGTGTGGTAAAATTTATCTTTTAATTCATTGTTATTTGTGGTTTTCATGTCATTGATCTTGTGCTTTTGTTAATTTCATTGTATTTGTCATTTCATTAGTTTTTACTGTACGACTTTACAGTTCATTATATATATATGTGTGTGTATATATTTTTTTAAGTGGTTCAGGGGTGTTCATTTCATTTTGTGAGTATTCAACAATGTGATCCATATTTGGTGATTAGTCACATGCTGTATTTGTCACATATGTAATCAGTCATATATAACGTTTGTATTTTGCAAACTTGTTGAACATACAGTAATAATAAATGAGGTACTTTTTATTTTTATTTTTTCTTAATTTTCTGGTTCCAATATGCTCATTACTTTCATTCATTCATAACCCTCCACTTTGATGTACAATTTAGGGATTCTCTGCATGATTCCTGACCATGACTGCAGTACAAGTGACCAAAGTTCTATAAGAACATATCAACAATGTCTACTGCATGCAAGTCATCTTGAATAATTGACTGACAAGTGACATAATTATTTGGGACCAAATACAAAGTCAAGGAATGTTAGTTCAGGATAAAAATTTTTGAAAGTTGGACTTTAGTAGGATGGGATTAGAACTGATTTTGGAAATGTACTCTGAACATTCCAAGTAGCAAAAAGAATGCCCCCTGCTCCATCTGAATCTCTTAATCTGCCTTTTAAAGCTTCCCTACACTGCTTGTCATGGTTTCTGATTCCACATATGGGTTGTGGATAATGCTTTTCTCTTGTTGAAATGTGTCTGAAAATATAATGTCAACAATACCGTGCCATTTGTTTTACAAAAAAATAAAATTCTTTTGCATTTTTGTGTGTACTGCTTTATTTCATGTATTTGCTTATTGGTTTTTGCTTTACATTTCTTATGCCATTGTGATACATTTTTAGCTTTTCAGTACATCTTACACCTGTTGTCTTTTTTTGCAGTTTTATTTGTGATTGTCAATAATGCTATATTTTGTTCCAGTAACATTTGTTTCAATAAGTTGGTTGTGCTTACTGCAATATTTTTCATGGGTATAATGTGTTTTGTTTATTTTTATTTTTTTGCTTGGTTTTGTTTTTTTAATTAACGTTACTTTTATTAATCATTTCTGCATCAGGTAAGTTTTAGATATATGTCATTTTGTCAGTGCAGTAGATGTTTTTTTCACCAGTAGGCTTGCTCCAAGTTAGAGAATAAATATGCGAGAATTTTAGGACTACTGCTGTCTCCGGCAGGTGTCGTACAAGGTGACCAATATGAGGCTGACAACCTCATCATGTAAAACAGACTGCTACAGAAACTACTGGTGTAGGAGCACATGAGTGCTGGGTGCAGATTTCCTACAACAAGACTAAGCTGCAGTGTGTGGTTCCCAGTGGTCTCTGAAGAGACAAAGAAAAACTAGGACTACTAGACCCTCAGGCATGTCATCGTACGGGTGGTTAATATGGGGCTGGCAACCTCATCACGTAAAACATCACCACAGACAGCACTGCTGCAAGAGAAATATGACTGCTTGGGGCAGGCTTCCTGCAGGGGGAATCAGCTACAGTGGTGGTTCCATGCTCCATAGGGAGCAAAAAAAGAAAATGAGGACGATGAAGAGATGTCTTTAGTTGACTGTCTTTCTGTGTATGGAGAGATGTCTTTAGTTGACTGTCTTTCTGTGTATGGAGAGATGTCTTTAGTTGACTGTCTTTCTGTGTATGGAGAGATGTCTTTAGTTGACTGTCTTTCTATTTATGAAGAAATGTCTTTAGTTGACTGTCTTTCTATTTATGAAGAGATGTCTTTAGTTGACTGTCTTTCTATTTATGAAGAGATGTCTTTAGTTGACTGTCTTTCTATGTATGCAGAGATGTCTTTGGTTGACTGTCTTTCTGTGTATGGAGAGATGTCTTTGGTTGACTGTCTTTCTATGTATGCAGAGATGTCTTTGGTTGACTGTCTTTCTGTGTATGGAGAGATGCCTTTGGTTGATTGTCTTTCTATTTATGGAGAGATGCCTTTGGTTGATTGTCTTTCTATTTATGGAGAGATGTCTTTGGTTGACTGTCTTTCTATGTATGCAGAGATGTCTTTGGTTGACTGTCTTTCTATGTATGGAGAGATGTATTTAGTTGACTGTCTTTCTATGTATGGAGAGATGTCTTTAGTTGACTGTCTTTCTGTGTATGGAGAGATGTCTTTAGTTGACTGTCTTTCTATGTATGGAGAGAAATCCAGGGTTTTCTTCGTGGAAAGACGTCCTCTGTTAACTTTCGTTCTTTTTGTTGATAGAAATTAATAGTTTTCTTATCATTCTACTCTTCCACAGTCCTATGTTTTAGGCAGTGAGAGATAGTATGAAAGGTAGTTTTACAAAATGAACATTTTTTCTGTGACAGTCTTACTGTGGTCTCCTGTGTTTTATTCTACATTTTAGACAAGTCATTCTAATATATCCATGTTTTTTAACATCATTCCATAACCCATATCTTAAAATTAATATGTAGGCTGTTGTAAATGTAATCTCTTGTAAGTAATATTTTTAACATTACCTCTTTTGTACTTATGCAATGTAAGGTAGTTGTACTACATCATACAGTAAGGTAGTTGTATTACATCATACAGTAAGGCTGTAGCTTGTAGATGATTTAGAAGTTGTATAATCGTCATTTTATTTTTTGCACGTTATGATGCATGGAGCAATAGCTCCCCTGGCAGAAAGCCTGCACAACAGCTTTTATGTGCTCTTGCAGCAGTGGTATCTGTAGCAGTTTGTTTTAAATGATGAGTTTGCCAGCTGTTATATATATGATGAGTTTGCCAGCTGTTATATATGATGAGTTTGCCAGCTGTTATATATATGATGAGTTTGCCAGCTGTTATATATGATGCGTTTGCCAGCTGTTATATATGATAAATTTGCCAGCTGTTATATATGATGAGTTTGCCAGCTGTTATATATGATGAGTTTGCCAGCTGTTATATATGATGAGTTTGCCAGCTGTTATATATGATAAATTTGCCAGCTGTTATATATGATGAGTTTGCCAGCTGTTATATATGATGAGTTTGCCAGCCGTATGCAAAACCTCATATTAGTCACCTCTCACAACATGCATGAGGGGTGCAGTTGTCCTGTATTTTTTTTTTTCGTCTCATCAGAGACCACTAGGAACTTGATGGGGGCTAGCTTTATAGGGGCCTACACCCCGTCCAATTAACAGAGTGGTTACAGCGCTGATCTCTCACGGTAAAGGTGCCGGGTTTAATTCACAGCTTCAACACGCTTCAGTCTACCCAGCTGTAAATGGGTACCTGACTTTGCACTTGAGTTAAAGAAGGAAAAGGCAGTGAGGAAGGGAACTGGTCACTCCCCCGCTGGACCTAGTATAGTGAAGTCTGTAACACTTCACTCTCCTTCGGCAGTATCTTCTATGGATCTACCTTTACCTGTTGTTACACCCAGAAAATATTTCACTGCTGAAGTAACAGACGCTAAATCTCTATTCTCTGTCTGAGGTCAAGGTTGGATCCTTTCTTCTAAGCTAAATCTCTATTCTCTGTCTGAGGTCAAGGTTGGATCCTTTCTTCTAAGCTAAATCTCTATTCTCTGTCTGAGGTCAAGGTTGGATCCTTTCTTCTAAGCTAAATCTCTATTCTCTGTCTGAGATCAAGGTTGGATCCTTTCTTCTAAGCTAAATCTCTATTCTCTGTCTGAGGTCAAGGTTGGATCCTTTCTTCTAAGCTAAATCTCTATTCTCTGTCTGAGGTCAAGGTTGGATCCTTTCTTCTAAGCTAAATCTCTATTCTCTGTCTGAGGTCAAGGTTGGATCCTTTCTTCTAAGCTAAATCTCTATTCTCTGTCTGAGATCAAGGTTGGATCCTTTCTTCTAAGCTAAATCTCTATTCTCTGTCTGAGGTCAAGGTTGGATCCTTTCTTCTAAGCTAAATCTCTATTCTCTGTCTGAGGTCAAGGTTGGATCCTTTCTTCTAAGCTAAATCTCAATTCTCTGTCTGAGATCAAGGTTGGATCCTTTCTTCTAAGCTAAATCTCAATTCTCTGTCTGAGATCAAGGTTGGATCCTTTCTTCTAAGCTAAATCTCTATTCTCTGTCTGAGATCAAGGTTGGATCCTTTCTTCTAAGCTAAATCTCTATTCTCTGTCTGAGATCAAGGTTGGATCCTTTCTTCTAAGCTAAATCTCTATTCTCTGTCTGAGATCAAGGTTGGATCCTTTCTTCTAAGCTAAATCTCTATTCTCTGTCTGAGATCAAGGTTGGATCCTTTCTTCTAAGCTAAATCTCTATTCTCTGTCTGAGATCAAGGTTGGATCCTTTCTTCTAAGCTAAATCTCTATTCTCTGTCTGAGATCAAGGTTGGATCCTTTCTTCTAAGCTAAATCTCTATTCTCTGTCTGAGATCAAGGTTGGATCCTTTCTTCTAAGCTAAATCTCAATTCTCTGTCTGAGATCAAGGTTGGATCCTTTCTTCTAAGCTAAATCTCTATTCTCTGTCTGAGGTCAAGGTTGGATCCTTTCTTCTAAGCTAAATCTCAATTCTCTGTCTGAGATCAAGGTTGGATCCTTTTCTTCTAAGCTAAATCTCTATTCTCTGTCTGAGGTCAAGGTTGGATCCTTTCTTCTAAGCTAAATCTCTATTCTCTGTCTGAGATCAAGGTTGGATCCTTTCTTCTAAGCTAAATCTCTATTCTCTGTCTGAGATCAAGGTTGGATCCTTTCTTCTAAGCTAAATCTCTATTCTCTGTCTGAGGTCAAGGTTGGATCCTTTCTTCTAAGCTAAATCTCTATTCTCTGTCTGAGATCAAGGTTGGATCCTTTCTTCTAAGCTAAATCTCTATTCTCTGTCTGAGATCAAGGTTGGATCCTTTCTTCTAAGCTAAATCTCTATTCTCTGTCTGAGATCAAGGTTGGATCCTTTCTTCTAAGCTAAATCTCTATTCTCTGTCTGAGATCAAGGTTGGATCCTTTCTTCTAAGCTAAATCTCTATTCTCTGTCTGAGGTCAAGGTTGGATCCTTTCTTCTAAGCTAAATCTCTATTCTCTGTCTGAGGTCAAGGTTGGATCCTTTCTTCTAAGCTAAATCTCTATTCTCTCTGTCTGAGATCAAGGTTGGATCCTTTCTTCTAAGCTAAATCTCTATTCTCTGTCTGAGATCAAGGTTGGATCCTTTCTTCTAAGCTAAATCTCTATTCTCTGTCTGAGATCAAGGTTGGATCCTTTCTTCTAAGCTAAATCTCTATTCTCTGTCTGAGATCAAGGTTGGATCCTTTCTTCTAAGCTAAATCTCTATTCTCTGTCTGAGATCAAGGTTGGATCCTTTCTTCTAAGCTAAATCTCTATTCTCTGTCTGAGATCAAGGTTGGATCCTTTCTTCTAAGCTAAATCTCTATTCTCTGTCTGAGATCAAGGTTGGATCCTTTCTTCTAAGCTAAATCTCAATTCTCTGTCTGAGATCAAGGTTGGATCCTTTCTTCTAAGCTAAATCTCTATTCTCTGTCTGAGATCAAGGTTGGATCCTTTCTTCTAAGCTAAATCTCAATTCTCTGTCTGAGATCAAGGTTGGATCCTTTCTTCTAAGCTAAATCTCTATTCTCTGTCTGAGATCAAGGTTGGATCCTTTCTTCTAAGCTAAATCTCTATTCTCTGTCTGAGATCAAGGTTGGATCCTTTCTTCTAAGCTAAATCTCTATTCTCTGTCTGAGATCAAGGTTGGATCCTTTCTTCTAAGCTAAATCTCTATTCTCTGTCTGAGATCAAGGTTGGATCCTTTCTTCTAAGCTAAATCTCTATTCTCTGTCTGAGATCAAGGTTGGATCCTTTCTTCTAAGCTAAATCTCTATTCTCTGTCTGAGATCAAGGTTGGATCCTTTCTTCTAAGCTAAATCTCTATTCTCTGTCTGAGATCAAGGTTGGATCCTTTCTTCTAAGCTAAATCTCTATTCTTTGTCTGAGATCAAGGTTGGATCCTTTCTTCTAAGCTAAATCTCAATTCTCTGTCTGAGATCAAGGTTGGATCCTTTCTTCTAAGCTAAATCTCTATTCTCTGTCTGAGATCAAGGTTGGATCCTTTCTTCTAAGCTAAATCTCAATTCTCTGTCTGAGATCAAGGTTGGATCCTTTCTTCTAAGCTAAATCTCTATTCTTTGTCTGAGATCAAGGTTGGATCCTTTCTTCTAAGCTAAATCTCTATTCTCTGTCTGAGATCAAGGTTGGATCCTTTCTTCTAAGCTAAATCTCTATTCTCTGTCTGAGATCAAGGTTGGATCCTTTCTTCTAAGCTAAATCTCAATTCTCTGTCTGAGATCAAGGTTGGATCCTTTCTTCTAAGCTAAATCTCTATTCTTTGTCTGAGATCAAGGTTGGATCCTTTCTTCTAAGCTAAATCTCTATTCTCTGTCTGAGATCAAGGTTGGATCCTTTCTTCTAACTATTGTTGCTTGTATTATTTAAAATGTATTGTTTTGTTTCCATCTTTATTCAACATCTGTTTAGTTAAAACAGTGGTTCCCAAACAGTCGGTGTGCCACACTGGTGTGGCGCGAGAGGATAGCAGATGTAGTGGGAAGATTCAAAGACAGTCAAGGATTTAGAGACATTTTCAAAAAAATTCATTTGCCGAAAATAAATATGGATGTCATTTTCTTATTTATTTTATTAATTTAGATATATGTTATATAATATGGGAAATATATGTATAGAAACCTGTGGAAGTTTCCATATTTTATTCAGTAATATAATTTAATTTGTATCGAATAAATTTTAATAATAATAAAAAATATTTTAAAATAATATAAGTTATAAATAGGAGATTACTTCTAGGAGTATTTTTTTGTTTTTTTAAGGTATTTCTTATTAGGTAAAAATTTGTTGTGCAAGCAAATTTTCATTCCGAAAGTTCAGTTCAGATAAAAATGTTTGGGAACCACTGAGTTAAAAAAAATTCATCAGCACCTGATTTTGTGGAACACTGCAATTTTTTTTTTTCCCTATCAGTCTTCATTGGAAATTGTTGACTAATTCACTTTCTTAATGAAGCATACATGACAGCATTGAATTGAATATGCTGATATGACAAAAAAAAAACCCATTTTAACATATTCATTATTTGTCATGTCATTGAAGTTAGAAAAACAGCTAGTTTGGTGAAATGGAAAACTTGTGTGGAATTACAATTAAGAAAATATAAATTGGTAAACTTTATTTTAATGCAGGTATTCACAGGCATTAGCCTGCATATAGTGTATTGTTTCTTTTTTTTTTTTTTTTTTTCACTTTCTTAAAAATTGATAAGAATGGGCCAGGCTTTGTTGTCTTTGTTTAGTTATTATTTTTTTTTTAACTATGCACTCAAGGAGACTAGTGTATGCTCAGTTAAGTTGCTGAATTTAGTACAATGCAGTTTTATAATCAGTTTTATATATATGTAGGGGGGGGGGGGGGGGTGTGTGTGTGTGTGTGTGTGTGTGTGTGTGTGTGTGTGTGTGTGTGTGTGTGTGTGAGAGAGAGAGAGAGTGAGAGAGAGAGAGACCACCAAAAAAAAATTAATCTGCATACTTATCTCCTTTAACACTGCACAATTATTTTCGTAGTTTTTTTGTCAGATAGTTCTTTTTTTTTTTTCCTTGAAAGAACAGCTTCAGTTTTGTCTTTTGCTATTCAACATCATACTATCTGTCATACTGTAAGTAAAATGTTTTATTGACAAATATTTACCAATTTTGTACACTGATTAATAATTTACATTGCTTCTGAGTGAGCTGATTATCCTAGACTTTAATTTGTATGTGGAAACGGTGCTGGATATAAAAACTTTGCATATTGTTTTTTATTTATTCTTTTGTCGTTCATAGAGATATCTGTTTATTACAGTTTAATGTTGACCATCTGTGTGTCTGCTTTAAATTTAGAAGCTGGAACAGGGAATGCTTCAAACTAGGCTAGTCAGATTAAAGTATTGTTAATGGTTCAGTATCAGGAAACTCCACACAAGGTGCATGACCTATTTTATTCTAGTGAAAACAGTTTAACATATCAGTGTCATCATATACATTACATTCAGCTATTGTTATTCACAAAGGACTATCATTTGTGGATTACCACGAATTTAAAAAAAAATAAATGAACCGACCTCAGTGAGTTACATGACCTTAGGTATAAAATACTCATACTCATTTAGATGTTGCATATACATATATAAAAACACATAACAATAAAGCATTCTGCCATCAGGTTTTCATTGCCAGTTGTTTAAATTTGATTTATTAATAATAACATGTGATAACTTTTTTTTTATACTTGCAAACTTACCACAATTCTGATATGTTATTAAGTTCTTTTATTTGTACTTATTTGCTGCCAGCTACTGTCCAGTGTGGTATTAAAGGCAGCTATAATAATTCTTCATTTCTGCTTGTTGAGCTGAATATTGCATTGTGGTTCATTTCTTATGCCTCTTCTTTCATTTTGTCCCATAACCAGATGCAAGACAAAATGAGACTACTGCATGAGAGGTTGCTTCATGTAGCCAGAGAAAAGACAGATTGTGAGTGTCCAACTCTGATGTCAAGCCAGTATTGTAAAGCTTTGAAATTAGGAAAACAAACAAACAAAATGAACCAACAAACTTTCATAAATGGGTGCTTGAGCAAAGTAGATGGCTTAAAATGACATTACAAGATCAGTGTGTAACTGATCGAAAAAGCAGCAGAATAAGATGTGAGGGATAGATGTTGGCATTAGGTTACAACACACATTTATTAAACCAGTTGATAGTGTTACAAGGTTGAACTTGAAGAAACACCAATAAAAGATGTGAGGGATAGATGTTGGCATTAGGTTACAGCACACATTTATTAAACCAGTTGATAGTGTTACACGGTTGAACTTGAAGAAACACCACTAAAAGATGTGAGGGATAGATGTTGGCATTAGGTTACAACACACATTTATTAAACCAGTTGATAGTGTTACAGGGCAGTCATTGTTCTGGAATCCTCAGGGCTAGGGAAAAAAGGTGAGACCAAAATACAGGAGAGAGATGGACAAGACATAAGAAGATGGAAGAACCCTTTATGGGATGACACAGGATAGGAAGGTTTGGTGGGATCATGCTGGCCTGTTCTCCAGAGTTATAGAGTATTGAATAAATGAATCTTTCATTTTCCTTGTCCATTTTGTCTTCAGTTACACATGGTTTCTCTTCCTTTCTAGTGTCTTATCATGTAGCATAATTTTGTGTGCATTTTTTATACCCATTATAGGCACGCTGCATCTGTCACCCTAATTTTGTGTTTGTCAGAGAATAGTTCTTAGATCATACTCCAACCAGTTATCTAGATATGTTCGTATTGCAAGTTTTCCTTTGGATGTGTCTTTGTGTTGACCACTGTGTCTTCAGCAAATTTGAGATACAGTAGAACTCCATTTATCCGAACCCCAATTATCCGAACATCCAATTATCCGAACACTTTTTCCAGAAAAAAAAAAAAAAAAAATCAGATGCCACAGTCACGTTAGACTAAAATTCTGAATCTTTTGATGCGGCAAACTTCAAATGTGTGCGAACAATTTGTAGAGAATGGGATGGCTAATGGTCGGTCGCTTACGTACAGGAAGTCAGTTAGATCATAAAGTCAGTTAATATCTGGTTTACGAATCCAGTGTACGTGTGCGTTCTAGGTAGAACACTGGCTAAACAGACAGTTCAACTTAAAATAATTGTGTCTGCTACTACAGCAGAATAATTTTGGTGTACAAGTATTTCTCTGTGCGATATGGCATCTTCCAGTAGGCCTAAAGCATATAAAAGGAACCGCAATGTTTTGTCAATTGAAACGAAAACAAAAATTATCAAGAGACTAGGACAAGGTGAAACTGTGTCTTCACTTGCGAGGATTTTCAATGTTGGGAAAGCTACCGTCTCTGACATCAAAAGTAACAAGGATAAAATTATGAGTTTTGCATCGAAATTTGATAGTGAAAATGGGTCGAAGAAACGTAAAACCATGAGAAATGCGAAAGATGTGAAATTGGAAGAGGCTTTGTATATATGGTTTGTGCAAAGAAGAAGCAAAGGGGAACCTATCTCTGGTTCTCTGTTGTGTGAAAAGGCACTTCAGTTCAACAATCAACTTGACGGTCCTCCTGACTTTAAGGCTAGCCAGGGATGGTTAAGAAACTTTAAATCTCGTCATGGCATACGAGAATTGGAGATTCAAGGGGAATCTTTATCTAGCGATGCAACTGCCGCTACAAATTTTAAAGAAACATTCTTGGCTTTTTTGGAAGAAGAAGGTTATTCACTCGATGATGTGTATAATGCCGATGAGACTGGCTTATACTGGAAATCATTGCCTCAAAAATCACTTGCATCTCAGCGCGAAGCAGCTGCCCCTGGGTTTAAAAAGTGCAAAGAGAGAGTAACAATTTTGGTAGCCGCGAATGCCAGTGGAAGTCATCGTTTACCGGTGCTAATGATCGGCAAAGCCAAAAAACCCCGTTGTTTAAAGAATGTGACATGTCTCCCATTGTGTTACAAAGCACAGAAGAGTGCTTGGATGAATAGTGAAATATTTCTTGATCGGTATACAAATCAGTTCATCCCAAATGTGAAGAGGTTGAGAGAACAAGAAAAGAAAACTGGAAAAGTAATTCTTCTACTGGACAATGCACCATCTCATCCAGAGACGGATACATTGAATGCAGTTGATGCAAATTTTAAAGTAATTTTTCTGCCTCCCAATGTAACAGCACTGATTCAACCAATGGATCAGGGTGTTATAGCAAAGCTTAAAAAGATGTACAAGAAGGAAGTCCTGCTTCGTTTATTGTTGGCTGAAGATGAAGAAAGTGTGGTGGCGTTTTCCAAAAAAGCTTAATCTCAAAGACTGCTGCTATATGTTAGCTGATGCTTGGACCACCCAGTCACAAGATAATCTCAACAAGGCTTGGAGTAGATTGCTTGGGAAAAAAGGAGGAAATGAAACTACTGCAGTGGACACAAATGATGATTGTATAAATGAAGTTGTGGAACTGTTTCAAGCAATGCCCGGATTTTCGGACTGTGACAAAGATGATGCACACATGTGGCTAGAAGATGATAATGATTCTGGTTTTCAGTTTTTGAATGACGAAGAAATTTTGTCTTTTGTGCAAGAAGAAAACCAAATACATGTAGTGACCGATGATGAAGATTCCTCATTATTTTAAATAGTGAGCTACATCTGTGCAAGTACATATATACGTAAGTTGCGCCTGGTTTTGAATCGTTTGTAATGTTATTTTGAAAACATTTCTCTTTCTTAACAAAAATAATTAATACAAGTAGTACATGCACTGCAGTGTAATAAAAGATTTTGGTGATACGGTGATCTAATACAGTGTGGGTATTATTATTACAGTACAAGTAAATATGTTTTATAGTGTATTTTCCTTGTGATGGTTAATTATTTTTAGAAATGTGTACATGTACTCGATACATTATGTAATCCAATTATCCGAACATTTGATTATCCAAACGATGCTCGGTCCCATGGGGTTCGGATAAATGGAGTTCTACTGTATTTTAATTTAGATTGAAATGTCTGTCCGAGAAAGTGCCAGAGAGATTATTTTTACGAATGGTATAAACAGTTCCCACCTCCAGGTATCAATGAAACTGCCTCATGACCATTGCTTAGTAATTTTTCTAACAGCAGATCTAGTCTGTACAACTTCTTTGTTACCAAAAGATCGATTTATTTATTTAATTTCATAGTGCTGCACCAGTGGTTTTCGTTTGTTTTATGATATGCTGTAAAGTAACTTAAAGAAGGTCTGTATTGGAGATGGTAAAGGTGATATTTCACCATTTATTTCACCCACATAGTGTCCCTATCTTTAATCCCCCTGACATCCCTCCTGTAGTCCATTTTTTAAAACTGTCATCATCACCATAATGACCTTTCAGCTCCCCAAGGAACATAGGCAGTCAACAAACTTATGCCTGTCTTGTGCCATTAGCTCCAGGTCTTTCCATGTTTTCTTCATGTCTGTCTCCAGTTCTCTTTTCTATGTGTTCCTTCTCCCTCCACCACTTGGACCCTGGGGATTACATTTTTTTTTTTTAGCTGTGGCAGTGAAAGTACGAGTTCCAGCATTCTGGCTTACAACTGTAGGTCTCCTTTGAAGAGTTCAGATTCAAGATTTTCTGTTCCTCATAAGTTAATGGTCGTTAGTCATTTTTAGTGTGTAAATGAGTGATTTTCTACATGTATGTGTGTATGTAAGAGAGAAAAATGTATGTTGTGCAGATATAATCAAGGAACAAGAGGAAATACAAAAATATGTGGTGTAATGTTCTTGTACTGTTATAGCTGTTAGTTAAGATAATTTATCACCATACTGTGAAGAATTTTAAGTTTGGGCAGTTTAGAAGATTGTACTTATTTGAAGATCTAATTACTGTCTTTGAGATGTGTTTACATTTTTGTTTTTAATATTTGGCTGTTAAGACATACATGTTGTAAGCTAAATTTTTAAAATTCTAGGACTTTCTAAATTGGCCGGTTGTTAGAGAATTTTAACTGAAAATGAATAGTAAACGTTTTGGTAGTGGTTGTAGATTTCATGTAATATTTAAAAAGCATAATGTAAATGTGAAATGTATCCATTTAAAATAATGCACTGGAATGCTGAAGGCGTCAATAGTAAAAAAGACGGCTACAGCAAAAAATTAGAGCTCGAAAATATCTTGAATAACTACAAAAGACAGTGAAGTTTATACAAGAAACAACATTGCAGATATAGACAATATAGTTCAAGCGAACGAAAGAAGAAGAAGAAGAAGTGAAATGTATCTGCTTTTTTTTTTATTCCTGTATTTTTATATAGCTTAGCAATCCAATTGTATTCTCCATGTGGGTCTCCTCCTTCTCCCCCAGTGTCTCTGAGAAGGTGGAGAAAGAACAGGACCACAAGTTCTACCAGATATGTCATAATAGGTAGTTAAGGTGTTGTTGTGCTGTCATAATAGGTAGTTAAGGTGTTGTTGTGCTGTCATAATAGGTAGTTAAGGTGTTGTTGTGCTGTCATAATAGGTAGTTAAGGTGTTGTTGTGCTGTCATAATAGGTAGTTAAGGTGTTGTTGTGCTGTCATAATAGGTAGTTAAGGTGTTGTGGTGCTGTCATAATAGGTAGTTAAGGTGTTGTGGTGCTGTCATAATAGGTAGTTAAGGTGTTGTTGTGCCTTGGTCTTATCTCATAAAAGATGTTGCCTCAAAACCACAAACGACGCATGTTACCTTCATTAGGGGCCAGCAGAAGCTGTGACTTAAAGCTTTTTGAGGAATGAGAAACGGTCAATTATTAATTACAGTAATCATGGTCTTTTTGTCATTACCTTGTATCCTCATGTAAATGCATTTTTGTCATTACTTTTGTTCTTTGAAAACACTTTTAGTAGTTAGCAATAAACAAGATACATCATTTCATGTACTTGTTCATTCTTAAATAAATCAGATTTTAAAAAACACATTTTACAAGCATATTTTTGTCTTGATGATTGATTCCACATGCTTTTTGAAATACTTAAAGGGTCTTTGCCTTCCAGAATTGGCTTCTTCCTATATTGTACTGTTGTCTCATTATAAATGTCCTTGTGTATTTTTTTTCTGTTGATTTTATTATAATACCATCAGCATTTAACATGTAGTGCTTACTTTTTCTGTAGTAGATGCTTCTTCTATGTACACTTTCAGACATCTACTTGAATAACTTTAAATAAGGAGGTGGTCAGCCTGATGTAGTTGATATCTCCATAGAGTTTGTCCAGGTGTGGTACTAGTGACAGCCGGATGTGCTTTCTCTGTTCTTCATATGTTGGGCACTTTAGCACTTTTAAGTTGCTGAGATTAGTGTTGAAAGCCTTTCAATCGCTTGCTTGACCTATCAGATGTTGGGGAGCAATACACTTTGTTGGGTGATTCCCAGTAGTATTAAAATATGCATAAGTACTCAAATGATAGTAATTATCTGGACCAAGTACTCTGGGGCAGTGTTATTCAGCCTTTTTTTGTTCGCATACTCTCAGATATCATTTATCTTTAACTATGTACCCCCAAGGTTATTGGTGCATGATTCCAAGTATTCAATTTACCTATACATTGCATTGGCAATTTTTTTTACGTGTCCATAGGGGTACGCGTACCCCAGGTTGAATACCACTGCTCTAGTGTATACTTTAAATGTTAAATACATAAGTCCAACTTATGAACCTAAGTTCTCGGAATAATCATCCTCATAAGCCAGAAGTTGATGACTTAATAATTTATTGAAGAACATTTTGATTGAACAATACAGTCCAGTTTATAATACATTGTAGTTCCATTACGGCGTTCATTCTTCCAACTCTAACGAATCTCATCAGTCTGTGAGTCAACATATAATAATCATAATATCAGGCAACATAGGCCACAGTCTGGTGCTAACATGCACATGTATATTTGTCTGCTAATTCATTGTGATGATGCTCCTGAAGCATATATATATAAATTCACTCAAATAGTAACGTACGCTTATATTCTGCGCAGAGCACAAATCCATAAATGGCTAATACCCCAAACAACGAATCAATCCTACCTCAAAACACTTTGACTCTGTGGCACACACAGAAGTAATAAAAGTGGTTATACCACACAACCATCAGTGTCTTTGCCACACTTGGTAAGAAACACTTCCTATTCTCACAACGGCAAAACGCAGACTCACTCTATTCTTCTCAGTCATCGTCATACCTAGTAGCATTCATACATCATCTTCTCGTGCACCTCATATTATTTTATGTATGTAGTTGGGGATGCGACGTGGTGCAAAAACCTCGATAAAAAATCAATCCATCAAAATTGATTCACACCACGCACTTGTCATGTTCTTGTCATCAGTTCCACTTTAGTGACTTTGTCATACCATTTCAATCTTTCTGTTCTACGCACCGGTTCACAAATCAAAATTCAGTGGTTTGTGCAAGGTCCTAAAATCAACAACAACATTTATGAATGTCTGTAACTTTTTTGTCGTTCTCCATATTTCAGAGCCATACAATAGGACTGACTTGACATTTGAGTTGAAGATTCTTATTTCCGTGTTGGACTAGATTTCTCTTTATCTCCATATGTTTCCCAATCCAATGAAAGCCCCTCTTGCGTTTTTGTATTCTTATTTTGATATCATTGTCTGCCTTTCCAACTTTGTCCACATTGCTGCAAAGAAATGTGTACGATTCTACATCTTGTAGTGGTGTTTCTTCAAGTTCAACCTTGTTATCATTTCTAGCATTTATTCTCATTATCTATATCGTTTTCCTGTGTATTTACAGACCCACTTAGTGTGTCCTCTCATCAAGAATTTGTGTGTGTGTCTTGCATGTGATTATGGTTATGGGATAGAAGAGAACAGTTATCAGCAAAATCTAGATCATCAAGCTGTTTAGTCAGATTCCACTGGATTCCATTTCTATTGTGTGATATTGATGTTTTCATAACTCAATATATTCTTCTTCTTCTTCTTCCGTCCTTAGCCAACGACCGGCAAAGCAGTCAGTGGCCATTACGCCTAGTGGCGTCTTAAGGGCAACAGCGAATAGATTTTCTTTGCCGTTGTTCCCATCACGCCTAATGGCGTCTTTAGGGCAACGACAAATCAATCCGTTTGTCGTTGTTTCCGTAATCAAAGTGACTGGCAAACGGGTGATCAGCCCGTTGGTACTCAATATATTGCTAGTAAGAAAAGAAATGGAGACAAGAGGCATCCCTGTCGCACTCCCATTCGAATCCCAAACGGTGCTGTAAATTGTCCTTCATGAAGAACTCTGCATGTCATGTCTTCATAAGTCTTCTTTCTTTAATGATCTTCATGGGAATTCCATAATGCTTCATCAATTTCCAAAGTGATTCTCTGCCTACACTGTCAATTGTCTTTTCATATTCCACAAATTCGATGTTTAGTGGTGATTTCTATTCCAGACTTTGTTCAACTATTATTTTTTATGTAGCTGTCTGGTCTGTACAGGATCTGTTTTGTTGAAAACCTGCTTGTTCATCTCTCAGTTGCTTGTCTATGGACTCTTTTAATCTCTCAATGATGATTCTGTTAAAACATTTCCACGCACGGATAGTAACATTATTACTCTATAACTTGAGCACTCTGGTAAATTTCATTTCTTGGGCAACTTGACCAGATAATTTTCTTTCCATTCTGCTGGTATTTCTTCTCTCTCCTAGACTTTGCCAAATAGTTTGTATAATATCTTTGTAGAGCTATCAATATTTGTTTTAATGGCCTCTGCTGGAATGCCATCTGGACCAGCTGCTTTTCCATTTTTCAGAAGCTTTATAGCTTTCTTTATTTCTTCTCCACTTGGTCGTTCACAGTTGATTTGTAGCTTTTCTTCTACTGGCTGGAAGTCTGGGGGATTTGTTGGAGCTGGTCTATTGAGTTTCTCAAAATGTTCTGTCCATCTCTTCATTTGTTCAAGCAATTTTCCATTCTTATCTTTGTTGAGGTCATTTTCTTGCTTATATTTCCCTGTTAGCTTCTTTGTTTTGTTGTACAGGTCTCTCATATTTCCTTTGGCTGTAGCTTCCTCTGGCTTCCTTGCCAATTCTTCTATATACTTCCTCTTGTCTCTTTTGATGTTTCTTCTTACTTCCTTGTTTGCTTCTATCTACACTTCATGACCCTTGACTTTTGAGCTTCTGGTTTTGCTTCTGTTTAAATCTGCTTTCTTGTTTTTTTTCCTGTCTTCTATCTTGTTTATAGTTTCTTTTGTTATCCATGATTTGTGCTGATGTTCTATTTTTCTCAGTTCCTCTCCATATGTTTCTTTCCATGTATTTTGTACTTGTTGCCAGTGGTATTCCGTATCTGCTTCATCATACAGCTGTTGGAGTACTTGATATTTTTTGGATACTGTGATTGAAAAATTTTCTCTTATACCCTACATTATACTGTTGTCTATAGATATTTACTGTTTTAAATAAGAAAAATGTTTTACTTTTGTTTTGGCTAACAGACGATGGTGATCTCCTTTATATACCTGTACATCATGTAGCGATGACCTAAACATCTTATTTATGCATACGTGATCAATCTGATTCTCATTTTTGTGGTCTGGTGATATCCATGTTGCTTTATGTATTCTTTTATGTGGAAATATGCTTCCTCCTATAACCAGTTGATTTGAAGCACAGAAGTTTGTGAATTGTTACCCCCATTCTTGTTCATCGTGCCTATTCCATGTTTTCCCGTGATTTAAGTTAATATTGTCCGATGATGAAAAATATCATCGCTTCATTTTTTATAAACAACCTTGTTAACAAATTAGTGATTAT
>JAMPIV010001324.1:0-66415 GCA_024509875.1 Oreohelix idahoensis | reverse complement strand
GTTTCCTCGCAACGTGTCTATCTCCGTGTGCAAAAGACGATCCCCAGAAAACCAGAGAAGCAGAAATTTAGCATCTCCGTGCGAACACTGAACAGTTGCAAGATGGACACGAGCGGTCAGAGGAATGCTTTCTTGAGATTCGCACTCAGTGGGACCGGGCAGGCTTGTCAAAGACTATGGAACGGGAGGCGACGGAAGCGCGCCGTAAGCGGATACGATTGAGGAATCAGGGAACTCACCGCAAAAACGAGGGTAGTCTTCGCAGAAATTTCACATCCTCGCGCAGAAGCAGCTGAGGCGCAACGAAAGTCGGAAAGCCGTCGGGCCATCGCGGTTAGCATGCGGCAAAATAAATTTAAGCAGCCATTACGCAGCAATAAAATATATATAGAGCCTTGCCGACCCAGTTCGATTACTCCAGTGACATATGAACTTTTTTAGAGCTAAACTTGTGGCGACCTGTTTCGGGTCTCGCTCCTCTGAATTTAACTGAGAACAAAGCCACCCAAGAAACACTTTTAAAATACTAATTCATAAAGTCGTTAAAGCTGGAAGCAGAACAGTCACCAGTAGCAATATTCTACCCATGCTCTCTTTTTGTGAAGAAGAACATAGATTTACCTGAACACTGTCTGTCAAGTATATTCAGTGGATTTTAACCCCCCCCCCCCCTCAATCCCGAAGAAGAACCTATCTCAAAGTTTTGTAGTTGTGACATTACGGCAAAAGAAAGTTATCTCCACCAGCTGTGCCCATCTTAGAAACCACACCATACCACACACTTAGCCAAGGGCCTGTGCCATTCATTAGGAACTGTATCACAAAAAAAAACAGTAGCCTTTACGCTTCACCGTCTGGCAATTTTTTGAGACTATTAGCTACCAGCCCACCTCGATAAATCTGGGGCCTGACACAGAAGAAATAAAAAGACAATTTCCATTGTTCTACGGTATTATCTGCTGTTGTAAAATTCCTAGGAAGTGCCAGAATTCACCATTTGGTAAGTCTGTGTGTGTGCCTGTGTGCTGGCCAGCCAAGCGTGTTTTTGAATGAAAGGAGATTTAATCTTTTTTTACCCTTATAATTAGTTCGACCTAGTATTAAGGTGTACTGTATTTATTGTACGGGATTTCTCCTAGCGGGATTGTTTAACTGTGTTCATTTCCACCTCCCGTAAAATTTGTTGGATAAAGGAAAACATTTGAGAACCCTAGCTTTTCCTCTACCCCCTTATCACTGTAACCCCTTGCCTCAGAGTAATAAATTTACCATTGGGTTAAATTGCCTATCTCTGATCATCATCATCACCCCCCCCTCCTTGTCTTTGGTACTGGGTCTTTTCTGTTAGTAAATACAAGCGGGAAAAGGTGTATGGGGTACTTCTCCTCAAAACCCCCTCCCCCTTGTCATATTTGTATTCTGTAACCTTTGTGTAGGCCATATATTCACTCTCAGGAACATTATAGAGCAGTGCTCAGAATGGCAAAGACAGCTGTACATTAATTTCGTTGATTTTGAAAAGGCTTTTGACAGCGTACGTAGGGACAGTTTATGGAAAATACTGAGGGCTTATGGAATTCCAAGCTGCATAGTGTCAATCATAAAAAGCCTCTATGCAAACTTTACGTGTAGTGTTGGGCAGAGCAGCCTAACCTTTGAGGTGAAGACAGGAGTACGACAGTAAATGGTACAGTCATCGGCAAATAGGTCGCACGATCTGTGCCTGATATGTAGTAGTAGATCATTTATGTAAATGGAAAAAAAGTATATAGATAGATAAACAGACAGACGGATGGACGGACGGACAGACAGACAGACAGACGGATAGATAGATAGATAGATAGATAGATAGATAGATAGATAGATAGATAGATAGATAGATAGATAGATAGATAGATAGATAGATAGATAGATAGATAGATAGATAGATAGATAGATAGATAGATAGATAGATAGATAGATAGGTAGATAGGTAGGTAGGTAGGTAGGTAGGTAGGTAGTGTCGTAATTTTTTTCTGAGAGAGTTCTGATGGATATTGGTCCCTTTAGAGTGTAGAATGATAGTGAAGGCTCTGTGGGAATAAGGATTTAGGAAAGTCAGGTAGTAGATTCCAAAGTGCTGGGAAGAGTAAGGACAGTCTCATATTACGACAATATTTGTCTCTCAAAAAATATTCCTTCCACTCTTCTGAACAAACAATTGTTTGTCAGTTCCAGTCGCTCAGGCGCACACACCGATTTGGTGATTCTGACGCACAACGTACATGAATACAGACTACGATAACAAATTTGGGGAATGTTTGATTTAGGCCAGCCGACACCAATGCTAATAAAGTTTTAATACTTTTATTATAAAAAAAAAATCAAGTCACAAATAATTATCAATTTACAGTCAGAAATCAAAGGTTACAGAATACAAATATGACAAGGGGGAGGGGGGTTTTAACTTTCTTTTGCCGTATGTCACAACTACAAAACTTTGAGATAGGTTCTTCTTCGGATTGAGGGGGGGGGGGGGGGGGGGGGGGGTTAAAATCCCACTGAATATACTTGACAGACAGTGTTCAGGTAAAATCTTATGTTTTCTTCACAAAAAGAGAGCCTATGGGTAGAATATTGCTAACTGGAGACTGTTCTGCTTCCAGCTTTAACGACTTTATGAATTAGTATTTTAAAGTGTTTCTTGGGTGGCTTTGTTCTCAGTTAAAATTCAGAGGAGCGAGACCGAAAACAGGTCGCCACAAGTTTAGCTCTAAAAAAAGTTTCATATGTCACTGGGAGTAATCGAAACTGGGTCGGCAAGGTCTATATAATATTTTATTGCTGCGTATATGGCTGCTTAAATGCTGCCTTAATTGCTGAGAAGATGCGAGGTTGAAAAGATCACTCTAGATACAACAGAAAAAAACATGAAATGCAATCGTAATCATATTAAAATCTAACGTCGCGTACATTTAAAGTTAGGACTATTTTCTGGTCGCGTCTTTAAATTAATTAAATCAAGAAAAAAATACTTCCGTGGAGGTTAATACTTATAAAGCACGTCTATTTACAGAACTAAACTGTATCAAAGTCACCAATTCCTTAAAAAGTTGCAAAAATTAAATTTAGTGGCTACTGTATTAGGAAATTAACCTATAGATGGACAGATAGCTTTGGACTGAATGAAACGAAAGAGTGGCCGACCAGAAACAACCTGGCGGAGGATATGTGGAATCTGAGATGCAAAACAATGAACCGGAGTTGGGCATGTTCGAAGGATGGCCGCCGACCGAGGAAAAAGTGGAATCAGTTTGTTGTTGCCATACAAGCGCACTAGGCGTGATGGCCACTGGACTGCTATGCCGGTCGGTGGCTATGGATCAAAGAACGAAGGAAAACAATGTATGAATATAACTATACAAATTACAAAAACTCACAGAAAACACACTTCAGGCTCTTACCAATAAGTTACCTCACTAATTATATATGTAATCAAAATAAGACACTGTGACTCATAATGACCAACATTTAAGTTGGATTATCGCAAATGTACAGCACTTGACCAAAACAAAACTGCACCAAATGTTTACCAGTTAGTTAAAATCAAAACATTTCTAGTTTGGAGCTCAGGAAAAGGAAAATGTTCTTATATATCCCTAAATACAAACACGTTAGATATTGTTCACAAATCTGGGTGGATTGCTCCATGTTCCAACACCTAAAGACTCTATCATTTTAAAAAAAGTGCAGTGAGGCCTGTTTCAGACAAAAACTTCACACGTGTGTAGGATCTATAAAAATATACTAACATTTTATCTCTAAGAAGCGCGTTCTCTTCAAACAAAGTAAAATTCATTCAACATAAATTCCTACACAGAATGTTCCAACGTATCTGTGGCCTATTTGAAATACAATGGAAGACGCAGGCAACGCTTAAAAAAAATTACAATGCCAAGCTAGGCTGGACTTATTCAAGTATTTATATATTATATATAATATTTTATTATATATATATATGTATATATATATATATATATAATGATATATATTATATATATAGATATTATTATATATATATATATATATATTAGGCTGGGATGGATTTTTTAACATTATCGATTAAGGAATTTCTTTAATCGAAGTTTAATCGATCAGTTTCGGACAAATGTGATAAGTTATTTATAAAAATCATAAATTCATATTTTTTTATGTCATAAGGAGTTTTATTTATGTTATATGTTATTAAGGCAACAGGAGTCCTGAAAATATATGAAAATACAGACAGGTTATAAACGTACACAATTTTTTTTATATGACAAAAAACTTGCACAAATTCCATATTACAAGCTCTAAATAGCAAAAGGTCTCGTGTTTAAAGCTAAAATACATAAAAAATTGTTAAAAATGGTATAATCAATTAAAATTTGTTTATGAATTTAGTCAATCAATTCAATTTACTCAAAAGGGGAGCAAAGGGGAGAATAGTAACATGTTCCTGCCAAGCATGTCGTCGTAAAATCGACTAAGGAGGGTTGGGCATGGGGCGGTTACCCCATTCTGTAAAAAATTTAAAACCACAAAAAAAACTTCAACAAACATGGACAAGTCAATTAAAGAAAATAAAACCACAGCATCAAGACAGGGGAAGGTCCTTCTCGCAGGCGAGGCGTATGATGCAAACACAGAGAAAGCCGAAGAGGAGTCTGTGTTGCTGACTTACTTCTTTCTTCTAGGAGAACTTCCAGATTTGGCACCTGGAATGTTCGGACATTAAACGAACAAGGAAAGTGGGCACAAGTAGCAGCAGAGATGAGGGAATATATAAAATCGAGGTTCTGGGAATGTGTGAAACAAAGTGGAAGGGGGTAGACAGGAAGAAACTCATCACAGGTGATTTGGTGCTGTCCTCAGGACATGAAGACGAAAGTTCACACCACAGTGAAGGGGTAGCTCTTATGTTATCTAAAGAAGCACAGAAAGCACTCATTGAATGGGAAGCCGTTGGATCCAGAATAATAACAGCTTCTTTTTTAAAACAG
Organism: Oreohelix idahoensis; assembly: GCA_024509875.1. Taxonomy (NCBI): domain Eukaryota; kingdom Metazoa; phylum Mollusca; class Gastropoda; order Stylommatophora; family Oreohelicidae; genus Oreohelix; species Oreohelix idahoensis. Next base: position 61,394 of record JAMPIV010001324.1, on the reverse strand, counting down.
CTAAAAAGAAAATAAATGTAAATGTCATCCAATGTTATGCACCAACTAATGACAAAGAAGAGTCTGTGAAAGAAGCATTTTATACTAGACTACAGGAAATTATGGAAAAAGTAAAAAGAAGAGACATCACAATTTTTTTGATGGGTGACAATGAATGCAAAGATAGTACAGTCAACACCGGCTTTGAAGAAGTCATGGGAAAACAGGGGCTAGGAATAATGAATGAAAATGGGGAACTATTCTCAAACTTCTGTGCTTCAAATCAACTGGCTATAGGAGGAAGCATGTTTCCACATAAGAGAATACACAAGCAACATGGATATCACCAGACCATAGAACAGAAAATCAGATTGATCATATATGCATAAACAAGAAGTTTAGATCATCATTGCAGGATGTAAAGGTATATAGAGGAGCAGATGTGGCATCAGATCACCACCTTCTGATAGCCAAAGTAAAAATGAAACTCAAGAGATATGCAACAATGCAAAAATTATAGACAACAATTTAATGTAGGACATCTAAGAAATCAAGAAACAAGAGACAAATTTGCGGTCACAATATCCAACAAATTCCAGTGCTCCAACAGCTGGAAGATGTAGAGAATACAGAAGACTATTGGCAGCAAATCAAAACGGTATGGAATGAGACATGTGAAGAAATACTGGGGAAAAGGGAACGACAACAAAAAAGCATGGATAACAACAGAAACCATCAATAAGATAAAAGACAGGAAAAACAAGAAAGCAGATTTAAACACAAGCAAAACCAGAAGTTCCAAAGCCAAGGCTCAAGAAGTGTACACAGAAGCAAACAAAGAAGTAAAAAAGAAGTATCAAAAGGGACAAGAGGAAGTATATTGAGGAGTTGGCAAGAGAGGCAGAAGATGCTGCAGCCAAAGAAAATATGAGAGAACTGTATAGCAGCACAAAGAAGCTAACAGGGAAATACAAGCAAACAAGTTGCCTCATAAAAGACAAGAATGGAAAACTGCTCAGCAATATACAAGAGCAAATAAAGAGGTGGACAGAATATTTTGAGGACCTTCTCAATAGACCAGCTCCACAAAACCCCCCGGACATCCAGCCAGCAGAAGAAGAGCTACAAATAAACTGAGAAAGACCAACTAAGGAAGAAATAAAGAAAACAATAAAGCTTCTAAGAGATGGAAAAGCGTCTGAATTGATGGCATTCCAGCAGAGGCCATCAAAGCAGATATCGACACGGCTACAGAGATGTTATATAAATTACTTGGTAAAGTCTGGGAAAAGGAAGAGATACCAGCAGAATGGAAGGAAGGATATCTGGTTAAGTTGCCTAAGAAGGGAAATTTACAAGAGTGCACAAATTATAGAGGAATAATGTTACTATCAGTGCCAGGAAAAGTATTAAACAGGATTATCCTTGAGAGATTAAAGGAGTCCATAGACAAGAAACTGAGAGATGAACAAGCAGGTTTTCGACAAAACAGATCATGTACAGACCAGATAGCCACTTTGAGAATAATAGTTGAACAAAGTCTGGAATGGAATTCACCACTATACATCGGATTTGTGGACTACGAAAAGGCATTTGACAGTGTAGACAGAGAATCATTTTGGAAATTGATGAGGCATTATGGAGTTTCCCCTGAAGATCATTAATTTAATAAAGAAAACATATGAAGACATGACATGCAGAGTTCTTCACGAAGGACAGCTTACAGAACCGTTTGGTATAAGAACAGGAGTGCGACAGGGATGCCTCTTGTCTCCATTTCTTTTCTTACTAGCAATAGACTGGGTTATGAGATTATCGACAACACACAAAAGAAATGGAATCCAGTGGGCTCTGACCAAGCAGTTGGATTATCTGGATTTTGCTGATGACTTGGCTCTTCTGTCCCATAACCGTAATCAGATGCAGGACAAATTGAAAACACTCGATGAGAGGTCACAGCAATTAGTTCTGAAAATACACAGGAAAAAGACAAAGATAATGAGAATAAATGCAGGTAATGATAACAGGGTTGAACTTGAAGAAACACCAATACAAGATGTAGAATCGTACACATATCTTGGCAGCAATATAGTCAAAGTTGGAGGGACAGACAGTGATATCAAAATAAGAATACAAAAAGCAAGAGGAACTTTCACAGCAATTGGAAATATATGGAGATCAAGAGAAATCGGATCCAACACGAAAATAAGAATCTTCAACTCAAATGTGAAGTCAGTCCTATTGTATGGCTCTGAAACATGGAGAACAACAAAGACAACAACCAAAAAGCTACAGACTTTCATAAATGGGTGCTTGCGTAGAATAGAGGGATTAAAATGGTATGACAAGGTTACCAACGTGGAACTGATGACATGAACTCTAGACAAGTGCCAGTGGAACAAGAGATGAGAAGAAGACAATGGCGATGGATAGGAAAACAACACTGAGGGAAAACCTGTTGATAGCCATTACAAGGCTAGTACATTGTATTCTTGAACCCTCAGGGCACAAGAGAAAACAGAGGTAGACCAAGAAGATATGGAAAGAAGAGCTGGAAACAGAGGTGAAATTGATTAAGGAGAACGTGCGATTAGAACTTGAGATGATGGACACGAGAAAGGGACTCTTGGCATGTGTTTGTTGAATGGCCTATTGCTCGTTTTGGGGAGTGGAGGGTTATGAATGAAGAAGGATTTTTTATATATTCATTTTTGGTCGTGTCGTCACATTTTCAAGTAAAACGTTTTTTAAATGACTAAAAAATTTAAAGTTGTTAATGCGGTTGATAGACAATACTCAAATACAACATTCGCCAAATGTCCCCACTATGATGAAGTACGGTTTCCCGTTTCTTCATTCATTGTGTTATCTCTGTCAGCTTGTCACCCAATTCAGCGTTTCCCCAAGTCAATAATCATTCTTTTCATCTCTCATTCCCACGAGTCTTGAGCTGATATCAACTAATGCAACCGGATCATTAATAATTATCAATGCATTGATACTCAACGAGCTTTCAAGGGCTCTAGCTGCGTTTTGTGATATTAGAACATTAGCTGAGATGCGAGAATTTATTGATGGACTGGGACAGCTAACCATGGTACATTAGCACAGATGCCCAGCTTATCTATATAAAATGGAAAATCGGCAGAAGTAGGTAAAGATAACTGCATACACTTACTTATATAAAGTGGAACAGTTTGTTTTAGTACATTAGCGCAGATGTAGATTCTCACTGATAAAGTCTAGTACAGTGGTCAATAGAACATTAGCGCAGATGTGCATTCTTACTGGCAGTGTTTGGCACTGTGGTCAATAGAACATTAGCGCAGATGTGCATTCTTACTGGTAGTGTCTGGCACAGTGGTCAGTAGAACATTAGAGCAGATGTGAGTTTATCTATGTAAACTGAAAACTCGGCAGCAGTATGTTAAAACGAATGTATATACTTACTTATACTAACGAGTGCTTTTTGGATTAGTACATTAGCAAAGATGTACATTTTTACTGATAAACTGGGACAGTTGGCAGTAGAATATCAGCATAGATGTGAGCCTACCTATATAAAATGGAAACTCGGCTGTACTACCTAAAGACAATTGTACACCCTTACTTATATAAACTGGGGCAGTTTGCATTAGTGCATTAGCACAGATATGCATTCTTACTGGTAAAGTCTGGCACAGTGGGCAGTAGAACATTAGCACAGCTGTGGGCATATCTACACATACAGGAAAAACGGCTCCAGAGCGTTTGCACAGATGCTTGCACTTACTGAAATAAACGAGGCCAGTTGACTGTAAAACAATATCACAGCTGTGGATTGTTATGGATATAAACTGGAGCAATTAGCCGTAGTATAATAGCATAGATATTAGCTTATTTATATAAAGTGGATTGTTGATTGCAACACTTTAACACTGATGTTTATATTTACTAGTACAAACTATGATAACTGGCTGTTGTACATTAGCACAGATGCACATTCTTATCAATATACACTGGGAAAGTTGGCTGTAGCACATTAGAATAAATGAGCATTTTCCTACTGATCTAAATTGAGACTGTTGGCAATGGTACATTAGCACAGGTGAGCTTATTTATATAAAGATTGGAATGTCCACTGCAGTTTGTTAACGCAGATGTATCCACATACTTACAGTTAGCATTAGTAGATTACACAGATCTCCATACTTACTGTTACAAACTGTGACAGTTTGTAATAGTACATTAGCACAGATATGAGCTTATCTATATAAAATAGAGGGTGCATTTACACGGATATAATTTAGGACAGTTTGCCGTAGTATGACACAGGTTTCGACTTATTGAAATAAATTGGTGCATCTGGTCTTCTGTCGGTTTAATTCCTCATCTTCTTCTTCTTCTTCTCGTTCGCTGTTGTTTAGTAATGTCTACACAAGAAGTCCGGTTCTCTGGATGTATGTTGCTGTGGTTGAAAGTTCGTCAAAACTCCCAAACAGCTTTGTGTGGATGTGCGTCTCTGTGGGCCAATGTTCAGTCCGCAATTGACTAAGCATGTGGCAGTCTTGCAGGATATGTTCGACTGTCTGTGCTGCCTGTCCACACGTACATAGGGGTGATGGGACCAATCTCAGTCTGTATAAGTGACTATTCAGTCTGTTCTGTCCTGTTCTAATACGGAACAGGATCACCTGTTTTGCTCGATCAAGATAGTGACAGTTGTCTCTTTGTTGGTTAATTTTCCTGATGGCCTTTATAAGGGTCTTCTTTTCCTGGAAGGTGATTGTTTGTTCTTTTTGTTCCCGTGTTGCTCCCTCTTTTGCTAACGTATCTGCTCTCTCATTTCCTGGTATGCCACAGTGTGATGGTATCCACTGTAGCACTACCCTTCTTTTGATATTTACTTCACATAGGGCTTTATTTAACTCTGGCAGTTTATCACTGTTGAGGGCTTGCAGAACTGACATTGCATCTGTAAGGAATACAACCTGCTGACATTGGCTTATTGTGTTATTTATTATTTCTGCAGCAATGCTTAAGGCCTGTACTTTAGCAGAGTAGTTTGAACAGAATATTCCAGTAGGTGAACAGATGGATTCGTTTTCTTTATCTGGATAGACCACATAAACTCCTGCGCCTCCGTTCTTCACTGCTCTGGTTGCAGATCCATCAGTATATACTTGGATCCGTGCTTCTCTAAGGGTATAGTTCTTCAATTATGTCACATGCTGCTGTTTTCCTTTGGAGAGTATTCAGCTTTACCATGGGGCAGGTGGTAGTTATGGAGGTCTTAATGCTGAAATTTTGATGTTGTTCCCAGGGGGTTGGGAGGAGTGTGGGAACTATTTCCTTAGTGATGTCTGGTAGTTCATACTTGTATGTTCTAATTAGTTTTTTGGACCGATGCATAAAACTGCTTCTCTTCAACCTCCTACTGGCTAAATCTCTAAATCTAGTTTTCATTGGATATGCTGGCATGTTCTTGTACTTTTCAATTCCTCATTATATTTGTAGTTTAGATGTTTGTTTAAAAAAAAAAAATGTGTCTCCTTTTGGCGAGGAGCGTTCGCTCAACCTAGACACATGGACAATCGGTTATAATTGGGTGCATGTCCTGATGGTCTGTTTTATTGTGTATTTTGTTTGCACTTTTTGAGTTTAATTAATGCATCGTTATTTTAACATGTATGAATGCGTGAACGTCTGCTTCTGTGGGAGTGTGTGAGTTTTAAAAAATATGTGCATTTAATTATGAACGTATTGTTTCTGTTTGTATGGTATTTTTGTAAATGTCTATTGTATGTGTGTTTGTTTGTATATGTTAAAATAGATACCATGAATACCAAACCACGAGGTCGTTTATATTTGGACATACACGGACTTTGCGTCTGCGTTGAACTCCAAAACTCCTCTTTTAAAATAAATAAAAAAAGATGTGAACGTGTATTAGTGTGTGTAAATGATAATGTGTGTGTAAATGTGTGTTTGTGTGTACATTAGGTATCCTTGTGAATGTATATTCTGTGTGTACGTGTATTATACAATGAATAGCAATGCACAAGCTTCCCCCTTCCCACTACTTTATATTAACAATTAAAGGCTTAAAGAATGACATAACAATGCACACACTTCCCCCTTCCCACTACTTTATATTAACAATTAAAGGCTTAAAGAATGACATAGCAATGCACACACTTCCCCCTTCCCACTACTTTATATTAACAATTAAAGGCTTCAAGAATGACATAGCAATGCACACACTTCCCCCTTCCCACTACTTTACATTAACAATTAAAGGCTTCAAGAATGACATAGCAATGCACACACTTCCCCCTTCCCACTACTTTATATTAACAATTAAAGGCTTAAAGAATGACATAGCAATGGACACACTTCCCCCTTCCCACTACTTTATATTAACAATTAAAGGCTTCAAGAATGACATAGCAATTATTTTTTCAAAATAACAAACTTGACATTTTTGTCTAAATCATCTTTATGATCATCTCTTCTTTCGTTCCTTATGGAACATGGATCGACCACTGCCTTATGGATCATGGATCTACCACTGCCTTATGGATCATGGATCTACCACTTCTTTATGGATCATGGATCTACCACTGCCTTATGGATAATGGATCTACCACTGCCTTATGGATCATGGATCTACCACTGCCTTATGGATCATGTATCTACCACTTCTTTATGGATCATGGATCTACCACTGCCTTATGGATAACGGATCTACCACTGCCTTATGGATCATGGATCTACCACTGCCTTATGGATCATGGATCTACCACTGCCTTATGGATCATGGATCTACCACTGCCTTATGGATCATGGATCTACCACTGCCTTATGGATCATGGATCTACCACTGCCTTATGGATCATGGATCTACCACTGCCTTATGGATCATGGATCTACCACTGCCTTATGCATCATGGATCTACCACTGCCTTATGGATCATGGATCTACCACTGCCTTATGGATCATGGATCTACCACTGGTTTATGGCCCCCTTAAAAAAACGCCTACTTCAAAAGCACATGCTCCTGAAGCAGTAGTTCGTGTAGCTATTTGTTTTCTTAAGATGAGGTTTCCAGTTCCTGTCATGACGTCATATTAGTTGCCTTATACGATTGGCCCCAAGGAGCAGCAAGGCTATTCTTTCTTTGTGACCTCAGAGACATCCGGGTACTACATGTGACCTTTTGCCAGATGGCACCACATAATTACGGATTATCAGCAAGCCGTTATCATTATTTCCTCTTTTCGCTTCCTATGGAGCACGGAGTCAAGAGCTGCAGCTGCTTCCTTTGCAGGAAGAGTGCATCAAATCATTTTTGAGCTCTTACAGCGGCGGTAGCATAGTGGTTAGTGCACTGGCTTCCTAGCGCAGTGGTCTATGGTTCGATCCCCAGATGAGGTGGGATTTTTTTAGGCCACAAACGGCTCCTGGGTCGACCCAGCCCCAAATTGGTACTAGAGCAACTCTGGGAAGGTTAAGGCGGCAGGCTTGATGCCAACCACATCACCCCTAGTGTGCCGACGGTCAAGATAATATGGGCCTAACACCATATTCCCAATATGCCTTAATGGGCGTGTAACGGTTCCTTTACCTTTTTACAGCGGCGCTATCTATAACAATTTGTTTTACATGATGAGGTTGCCAGACCAATAGACAACCTCATAAATTTGTTAATCAAAATACCATCTACTTTACTCTTCAACTCCACAAGAAGCAATGACCTTCAACAAACCTAAAGCCAATCCTTCTGTCACGTGCCATCAGGTCAAGGTCGTTCCATGTCTTCCTTGTAATTTTCAATTCTGTTTCCAGCTCTCGTCTCTAATGTAATTTTCCGTCTACCTCGGCTTCTCTTACCCTGGCGATTTCAGAATAAGGACTGTATGGTAATGCTATCAACGAGTTTCCTTAGCGTGATTTATGTCCATCGTCAGCGTCTTCTTCTCATGTTCTGTTCCACCGGGACTTGTCTAACACCATTCTAAAGACAAATGTTAACATGAGTATACAACATATTTCAAAGAAACGGTCAATGGAATGATGGTGCGTACTTGAACACTGGAGACATAGGAGATACTAGAGACTTCTACCATCATTTTATTTTGCGCTCCTTACGGATATTGAGCGAAAACTGTAGCTAGTCCCCTTGCAGGAAGCCTGTACCAATCATTTACATGCTCTTGCACCAGTGGTTCATGCGGCACTTCAATGTTTGACATGATAAGGTAATACGGATTTCAATGTTTGACATGATAAGGTAATACGGACTTCAATGTTTGACATGATAAGGTAATACGGACTTCAATGTTTAACATGATAAGGTAATACGGACTTCAATGTTTGACATGATAAGGTAATACGGATTTTAGGTGACATTAATTTGTCTTGTGAATTTGGGTTTTTTTTTAAAGAGTAGCCAAACGTAAACATCCTGCAACAAAAACATAAATCAACGTGATAAATGCTGGGGACAAAAACTAGGGGGGAAGAGAGCGGCTACGACTGCGTCCAAAATGTGGTTCATGGTCGGTGAGTAGTGAGGGTAGGCTTGAATATATTTTATTATTACTCGTATTTCTCACGATGTTCAGCCAACGCTGATGAAAGAAAAAAAAAAAAAGATTTATTTTGTTTTAAACGTAATTTTAAATTTGAACTGTTTAGCAGTCTATTCCATCTGTCCAGCTGGAGAGTGGTGGATAATCAAAACCGTATAGAGCTTTTTCCAGTGACAGGTTCATTCAGCGCCCACTTCTACTGTGGACATCAGTCCTGATATCAGACCGGTTAATTAGCAATCGGGTATTAGTAACGTGTCATGTTTATATCATCCATATTTAGTTCCCGGGTGTCTCTGAAGATACAAATGAAGAATAGGATTACTGTATCGTCAGGCATGTCGTACAAGGCGATTAATTTGAATTTGAGCAATGGGCTGGCAACCTCATCATGTCAATCAAATAACCATGCTGCAGGACAATGGGAATACTTGTAACGGACTTTCTGTAAAGGGAACACGCTACACAGGTTGCTCCATGCTCTGTAGGGTGCGTAACCAAAAAATTATGATAATAATGATGATGTCTATATTTTTAGAGACATAATGTTGCCTATTGAGCGCGAGCTATTTCTTAGAAATTGTCTGAAAGTCCTGGAAAAGGAAAGATTTATTTCTAATCTTAAGTAACTATAAAGAGGATGAGTCAATAAAATTGTTCAAATTTGCGATGCTATTGACATCAGTAGTTGCATCGATGACTGTAGGTAATGAGATTATGAAACATAAAAACATGCTCCTGAATATGTAACGAAGAAAAAAAAAACTTGCTATGTCAGCACCATTTCCGAAGAATAAGTTGTTTTACTGTCTAAAAACTACTAAACTGCCATTATTATGTGTTAATAGCTGTTTGTCACAGAATGGCCTCGAAACATTTCATTTCTAGTTCTATCAAGTAATTCATTTTGTACTCTTCACGTTCTATTTTCTTACCTCGGACAATATTTGGTATTTTCGAGTCATTGTTTACGCTTCTTCCTGTAATAATTCGTCATTTCTATTTACCTGATCATCCCTGCTTTGAGAGTTTGCGTGGTGATGTAATATTGACCGTCAGTCATGTTGGTAACGTTCTCGTGTACCACACATGGGCGCGCCCAATTAACACGTAGATCGCCCCGCGAGTTATTTATCGCCGATTTGGCTCTTTGTCATTTCCTAATTTCTCTCGTGGAGAGGACATTACCCAGATGGTCACACGACGATTGTTTGTTTCCACAGGTACAGGTCAGTAAATTATCCAGGTGGTGGCCTATTACAGACACGCACCTGAGACGACAGAAATGTTGTAAAAGCTTCCAGGAAGATATGATCAGTAATAAATTTAGGAAAGTTGTGAGTTGTAAATGTGACAATCCTAGACGGAAAATCACGCTAACTTATATGGAGAGTGAACGTTTGAATTTCACAAACATATGAGTGACACATAAAATTTCATGAGGAAAGTTATCGTAACACTCATGATTGAGTACAATTGGCTGGGTATTTCTGGATGTTATAAACAACACTTCTGATTGCGGCCTGGTCAGATTGTAACAACCACTGCGTGGGACGAAAGTTGCAATATAATCTGACACTTTCGCCGTTTTAGAGCACTGTGAAATTCACCTCCTCAAGAAGACAGACAGCTAGCCAGAGTAAGGAAAATCATTAGAATTCCATTTATCGGACCGGACCGTGTTTGAGCATCTTGTGGAAATGTATCCCAGGAAAACTCTACTTACATTAATCCTAGGAATCTGAAACACAATGTAAGAGTGGGAGCCTAGTATACCCCAGACGCATGTAAGAGGCATCTTAAACAAGTTGCCGTAACTATTTCTCTGAGCCTCCTCAAAAAGACAGACAGCTAGCCAGAGTAAGGAAAATCATTAGAATTATATTTATCGGACCGGACCGTGTTTGAGCATCTTGTGGAATTGTATCCCAGGAAAACTCTACTTACATTAATCCTAGGAATCTGAAACACAATGTAAGAGTGGGAGCCTAGTATACCCCAGACGCATGTAAGAGGCATCTTAAACAAGTTGCCGTAACTATTTCTCTGAGCCAGGAGTCGGTATTCCTACAGAGATTTTAGGTCGGTGGTGCCAGTTGAGGGTACTATCTCTGGAACAAAGTGTGTGGTATAAGTGTCCTGCTGTCAACGCTAGACACCACCATCAGACGGGTCTTGAAGACGATGGACCAGCTTCGTGATTACTTCCTGATTTTTCTTGGAACGTGTCACAACCTTCAGACTTGACCAGTGACGTGAGTGAACCAGTCCATAACCTGCAAACAACCAAAGATCGGCTGGAGCAAAAATCAAACTTACTGGCAGCTAAGTACAAACTTAAAAGCTGCCAAGTGAAGCTTTAGACAATTCCCTCCATACCCATAACATCACCCTGTGATGATAACTTTTTTTAAAAAGAATTATTCATTTTACACTGTTGAATATAACTGATTATTAAATTTGCATATATACAAATTTATAGTTGATTTAGTCCTTTTAAGTGTACTGCACCCGTATGTCTCGGTCACCTTAAATACACTTAAAACAGAGCTACTAAATTAAGTTTCACTGAATTAAATCAGTTTGGGGTTTTAACAAGCTAAATCATACAATATATCTCTTCACAAAAGTTGTCAGGCAGATGATAAGTTAACTGTAATAATACACACTCAGCATTGTTCTTGATTTCTGAATATCTTGTGAACACTCCCTCAAGGTAGAAGCATCATCATCTTTCTATTTGTCTCTGCCAAGATTAATCTTGTGCAAAAGTAGATACCTTTGAAGACCCACATTAGATACTCTAGGTTTTGGCCATTGCTGGACCATCACTGCAGAGCAAAGAGGAGGCAATCCGTGACAATGTAAATACTAGGCTTTGCCCTGATTTTCTAGTAATGGCTTATGAAACTTCTGAAACTGTAAATATCAAACTATATTTTGGTAAGTTTATATTCTTTGTTCCTTTAATTCATACAAGTTACGATTAATACAATTGTTTACATTCTGTCATATTTATTTATCGCTATTTCTTCATTTATTATTGCAACATTATTCCAGTGCTGTGTGATAAACAATATTTTTGGTGTTGCCATCTAGGGTAAACTTGGTGTGCCCACTCTAGGGAAAGCAACATATAGCTGTTCACTTGAATAGCATAGATTTTCTAAGTTAGTGCCTGCTGTCTTAAGTGAATGTCCTTGGGTTGGGCTTTCGTTATCGTCATTGAAAATGCAAGATGCACAGGATAATGATGTCTTTCGAAATCTGAAAATGGAACTAACCACCAGTATGTGAGTTCATTTACCTGAAGATGCAGCTGTGTGGCGAGATGGATAATTGAGATGAGCAATAGATCAAGTCAGGGTATTCTTGATCTATTGAGATACCCTAGTCTCAAAGATGAGCACTGGTGAACAGATGGCACAGGATAAAGCCAGACTGTTAAGTCCTCTTGTCCAGATGGTAAAGTGATATAGATAAATAGCCTACCCTGCCTTCCCCCTACGACTACACCTATGCTTTTATAAATTATTCCCAATTAATTAATTCACAAATACAGAACATGGAAATGATTTAACAACTTCAGAAGTAAAAAAAAAAATTTTAAAAATCGATCAATTTACTTTATTGCTGAATCTTCTCTTTTCTTTGTATTTGGAATGAAAACAAGGATATGCGTTTATAAATTTACATTATTCAAATAAGTGACACAATAAATATTCACTGTTTACACAACCTAAAAAACTGTCCTAGTTTACTGTCTTTGTCATCATCTGACTAGCATCGGATTCTGGTATACCATTTGTGGTAATCTTTATTTTATGCAATTGTGTTCACGAAATTCCTATTCTGTGGAGCTGCAATGCTACACCCAGTTGTTTTACAGCCGGTATTGACAAACAGTTCAGTCCGTATGTTAAACTACCATCACTATGTGGAGACCAGATATTCAGGAGTGCTCTAATCACTTTCATGTTCCGTTGTCACAATACTTCGGAATGCACTGTTGGATCCACCACCAGATTGAACGTCAAACCCTCAGACTTTCAGAATACAATATGCAGGACCTCGGTAAGGCTGGATCTAATGCAATTTCTCTAGGTCGAGATGAATTTTGCAGTATCAGCTCTCATACATCTGGTCCGCTCTTGTAAACTGCTGGATTTGTTGTGTGTCCTATGTTGAAATCTCACCTCTATATAGACTCAACATGAGGGCGTATCGGAGAGCAAATACGTCACACATTCTTTGACGACTGAAAATTCTCCCATCGGTGGGCAACAATATGGCAGATGTGCTTTTCTAGCCAATTACTCTGCAAATATGGCAAGGGGTGATAAACCAAAAAGACCATACTGTCTTCCATCTGCTCCTAAGTTGTGATAAAGGGTGAATCCATTCCCATTATCTGTTTTGGAAATATACGCTTAATTCTAACCTATTATCCACAAAAAACATTAACATATACTTGATATAGTATAAAAACACCATATCATATCGGATAATCATTTAGAGTCCGCAAGTGTTCTAAACCCCGCCCAGGAAACAATCGCCAAACGTTAATAATCCGTTGAATTCAATTCGTACAAAGTTAACAAGCTGGCATCAAAAGTCTCCTGGACACAAAATATGACACACTTGTCAGCGCTGTGGTAAAGTGTCTTTTAGCAACGCTGTAGTGGATTTGATGGTATTGTATGATTGTGATATTACTTAATGTGATGCATGAGGTCAGCTGTGAAGGCTCTTGAGATAAATGTAGCTGTGAATTTTCAGAAGGCCCTTCTTGCTACCACTACGACCTCACACCTATCTTTTTTTCCTAATGAATGTGGCTACGTTAAAGTTCTAGGGTAATGATATGTAATGTGTTGTGGTAGTTTACATACACACACACAGATATTTAATAAGTCTAATAATATTAATAAAATGTTATAACACACTGACTAACTCAAGCTGTGTAAAATTTTTGATAATAAATTTTCTTTAAGTTTATTTGTTCTGAACCAAGGTTTTATTTTGGTCAGAACATATGTGATATGAGTAAATATCATATCATGTTTTGTATTCGATCACTTCCTGATATATATTGTTTACACACGGTATCCCGTGGTTGCAGGAAGTGACGTCGTGACTTCTGCTCTGAATTGATAGCAGACGTGAGTTTTGATTTGGGACAAGCTAGCGTCTCTAACCGGCAGTCTGCTTGTGTCGTTTGACCAGTATGCATGGAATGTGTCCAGCAGGACCTAATGTTAGAATGTGTTAATTGCCTTTGGGCATCTTTATATTGCACCTGCAAGATCGATTACCATCACTGCCTTATGCATTCATTAACTGTATAATTTCAGATTAGTCTTAGCAGTGTGTATGGAATTCTTGGGCACGTAAGTTGACTGTTCCATTAAAACTGAGAGTATCAGAATCAAGAACAGTAGAGACATGTGCTAGTAAAAGCTACGATGTCATACCATACTCAATGTGGAGTACTGTGTTAATAAATATATGTGAATCGTGCCAAGAAGTTAGGCCTTGTTACTGAATACATGTGGTGCGGGCCAGGGAGATTGTGTGTGACTGGCCATATCTTAAATATATATATATTATAATTCCTCAAAAGGAATATCCAAGGAGAACCCTGGAGGGTATTCAGCAGGCCACCGTAATAAGGAGTGTCAAGCCTTTAGTCTAATGCACTCTTACCACAGGACGTCGGGAGGACGGTTCCTGAAATAAGAATATTCTCTTAAAATTCTCCCGCACCATTTCTGGGGGCCAAGCCATTGGATGCCTTACAAGCCTAAGAGCGCCTAACAAATCGAGGACTAGTTTTTCAAAATGGCGGCACGCATCGTCTGCCAAAATTTTTTATGAATGGAAGGGATTTCCATCAATATGAATGTGCCTCAAGTTGTCACTAAGTTATAAAAGTGACCCATTATTACACAGAAGTCATAGGAACTGACTATCTTCATTCAAGAATCAAGTATTCTATCAAAAATCATGGACCATATCGATGTCCTTCAATGTCAGCATGAAGCAATTCTAAGCCTAACCAGATACTAGGCTACTATCATCACTACATCCCTTGCTTGTCGAAGTCTCAAGAGGGATTGTTTTCTTGGCAACAGATAAGTCTGTTTATTGTTACATACAGCTTGGCTGTGAATACAGTCTGTTTGCCTGATATCTGACTTCACCATATGTGTTTTCATTACGTGTTTTTATTTTTGTAACTAGCGGGCAGGATGGAGGGACTTGATTTGTGATTATTCAATACCGCGAAAGCTAGGTCGAATGAGCAAATCAAGCGTTCTGTAGGGCAGTATCTGTGTGATTCAGATAGAGGACCCAGCATATTCTGCTGGTTGTATAAAAGTTTGCCTCTATTGAATTTAACAGATCCATTTTTGTTAGCTGTGTAGTCATGTTTATCTATTGTTTGTTCTCATAAGTACTGTCATTGTTATATTTTATTTAGTTCGTTGCATTATTGTTTGTAATATTGTCTATTCTCATCTTACTATCGTTCATTTCATAGATGTCATAATTGTTGTGATATGCGTCTTGTCTTGTCTATTTGTAATAGAGCATTAGTTTAAATTAATTCATATATATTTTATAGTTATTCCTTTGTTTTCCATTTGTATTTCCTTTAGTTGCTCGAACCCTGTCTTGCTGTTCTTACTTGTTGTGGTTTCTATTTTTTTCATTACTCCATATTGTTTATCTGAATACATCTACTATTGCAATTATAAATTGATCTGAGATTGGTGGAGTGAATATTGAATATAGCTGACATATTCATATATATAAAAGTTAAAATATTGTGTATTATTGATAAACACAAGAATAAGCAACCATGACTTCATTAAAGGATTTATTGAAGATTGGGAAGGAACTTAATTTGGAAGGTCCAGCTTTGCAAGCTTATATTGATAAAGAAGTAAACAGACAAGAAGAACTTCGCAAAGAAGAATTGGCTGAAAAAAGGAGACAAGAAGAGCTCCGTAAAGAGGAATTGGAAGAAAAAAAGAGACAAGAGGAACTCCATAAAGAAGAATTAAGAAGAAGAATCCGAATTGGAAAAAAGGAGATCAGAAGAATTGGCTCTTGAAAGGGAAAAATTAGCTTATGCCAGATCTCAAGAGGAGAAAGCTCAAGAAGAGATCAAATCTCAACAAGCTCAAACTATAAGATTAGCTGAGATTGAACTGGAAAAATTAAAATTACAACAACCACTGTTGCATCCTGGGGTAGGTGAAGATAAAAATAAAGATCATACTACTGCCATAAGGATTAATTTGCCAAAATTTAATGCATCCATCGATGACATTTCATGCTTCCTAAATAGATTCGAAACTTATTGTGAAGAATATAAGATTGACAAATCTACATGGACATGTAGACTTATGAATTTATTGGTTGGTGAACAATTAACTGTAGTCTCCACTTTGGATGACCAGACTAGAAAGGATTATGAAGCTGTTAAGGTGATTTTATTGCAGAGGTATCAATTAGATGATGAGGGTTATCGTCAGAAATTTCGATCTTTGTACCCTGATTCTGGAACAGATTTCACTGAATTTATTTCAGCTGTTAAACTGAATTTTTCTAGATGGATTGAACTATCCAAAACTGAAAAAACTTTTGAGGGTTTGTCAGATTTGATTCTAAGAGACAAGGTTTTGTCATCTATTAGTTCTGATTTTCTTGCGTTCCTGCAGGAAAGAAAACCAGAGAACCTGACTAAATTACAAACCCTAGGACGTCAATATCAAGTTGCACATCCTAATAGAGTATTGAGCAAAAACAATGTAAGGGACTCATTACCAGCTGCATCGGCCAGGTCATTCCAAGACAATGCACCTAGGTATAGATCAAACAGCATAGATAGGAATCAAAGATTTAAACCATCACATAATTACAGTCAAAATAGAGGTAGATACAATTTTAATAAATACCAACCTCAAAGACATTGGAATTCATATCAGGAGGATAACTTTTATCCACAAACCTCATTTAAGTCCAATAACTGGCAAAATAGAGGAGAATATAACTCAAAATCAAATAGAGGTCAGAAATCATTTTATAGAGGAAATGATCAAAATGCAAATAAAAGATCTTATCATAACAATACTTCCAGACAATCAAGAAACACTGAACGTACCAATGCCATTGTTCATGATAATAATCAGAACCATAATGATATTGTAGCACATGCAAATTCATGCAGTGTAGACTTAGCAAATAGTGATAACTGCACTAATTGCAATTCTTTATTTCAGCCTCAAGGAGTGCCAAGATTATTATGCGGACACCCTCTCCCAGTCATGTCATCTTTTGAAAGTACTGGTTCATTGATCTTGAACAGAGGTTTTGTCAATAATAAGTTAGCATCTTTACTCAGAGACACGGGTGCAACCACCATTGGTGTGCGCAAAGCCTTGGTTGATAAGGTGGATTATACAGGAAAACAAGTGAAATGCATTACTTTTGGTGGAACTGTGGAATATTACCCCACAGCAGAGGTGTTTTTGGACACACCTTATTTTACAGGACGAACACTGGTATGCCTCTTGGACAATCCAATTGCTGGAATTATTATGGGAAACATACCTAAATTGCATGAATGTACACAGGAAGATATTGAAATATGGGAAAGACAACACTTATTATGTTCAAATGCTGTGACTACCAGAGCTCAGTCTCGCATGGACAATGATCATCACAAACCAGTCATTGATGTGTTACCTGAAGATATAACTGAAGATATCACTTCAGAAGATGAAGAAGAAAAGGAAAATAATAATGATGATATAATTCATTATCAACAGGAAAATAATGATGATATTAAGGTAATGAATGATGTGAATACTGATGATGACAATTTATTTCAGATGGAGCTCATTGATAAGGAAACCTTTATACAAAGACAGAAAGATGATACTTCCTTAAAAAAATATTTTCATATTGCTCATTTGAATGATGTAATGATAGATGACTGTGCAAAACACTGGTATACTATCAAAAATGGGATTTTAGTAAGAAACTATCAATTTGCTAATTCCTTAAAGAAACAGATTATGGTACCAGCTTGTTTTCGACCATTCATTTTACGACATGCACATGACATTGAATGTGCAGGACATTTAGGTGTTGCTAGAACAAAACAAAGAGTTTTGTCATATTTTTTTTTGGCCCGGAATTACGAAAGACGTCAAATTATTTTGTCGTACATGTACCATCTGCCAAAGTGTAGCAACCAGAAAACCAAAACATGATGCGCCCATTCAAGCATCTGATATTTCTTTGCGTCCCTTCGCAAAGATGGCCATTGACATTATTGGCCCTTTAAAGGTAACATCAGCCAGAGGTCATCAATATGTGTTGACCTGCATAGATATGTGCACACGCTGGCCAGAAGCTATTCCTTTAAAAACCATCACCACGGTAGATATTGCTGATGCATTATTCTTGATTTTTAGTAGAATAGGTTTTCCTGAAAACATCCTATCTGATAGAGGAACTCAGTTAGTTTCAGATGCTATGAAACAGGTTATGGATATGTTTGGGATTCAAAGATCCCTTAGTTCAATATACCATCCTCAGTCTAACGGGAAAATAGAAGTCCTCAACAGATCCTTAAAACAAATGCTACATAAGGTTACAATTAAATATCCTCAAAATTGGGACAGAGTCCTGCCAGCTATTTTATTTGCTTATCGAGAGATAAAAAATGAACATACAGGCTTTAGTCCATTCGAATTGGTTTTTGGCGCCAGACCACGCGGCCCAATGTCTATATTAAAACAACTTTTAATTGGTGCTGAGATGAACAAGGAGGTTCAGACCTCATATCAGTATGTGGTCAATTTGAGGAAAAAAAATAATAGACGCATGCCAAATAGCAGTAGGTTCATCTGAAAAGGCAAAGCTTAGGGCGAGGTTATTTATTAACCAAAACCGCAAATTACGCCAACTTTGGCCTGGTGATGAAGCTTACGTATTATTACCCAGGAGAGATAACAAATTATTAGTCTCATGGAGAGGACCTTACAGGATTGTGGAGAAACTGTCTGATGTTGATTATATTGTCTCAGTAGAGGGAAAAGAAAAAACTTTTCATATCAATATGTTACAGCAGTTTCATACACGTCCACCATATCTAAGACCAGTCTTTGAAGCTCTTGATCAATCTGTCTGTCGTCATTCTTCTTTGGCTGTCATACAGGAAGAAAATTCTGATTTGACTGATGGTAATGACTCACTATTAGTATTACCTAGTCTTCACTACTTGTCTACTGAAAGTTGGAAAGATGTTGATATATCGCCAACTCTATCTTCTTTCCAGAAAGAACAGGTTACTTCAATCTTACGTTCTTTTGCTGATGTCCTTACTGATGTCCCAGGACACACTGATATCATCGAACATGATATTATTCTGACAGACTTTCAACCAATTAAGTTGAAACCTTACCCTATCCCTATACATTTACAAGGTCAAGTTAAAGAGGAACTAGAACAGATGGTGAAATTCAATGTGTTAGAGTCTTTATTGGATAGACTAGCTACGGCTACATTTTTCTCTAAATTTGATCTATCTAAAGGCTATTTCCAAGTACCATTAACGGAACGATCCAAGCCTTATACTGCATTTGCAACCCCATTAGGACTCTTTCAATTCAATTATATGTCTTTTGGTTTAGTAAACGCACCTGCGACCTTCGTTCGCATGATGAGACGACTCTTCTCTGACAGAGACGACCTTATTACTTACATTGACGACATTTGTCTGTTTCATCAATCATGGGATGAACATTTGAAGGGTATTCAATCCTTACTTACCACTCTACGTCGTCATAATTTATCTGCACGTCCATCTAAGACTAAAATTGGATTTCAGGAGATTTCATTTTTAGGTTATAAAGTAGGAGGAGGTTTTTTGAAAACAGAGGATACTATCTCTAGGATCCTAAACCTTGATAAACCTAAGACCAAAAAACAGGTTAGAAGTATTCTGGGGCTCCTAAACTTTTATCGCAAGTTTATCCCTAATTTTGCAGAGTATACGTCCGTGTTGTCATCACTGGTGAAGAAAGAGTCACCAAATAGGTGTGTTTATAGTCGAGACGTTCATGTGGCTTTAAATAGATTAAAATGTCTGTTTTCCAAGTTGCCTATATTGAGATTGCCTGATCCTTCTAAACATTTTACTCTTACAGTCGACGCTTCAAAAAACGTCCATTGGAGGTTCGCTGTTGCAAGAATGGAAGGGCTGTTTACATCCAACACTTTATGTTAGCAGGAAGCTAACGCCGACGGAGCAGCGTTACTCGGTCATTGAGAGAGAGCTACTGGCTCTTGTGTTCTGCTTCTCTAAACTTCAACGCTACCTGCTTGGTGCAAGTTTCACACTCGAGACAGACCAAAGGGCACTTTCTTACCTGAAAACAGCGAGATTCAAGAATGCTAAAGCAGCGCGTGCCTCACTGGCCCTTCAACCCTATAATTACCAGATTAAACCCATCGCAGGAAAGTTGAACGTGATGGCCGATGTTCTATCCAGATGCATGAAGCATCCGCTATCGCCAGTTGTCTCCGCAAATGCTGCTTCAATCCAACTTTGATGCTCAATAATAACACTACTTCCTTTGGGACAAGTCAGGAATTATTTCGCAAAGGTAGCATCATGAACTAAGGCGCATGCCTTCTTTTAACTCATATATTGTATACTTCAGATATTACAGCCACATTGCTTCATCATGCACTTATACCGGTTGAAAAACTAGAGACACTATGCCAAGCAACATGATGATGATGAATTGCAGTTCATCCTAAATCAAGATGTATATTCAAGCGTTCGTCATATGAGGTCTAATGCAATTGCTCAAGAACAATGCTTCGCTACTTCATACACGTTGTACAATGACTTTTGGCAGTATGACAATCCAAGTCGGTGCAATTCAGATACTGTGCTGCAATTTCCAAAATATTTTGCACTAATTAACTGTCTCAAACGTTGTGTAAAAAGGGAAGTAACTAAAATTACTGACTACAAAGTTCAAAAAGGGACATAACCAAGAAATTATATTTCAACACATACTTATGACATTCTCAAGTACAGAATGAACAATAGTATCGGTGCTGTATATGCTATTGCATGGAAGACAAACATCGACAACCGACAGAGAGGGAAAATGGATTTTCTTCAATGAACTATTTCTTTCCGTCATTTATACTTAACTAAGGATCAATAACAATGTTGTGCGAACTAGTGACTCACTGAAACTTTAATTCTTTTAAATACTTCTACAGGAAGAACTTTGTATGGTCTAACATGACCAGTTTTAATAACCCTAGTGATATTACATTGGTTCATTAGTGTATCGTTATGTGAATTGAATTACATTGGTGCTTACACTTAGTATAACCTATATCCTTCATATGTGTAGATATTAAGTAATATATCTTCATATGACATCTCATTAACATTGTCATTCACCACATGACATTGCATGCATACCAATATTAATAACTATTTTGACATATTGTCACAGTCACCACTTATATTTTAACTTGTCTGCCTCATATGTTCTATTCTGTCTTTGATTGCTTATTACGCATTTCATTTGATAGATAGGTAGACTTACATACCGACATGACTTAGGGCGTTTGTTGACATGGTATGCTGTGTGAGTGCCATGACTGACATATCGACTTTTCTTCACTGTCTTCTAATTAATGTAGTTACCTCACATTTGTGTCAAAAGAGCGTCTGCTAACGATAATGGGTTTAGTTATGTTATTACTAAATACCACACCTTGTGTGTTAAATTGTCGATTATGGAGCACGCCTCTAGGTGCTATCATAATGATGACAGTTGAGTATTTGGATATTGTCATATGGTTTCTCCAGTGACCTTGTAAGATTGTACTATGAAAATAATGAAAAGTTCCTTTTCATTATTTTAATCCAGAGGGGGGGGGGGGGGGGGGGGGGGGGGGGGAGGGGGGTGGGGGAGGGGGTGGCGAAATAAATGATATGAGTAAATATCATATCATGTTTTGTATTCGATCACTTCCTGATATATATTGTTTACACACGGTATCCCGTGGTTGCAGGAAGTGACGTCGTGACTTCTGCTCTGAATTGATAGCAGACGTGAGTTTTGATTTGGGACAAGCTAGCGTCTCTAACCGGCAGTCTGCTTGTGTCGTTTGACCAGTATGCATGGAATGTGTCCAGCAGGACCTAATGTTAGAATGTGTTAATTGCCTTTGGGCATCTTTATATTGCACCTGCAAGATCGATTACCATCACTGCCTTATGCATTCATTAACTGTATAATGTCATATTAGTCTTAGCAGTGTGTATGGAATTCTTGGGCACGTAAGTTGACTGTTCCATTAAAACTGAGAGTATCAGAATCAAGAACAGTAGAGACATGTGCTAGTAAAAGCTACGATGTCATACCATACTCAATGTGGAGTACTGTGTTAATAAATATATGTGAATCGTGCCAAGAAGTTAGGCCTTGTTACTGAATACATGTGGTGTGGGCCAGGGAGATTGTGTGTGACTGGCCATATCTTAAATATATATATTATAATTCATCAAAAGGAATATCCAAGGAGAACCCTGGAGGGTATTCAGCAGGCCACTGTAATAAGGAGTGTCAAGCCTTTAGTCTAATGCACTCTTACCACAGGACGTCGGGAGGACGGTTCCTGAAATAAGAATATTCTCTTAAAATTCTCCCGCACCAATATGAAAGGTTTTGCAATTATTAATGAAATGCATGAATATATGGCATAAAAAAGGAAAGGTGTGTACATATGTATTTTACACGACTAGTTAATGTTACTACTGTTTATAGTTGTAATTTATATGGGAGAACGATTAAATGGATGTGCTGTTGGGGTGGCCTCATCACTCCCTGTCTATGGCGACTACACATTGTCCATTTATTTGATGGGACTATAGTTGGTGTGTTAGAAATTAAGTGAGTTGGTGAATTTCCAGCAGGCCAGACGCTCACGTATCTTGAATGAGTAGCTCTGGTGCTGGAATCTGGTGGCCCCACCTCTCCGTGCTTGGGGGCAATATAAGGCTGCTCTGCCAAAATATAAACTGCACGGGTCCACTCTTGTATTATTCAACACCTCATTTGACACCACATTGGTGCCAAATAAAAACTCACAGTTCTGCAATAAAAGTATTGGTCATATGTCAGAATTCCATCCTCTAAACCATTTCTGGACACAACACTACACACAACAACACCACATAGACGGGTCAGATCTCTTTGACCATACAACACATCTTACCAAGTTGGTTTCACATAGGATAAGTTCCCCCAGACTACATATTCTGAAATATGTTCATTAGCTTCCTGCCATTAAATAGGATAGGTGATATGTTCCACTGATCTCAACACTTGATCTGTCCTCCATAATCCTTGCTGGAGTTTATGTATTTTATTTGTCTCTAGACCCTGAACTGGGGCGGGGGGTCTAGAGCGAATTCTTACTTGTTGTAAGGGATAGATTTTGATATGGCGGTATCAAATCACTCGAAACATTAAACAAATATTAAAATATACAAAGAAATACTTTCAGTCTTACCAGAATTATGAATATAGAACACAGTTAATTGCCAGCAAAACTCAGCTGAGCTGCTGGCTTTAGTATGGCGTCCCTCTAAATATTTCAATTAGCTTTTGGGAAATACACCACTGAATAATTTACTGTGTCTACTAGGACAACTTATGACGAATGGCAAAAATGCGCGTCTGAGCGCCGATAATATATTCATCTATGGCCAATCACCGCCTTTTTCTTTTCAAATTCAAACCTCCTACCAAAAAGTCATTTCAGTCATACCTCAGTCAAGTATGCATTATTGTCTGTTGGTCCGTCTGTCTCTACTTGCGTTTCACAAAAAAACACACTTGTTTTTTGAACCAACTCTGCCTTCCCCTACACAATTTTGCCTCTAAAGTTATTTTTAGCCACAATTCACCATCCCATCCCCTCTCTTTCATTCCAACTAGATTTTAGCACTTGAGTCTCAAGGCCACAGTTTTTGAAAATTACGGACATTTTTTGTTTCAATGCAGACGCTCGCTGATCTGAACAACACAGTCTTTTGTCAATATCTTTCTTATTATCTATCCGTCTGTATAAATGAAAGCATATTATTTCACTGCTCAAGATGGGCCATCCGGCCAGCTAGGTTTTATATTCCTAACATCATTATTATTAAGAAAAAGTTACTTTTCAAGGTTAGTTGGTTTTTCGAAATATTTTCTAGCATCTTCTGTGAAGCGTTTGCCGCTGAATTCAAATAAACGGACTAAGTTATCGCAAAAGCGTCCAAGAAATGACTGTTGCGTATAATAGCTAAGGTCCCTTTTGTCGATTTCTTTACCTTGTGTCAACTTGGGGACGTGAATTTTTTCCTTGCCCCACCAATTGCGTCTTTTTTAGCCTTGCTAGTTTTAAGCACGTGTTCAGTCATATTTTTTTTCTTTTGATCTCCGTTCTCATCCCGTTCCAAGGGTAAACGTTTTGCCTTCACGTCTAACAATTTAATTTCCATGGCGGGTGGTGACCCGCGGCGTGGGCGATCATGTATTCTAGTAGCTTACGCATTAGTTTTTATCCCTACATTTTATCTTTGGAGATATTTTAACGTTGTATCACGGTTAATTTTATGACAAACGCACACCATAGGGTCAGTGGATTTTTCCATTATCGATGAGGGGTGACAGTATCTGGTCACCGTTGATAACGAAGCTATAGTTTCTTTCCCGTGGCTTCATAAACTTATATATATTTTTTACAAATAAAAATGTCAATTTTAAAGACTTGTTTAATTTTCGTCTTTCACTGATATCCTTAATTTCTGTAGCCATCTTTTCTGGTGTTGTTATAGTCGCTGTTAAGAATTTCCACTTACTAACGTGAGAGCTTCAAGCTGACACACCTCTCAAAGCCGTCAAAAAGTCTCTTCTCTGCTACAAATCTTGTTTCAGCATTGTACAAAATTAATAAGTCAGTGGATCTTTCCATTCACAATGAGGGGTGACAGTATCCGGTTAGCCATTGCTAACGAAAACAATGTTTCTTTCCAGTGGCTTCACAAATGAATATATATTTTTTGTAAATGAAAAGTTCAGTTTCAAAGACTTTTTCGTTTTTATCTATCACAAATATCCCTAGTTTATGTAACAATCTCTTCGGGTGTTGTTATAGTAGGTGTTAAGAATATCCACTTACTACCGTGGGGAGCCTCAACGCTAACCGTCAGGTCGAGCTGGCTTAACATGTTTCTATTGTCATAGATCGAATAACTTGAAGTTGAACCAATTCATGGCTACCACATTGGGCATGCATGATTATAATAAATTAATATGAAACAAATATAAAGGTATGTTATAAGGCACTCGTAGGAAATAAAGAAGTAGAACACTAGACAACAGAAAAACAACAGACATGAGTTGCTTACCCAGGATTTGAACCCTGGACCTTCCGTGCGACAACACCGCCTAACTATGCAAGCGAATCACACTGTCCTCCCTGCCATCTACGCATCCCCAAAAAGGATGTTTCAATGACAGGTCATTAGTGCGAACCTCTATGCATAACACCGGAAGTTTATCATGGGCAGTTCAGCCTATTAATGACGCAATCACTTCTGTTGTTCCCCCATATATCAGTATTGGTCAGTCCAACAAGACAAAGACCTTAATACTGTGTCCAGTATGATAGTAGACTTAGAACAGTAAGAACAGGACAGAGGGTAGGTTTGCCAATATTTGTCGCTCTGCTGTTCATTTTAATCTCCTATATTGTACGCTGTATTTAAAATGCCACACCACTATTGTTGTATTTAATATAATATATCAATATTGTATTTAATGTTGCATTTAATATACCACACCACTACATGTGAATGTATTTTTATTTATATAGGATATTAAAACATTCGACGTTAGGAAGAAAAAAAACCCCACACATTTAACTATTTAGGACGTCGTCAACGGTCTTGAAATTTCTCACATTTCTCTCATAACATCTATTGTTGTATTTCCTTCATTTTATCATATCAGTCAGTACATGTCAAGGTATGGAGAATATATCATCATCATCATTACCTTTTTCGCCATTGCAGCTTGACCCTTGCAGGAAGCCTGGACAAAGAATTCACAAGCTGTTACAGCGGTCGTGTTTGTAGCAATTTGTTTTACATGATGAGGTTGCAACCCCCATGCTCAGCCTCAGATTAGTTGCCTTGCACGACTCGCTGGAGGGTGTAGTAGTCTTATCCTTTCTTTGTCTCTTCAAAAACCCACGGGAACTACACAGGGCATGGAGAATATACATATATATGCTTGTGTGTGTTTTTTTTTAATGGGCATCAAAGGTACCGGGTTCGAAACACGGTGGTGTCACGCTCCAGTCTATACAGCTGTAAATGGGTACATGAATCTGCTCTTCAGTTAAGGAAGGCAAAGGCAGCAAGGAAGGAGCTGGTCACCTCACCTCTCGAAGCTGCACCTAGTATAAAAAAGTCTATAACACTTCACTCTTCCATGGCAGTTTCACGGGTTGCTTCCCCTTTGCAGTGATGGTCCAGTAATGGCCAAAACCTAGAGTATCTAATGTGGGCCTTCAAGGGTATCTACCTTCGCACAAGATTACTCTTGGCTGAGATGCTAAAAGAAGGATGATGATGCTTCTACCTTGTGGGAGTCTTCACAAGATATGCAGAAATTACGAACAATGCTGATTGGGTCTTGGAAAAGTTAACTTATTATCTGCCCGACAACTTTTGTGAAGAGATATGTTGTATGATTTAGCTCGTTCAAGTCCCTAACTGATTTGATTGAGTGAAATCCTAACTCAGTAGCTCTGTTTTAAGTGTATTTAAGGTGACTGAGACATACGGGTGCAGTACACTCAAAAGGATTAAATCAACTATAAATTTGTATATATGCAAATAACAAATTTAATAATCAATTATATTTAACAGTGTAAAATGAATAATTCTTTTTAAAAAAGGTTATCATCACAGGGTGATGTTATGGGTATAGAGGGAATTGTTTAAAACTTCACTAGGCAGCTTTTAAGTTTGTATTTAGCTGCCAGTAAGTTTGGTTTTTGCTCCAGCGGATCTTTGGTTCTTTGCAGGTTATGGACTGGTTCACTCACGTCAATTAAATCAACTATAAATATATATATATATATATATATATATATATATATATATATATATATATATATATATATATATATATATATATATATATATATATATATACACACACACTAGCAATAACCCGTCAAAATTGATAGGTTTTTAATTATAGTGTGTTGTTCCTGTTACATGTATTACAGACGGTACTATTGCTACTGTGGTCCTTTCATTGCAGGCGACCGTCAATAGATATTTGTAGTGAAAATTACATGGATGTATCAAATATGAAGACATGGAGGAACATTCCGAAATGGCATGTAGAGCAGTGATAATGATTTAATGGACCTGAAATTGACTAAATAACTAACATTTCTTTTATGACAACATGTCTCGTAATTGTTCGTGCATCGTTTAAAATCTTGACTTTCCATAATCAAACTGTTCATGCACACCGTCATTTGCGCACTTTTCTATTTTCGGGAGAGTACATATAAGAGAGCCCAATGGGCTGATTACCCGTTGGCTTGTCACACCGATTACGGAAACAACGGCAGATGGATCTATTTGTTGTTGCCCTAAAGACGCCGCTAGGCGTGATGGGAAACTACAACAGAGAAAATCAATCTGCTGTTGCCCTTAAGACGCCACAAGGCGTGATGGCCTCTGATTGCTTGGTCGGTCTTTGGCTAAGGACGGAAGAAGAAGAAGACATATAAGAGAAACAATACAATTATTGTCTAACTTTCAACCACAGTTGCACCCCTTAGCTGTGGTTGAAAGTTAATGCACTGCTCGAAAATAGAAAAGTGCGCAAATGACGGTGTGCATTATGTGACCGACCGACCGACGTAATTACGGCGAGAATTATGGTATTACTAGCAATAATCCGTCAAACTTGACGGGTTTTTAATTATAGTGTGCTGTTTCCGTTCCCGGATGAGCAGGTAGACGTACATTCTTAGAGTGTTTTTGGTTTCTTTCCATTATACAGTGTAATCAAACTGTTCATGAACACCGTCATTTGAACGCTTTTCTTTGTTGATAGTAACTATTTTCGGAAGAGTTATATATAATGGAAACAATACACTTTTTCAACACGGTTGCATTCCTCAGCTGTGACCAACGTTCACACGGCGAGAATTATGTTATTTTAGATTCAATTTAAAAGTTCTTTGATGACAACATTTCGTTTGAAAGTGCGTGGATTGTTTTCAAAGAGTGTTCCCTGATAAAAAATGGTTTTAACAAAAACTTTCAAGTTTTTATGATTTGTACATCGGGTGAGGGCTCATGCACACCCATTTTTACGCCCTTTTTCTTTGTCGAGCGCTACTAATTTCGTGAAAGAATTAAAAAAAAAAAAACCAAAGTATTTGTTTATACAGGGTGTTTATAAAGTCGCTGTGCAGTGAATTTGAAAAATATTTTAGAAATTACGTCACGAATGATGCAAATTTACGTCATGATATTCTGTGTTCCAATGCTGTGTTCCATAATCCCGTGTGCAGCATTACACAACAAGCCCCAATTGAAAACCACATTTCTGGTGACGTAGTCTCACCCGGGCGTAAATTTCACTGCACAGCGACTTTATAAACACCCTGTATAACACCCACGCCGCGCAAGTTGCCCACCGTGCGTTGCACACTTTTTTTATGGAGCGAGTTACTATTTTGAGTGAGACCGACCGACGTACCATACATCGGTAATTAAGTTAGTTATAAGAAATATATATATATATATATATATGTGTGTGTGCGTGCGTGCGTGCGTGCGTGTGTGTGTGTGTGTGTGTGTGTGTGTGTGTACAAATAACCTTGTAGCGGTATGGCAGCTTGTGTACCCTGACAATCCCCAGAGATATGCCAGTGGGAGATTTACTCCTGGTAGGTTCAACCAAGCTGGACTGGTCTGTGTGGGTAGGGGTCAGACAAAAGCTGGTACCCTGGTCCTCCAGGGTGAGGTTTCAGCAGAGGGCCGACACCCCTGTCTATGTAAAAAATCGAACATGTTACGGAAACGGCAACAGATGAAAAAACTTTGATGCGGGACGGACATCCGGAGCCTCAGGCTCGTATGGTGAAAGCCGAAAGGAAGCTATTGGCATTGTAGTAAAATCTGCGAGAATAATCGCTCATTTCAGTAAGAGTTTAGTCATAAAATGATAATAAATAAACCCGCCCCATTGTGTCTGACGGTGATCCTCTCACACGCCGGCATAGCGCTGAATTTTGTGCAGTGCTAAAGCCTATAGAACGATCCCACGGTAAAAATCTAACACGCGTTTTAGTTTCGGTTTCGAAAACGTACTACCAATATTTAACATTTTGCCAGATCTGCTGCATACACAATGCAGCCTAGCCTTATAATTAACGATTTTGCGGAAGTGTGCCGCAAAATAACTATCTGAATTAACGTAATATATTAACTTTAACGCTGGTAATCAGTAATAATCCTTACATTTTTTGGTAGTGTTACACGATACAATACAAATAATTAACGCCAATTCTTAACCCGCCGCGCAAAACCCCGCTTCGCATGACACATTCTGCCATGCATATATACACGCTGCGACAAAGCCAACAGAGGCAAACACGCAGACAATTTTTTTTTTCTCCTAGCGGTAGTATTTCTGACGTCACTAAAACAAGTAGTTATTTGAAAAATACATGCTAGCGAGAGGGGAAGATGGCCGTCTTGTGTAAAAATTTTATTTGACGATTGCCGGTGACGGAAATTGAAAATCTAAACCATAATGAATCTGACCATAAAAATCATATGGTAGTATAGCTTAGAGTCCACTGAGCAAGAATGTGTTTTAAATAATATGATAGTCCCAGTAATAGCCAAGTTATTGAGAAAATACTAAATGTCTACGGACGCGCGACCAGACAGACTGTTGTTCCTGCTTGTTTTTCATAACGTTAGTAGGGACACCGGCTTAGAAGGGAGGCATTGAGGTAAATTGAAATTCGCTTGGGTAACAAGAGTATAGGAGGGAAAAGGGGAGCGGTAGGAAAATTGTTACCAAAAACTAACATCGTTTTGTATTGGCATAACTAAAGCAGACTGGCCAATCGACTACCAGACGCAGAGTATGTTTGGAATTATTTTTGTTTTTCAAAAACTACATTTGAATTCTGGTAGTCGCAAGCTTTCGATTGGCCAGTGCTACTAAATATTAGCAAAAAGCTTTCACTATTCAGTGCCAGTTGAACAATATTTTTCATTCAAATACGCTGAGAATAGCTGTGTTAAATTTAAACTTAAATATTCATAGTCTGGGCAGTGCAGAGGAAACTGAGGCCACTTCTTTGCAAAGTCAGCGTCATTTGTTTATATTTCTTGAATTTTGTGGTAAGAATGTTTATGAATTTAATATGTTTAATCCCATTGCCAAAGTTAGATACTGCTATTGGGAAAAAGTGAAGGACGTGCCGGGAGCAGACATTGTTGAGTCCTCAAATTGAAATGTATCTAACTGATGTATGTTGTCATGATTATGTTTGAATGTTATTGTATTAGAGTATATTAGTAAGCTTCCGTGTTCTATGAACACTGTTCAACATGCCTGAAGTATTTATATTCAAAAAGGAAAAGAAGAGAAAAAAACATATATAAAAGGAAATGTGGTTACCCCACATTATTTTATTGAGGAAAACTATGTAAATGTACAGTGGCGTATCTGCCATAGGGACCTGAGGTGTGGTCACAGCAAGGTGGGAGTCATGTAAAATTAGGGGCGAGTGCACCTGTAATGCACGCGAGGCTGATTCCATATCACCGTAGGGAAATAAATAATATCAAAAGTGATCAGATATAAAAGGCCAGGGTGTCTTTTTGTTGCAGAGGTTTTATTTCCTGTTGCCAGCTGGTAACAGGAAACCCAAGGAGTGACGATAACGCCAAGAAGTCTCCGACAATTCATGTATGCTGTCAAGAGATAACAGCAGGAGCTTGGGCGTGTGATGTGATATCGATATTTCTGCAACTACACACTATCTTATCATTCAACAAGAAACCCAAGGTGATATGTTAAGGACCTGGGTATATCTGACAGTTTCGTTTTAATAAACACTGGTATTTCAAATCATACTCAGGAAGTTTATGGGGTATGATGATAATACAGCCCCTCATACACAGTGACTCTCCCTCTTAGATGAATAAAGTGTAAGCTGTGAACATTCCAACAGGAAAGACATATATTAACTTTGTAGTTATTGGGCAGATTGTCCACACAATTTTAGTTGATCTTTTCTGTAAACTATCTTGTCCTCATTTTCAAAGACCTGTCCAAAGATATGACTGGACAGGCAAAATAAATTGTACAAAAAAATATCAAATTTAAAGAAAAACTAAACCACTGGGTTTTATCCACTTCCTCATAGAAACTTAAAGTGTTTTTGTGTTGTGTACCATCATTTCATTTCTCCCCTAGACACTAGGTACATCATACACCAGACACTAGAGCAAAAATAGTGACCGTGTGAGATCTAGGGAGGTAGCGTTAGGTTCCTTGCACATAATTCATCATCATCATTTATAGAGTCAGGGGCCTACATGTGCTTGACCTCACACGGTAAATACATACACGGATTTCATTCTTTTAGGATACCATCATAACCTCCCCAGCAAAATCTAACTTTGTTACATAAATTGGTAGGCTTGTCCGGGCATTTGAATTTCTCCTAGTACTACATACATTGGGGTCTGGGTCTTAGCATAAACAACATTCTACTGTCCCAGGGAATCCCCATAATCATTATTGCCCAAGATTTGGGAAGTCAACAAACTGTCAGAACTCAGAATTAATTAGATAAATTTATACTTATTTAGAAAGTTAGTTAGAACATTTTGCATTTATCAGGATTGCAGATCTGGCCGAGTTTCGCTCTGCGGCTGTGCAGACTGCCAAGGAAATGAATATGGAGGGACAAATCTTGATTGACTATGTCACCTCAGAATGTGATAAATTTATTGTTAGGGAAGAACATACGTTAGCTGAGGAAAGGAAAATGCAGTTAGAGGAGGGTAGGGAAATTAAAAGGTTACAGATTGAGGCTGAGAAGGAGGCTAAGGTCTTAGAGGCTAACAGAGAGGCTGAGATAAAGAGGCTCCAATTTGAGGAGAGAAAATTGGAGGCAGAAAGAGAAGAAAAACGACTGCAAAGGGAGGCAGAAGAAAAACGACTGCAAAGGGAGGCAGAAAAAGAAGAAAAGAGATTGACTGCCGAGAGGGAGGCAGAAAAAGAAGATAAAAGATTACAGAGGGAGCATGAGGTGCGACTAAGAGAGTTAGAGTTGCAAGGCCTTGCTCCGGATAATGGTCACAGCCCCTCTACCTCTGATGCTACTGCTAGTCAGGGGGCCTCCAACTCAGCCATGGGGTTCCATTTAGACTATTTTGTAGAAAAGGATGATGACATTGAGTCATATTTAAGCAGATATGAAGTATTAGCCACTACTTATGGGTTAGAAAGAGAAAAATGGGGTGTAAAGTTGTCTCAGGGTCTTCGGGGAACAGCTTATGAAGTGTTTTCCAAAATGAGCAGGGATGACCAAGACAACTATGACATGTTGAAGCAAGCTCTTCTGTTAAGATACGAAAAGAACGGAGAGTTTCATAGAAAGAAATTTAGGAATGCCAGGCTACTGTCGGATGAGACCTATCACTAGTTCTCCGCCCGGTTAGAAACGTATATGGAGAAATGGGCTTCTTTGGGGAAAACCCAAGATCTCAAAGAGATGATACTCATAGAACAGATGAGAGAGTCCATGGCTCCAGACATGAGAAAATTTCTCATGGAACAGGGCGCGGAGAGGCTGGGTGAGATAATTAATGTCGCTGAAAGGTATCAGGCAGCCCAGGCAGAGATAGCTGTCATCAAGAAGAAACCAGTAGATCAGTATAAGGCTCCTCAAAACCATAATAAATTTGATAACAGAGGTAAGCAGAACTTTGATAGGCCTCGAAATGATTTTAAAAATAAAACCTCACATTTCAATGACAGAAGGAATGATGAAAGAAAACCTTTTCATCAAGGTAGATTGTATTGTAAACATTGTAGGAAGGAGGGACATGACATTAAGTTTTATAAAAGTAAACCTTCTGGATTGGCTGCTATGAGAAGGGGGACCAGGAAGTAAAGGACAAACCTGCTGGACAGCAGGAACCTTATTACCCCCCAGTTTGTGAGGATGTTGTATGTAATGATGTCACCATAAGGTGCCTCTACGATACAGGTTTAGATTTTGATGCTGTCGTGAGCTCGCACTTGGTGAACCCAGATCAGTATACCACAGAAACAGTGGAGATAGAAGGGGCGACCAAGGACCTACCACTCATGAATCTTCCCATTGCTAGGATAACAGTGAAAACTCGCTATGTGGAAGGGATAATCAGAGTAGCAGTGATAGACGCACTCATCTACCCTCTGATATTGGGGTGCCGTTATGTCTACTTGGGAAATCCCAAGAGACATGTGGTCTTGGCAGCCGTCCAGACCCGATCACAATCCAGAAAGGAAGAAGATGAACCTATAAATACTCATCCAGAGGAGATGAGGAAGGCACAGGCTGAAGATAGGTCACTGAAGGCGTGCTATAAGAAACTCCCAAAGAGCCATATTTCTCCTAATAAAGGAGAATTCTATATGAAGAATAAATTGTTATATAGGAAGGCCGGCACTGGTTCAGCTGGTCACGGACAGCTGGTCCTTCCCAGTTCATATAGGGAAAAGGTAATGGAGTTAAGTCATGCTATCCCCTTCAGTGGTCTCATGGGGATTAGCGCAACATGACAGCGTATAGCTTGTCATTATTTCTGGCCAGGGATAACGGAAGACATAAAAGAGATATGTAAAATCCTGTCCTGAATGCCAGAGAGTAGCTCCAAAGATTTGGACTGCTCCAGCAACTCTTGGGGAAATGCCCATTGTGGGAACCCCTTTTGAGAGAGTTGCAGTGAATATTGTGGGACCTCTCACTCGGACCAAGAGGAGGAACAGTTACATCCTTACTCTGGTAGACACTTGTTCTATGTGGGGAGAGGCGGTAGCCCTGTCATCAATCGATTCGAAACAGGTGGCAGAGTCATTACTTACGATATTCACAAGGTTAGGATTCCCGCATCAAATCTTGACTGATAATGGCTCACAGTTCAAGGAGAAACTAACAGAAGAGGTTTTTAGGTTGTTTCAAGCCAAGCACTTTCATTGTAGTCCGTATCACCCCCAAGGGAACGGCCAGGCAGAAAGGTTCAATGGGACTCTCATTTCTATCCCGAGAACGCTGGCACATGAGAAACCTGATACGTGGGACCACTACTTGGCCGCCGCGTTGTTTGCGTACCGGAAGTACCACATAATTCCACCGGAATGGCCCCCGCAACCTTGTTATTTGGGAGGCCAATAAAAGGTCCTTTAGAAGCCTTGTTAAGGACCTGGACAGATGAGAAGGCAGAGGAGACTGTTACCTCATCTTATCAATATGTGAACGAACTGACCACTCGTTTAAAAACTAGTTGGAAACTGGCAAATGATAATTTGAGACAAGCCAGGAAAAAGCATGCTGCTTATTATAATAAGAAAGCGAAGGATAGGGAACTTGCTGTAGGGGAGAAGGTACTTCTTCTATTTCCAGGCAGCAACAATAAACTTCAGATCGGATGGCAAGGGCCATATACAGTTTTGAAAAAGGTATCCAGAACAAATTATAAGATAGACAAAAAGGGAAAGGAAAAAGTCTATCATGTGAAGTTTTTGAAGAAATATCTGGACAGACACATCCAGGAAGGAACACACCTATTGACCTTGTCTATCGCAACCGAAATGAAAAATGACCCTCTCTCCTCATTCGAATATCCACTTAAAACCAGTGAAACGTTTGCACAGATGAAGATCAGTAATCACCTGACAAAAGGACAGAAGGAGAAGGTTCAACAGGTCCTTGAGAAACATACAGATGTGTTAACGGATAAACCGGGGCACACAAATTTGTTGGAATATGATATGAAACTACTAGACCCAGCACCTATCTGTATGAGGCCCTTTCGCTAAGGAAAATGCTTTGAAAGAGAAGATAGATTATTTGTTACAAGAAGGGATTATTTCTCACAGGGAGTCTCCTTATAGTTCCTGTGTGGTTTTGTTGCGGAAACCATCGGGAGAACATAGACTGTGCATAGATTACAGGAAACTGAATGCTGTCACAGAAGGTCAGGTGGATCCATTACCTGATACTACTCAACTATTTGCCAGGCTGAACAAGGCAAAATATTTTTCTAAGGTGAATCTTAGCAAAGGCTATTACCAAATTCCAGTAAAGCCTGAGGTTCGACCTTATTTAGCCTTTAGCACCTCGGAAGGTCATTATGAGTTCAACATGTTACCGTTTGGGTTGAAAAATGCCCCGAGTGTGTTTTCAAGGATGATGCGAAAATTATTGGATCCCCTGAAAAATCCATGTATTTCGAATTTTATGGACGATATCCTCATTGCTACGGAAACATTTGAGGAACACGTTACCTCTTTGAATATGCTGTTTGATAGACTCAGAGAGGCTAACTTAACCGCTAGGCCAACAAAATGTTGTATTGGTTGTAAAGAGTTGGAATTCTTGGGACACACTGTACATCAGGGTAGCATGACCCCTGATCCCAAGAATCTGGAAAAATTGAAAAGAGCACCTAGACCACAAACAAAGAAAGATGTGCGATCTTTCGTGTCGTTGTGTGGTTTCTACCAAAAGTACATTGAACATTTTAACTCTATATGTGCTCCTCTGACGGATTTAACTCGCAAAGGTCAACCTGATACAATAAATTGGTCCACACAGTGTGAATTGGCTTACCAGGAGTTAAAAAAAAAATCTCACAAGCAGGCCAGTGTTGCAATTGCCTGACTTGAATCAAGAATTTATCGTGAGAAGTGACGCAAGCAATGTGGGCCTAGGCGCTACATTGTTGCAAAGGTCCTTCTCACAAGATGGAGAATTGAACCCAGTCGCTCATGCAAGCCGCAAGTTGAACAAGGCGGAAAAAAATTATTCAACAAGTGAAAAGGAATGTCTAGATTTGATATGGGCTATTAAAAAATTACAGATTTATTTATATGGCAGGACATTTGTGGTCCAAACGGATCACTCACCCCTCGTATTCCTGTCACAAGCCAAGCATGAAAATTCCAGATTATTGAGATGGTCTTTATTATTGCAGCCATACTCATTTCTGATTGAATATATTCCCGGCTCTCAGAACGTCGGTGCAGACTTTTTGAGTAGACATCCTTATGATGAAGATCAGAAAAACGCGTAAGACTTCAGTGAGCTAAGTTATCTCGCAGATTATAACCTGCAAATGAATGCATGTTTTTAGGATGGGAGGTGTGTAGTAAAATCTGCAAGAATAATCGCTCATTTCAGTAAGAGTTTAGTCATAAAATGATAATAAATAAACCCCCCCTATTGTGTCTGACGGTGATCCTCTCACACGCCAGCATAGCGTTGAATTTTGTGTAGTGCTAATGCCTATTGAACGATCCCACGGTAAAAATCTAACACGCGTTTTAGTTTCGGTTTCGGAAACGTACTACCAATATTTAACATTTTGCCAGATCTGCTGCATACACAATGCAGCCTAGCCTTATAATTAACGATTTTGCGGAAGTGTGCCGCAAAATAACTATCTGAATTAACGTAATATATTAACTTTAACGCTGGTAATCAGTAGTAATCCTTACATTTTTTGGTAGTGTTACACGATACAATACAAATAATTAACGCCAATTCTTAACCCGCCGCGCAAAACCCCGCTTCGCTTGACACAATCTGCCATGCATATATACACGCTGCGACAAAGCCAACAGAGGCAAACACGAGACAATTTTTTTTCTCCTAGCGGTAGTATTTCTGACGTCGCTAAAACAAGTAGTTATTTGAAAAATACATGCTAGCGAGAGGGGAAGATGGCCGCCTTGTGTAAACATTTTATTTGACGATTGCCGGTGACGGAAATTGAAAATCTAAACCATAATGAATCTGACCATAAAAATCATATGGTAGTATAGCTTAGAGTCCACTGAGCAAGAATGTGTTTTAAATAATATGATAGTCCCAGTATTAGCCAAGTTATTGAGAAAATACTAAATGTCTACGGACGCGCGACCAGACAGACTGTTGTTCCTGCTTGTTTTTCATAACGTTAGTGGGGACACCGGCTTAGAAGGGAGGCATTGAGGTAAATTGAAATTCGCTTGGGTAACAAGAGTATAAGAGGGAAAAGGGGAGCGGTAGGAAAATTGTTACCAAAAACTAACATCGTTTTGTATTGGCATAACTAAAGCAGACTGGCCAATCGACTACCAGACGCAGAGTATGTTTGGAATTATTTTTGTTTTTCAAAAACTACATTTGAATTTTGGTAGTCGCAAGCTAACGATTGGCCAGTGCTACTAAATATTAGCAAAAAGCTTTCACTATTCAGTGCCAGTTGAACAATATTTTTCATTCAAATACGCTGAGAACAGCTGTGTTAAATTTAAACTTAAATATAGAGAAATATTCACAGTCTGGGCAGTGCCAAGGAAACTGAGGCCACTTCTTTGCAAAGTCAGCGTCATTTGTTTATATTTCTTGAATTTTGTGGTAAGAATGCTTTATGAATTTAATATGTTTAATCCCATTGCCAAAGTTAGATACTGCTATTGGGAAAAAGTGAAGGACGTGCCGGGAGCAGACATTGTTGAGTCCTCAAATTGAAATGTATCTAACTGATGTATGTTGTCATGATTATGTTTGAATATTATTGTATTAGAGTATATTAGTAAGCCTCCGTGTTCCATGAACTCTGTTCAACATGCCTGAAGCATTTATATTCAAAAAGGAAAAGAAGAGGAAAAAATATATATATAAAAAGAAATGTGGTTACTCCACATTATTTTCTTGAGGAAAACTATGTAAATGTACAGTGGCGTATCTGCCATAGGGACCTGAGGTGTGGTCACAGCAAGGTGGGAGTCATGTAAAATTAGGGGCGAATGCACCTGTAATGCACGCGAGGCTGACCCCATATCACCGTAGGGAAATACATAATATCAAAAGTGATCAGATATAAAAGGCCAGGGTGTCTTTTTGTTGCAGAGGTTTTATTTCCTGTTGCCAGCTGGTAAAAGGAAACCTGAGGAGTGACGATAACGCCAAGAAGTCTCCTACAATTCGTGTATGCTGTCAAGAGATAACAGCAGGAGCTTGGGCGTGTGATGTGATATCGATATTTCTGCAACTACACACTATCTTATCATTCAACAAGAAACCTGTTAAACTCATACTGGCCAGTAGTTGTTAAATCACGCTTTATTTGTTAAATGACGTGAATGTCCACCAGTTGATAAATGTAGATGTTGGGACTGGTGTAGTAAAGTGTAACGATTGTCAACTCATTAAACCCAGCACAGTTTTGGTCATACAGGTCATCTTGTCCTGGAACGTGATGAGGCTCCGACAAGAATGTGAGTGTAGACAATGAGTGTGTATATGAATGTCAGAACGCGAATGGTAGAATGATTCGATAGAGTTGACAGGTTGGTAGTACATCACTCATACTCACACTGTTCGAATTCAAGAAGTACTGGAACTACGGTGGTCTTTTTATAACATTTAATGGGACGCACACTTGGACAGTACGTGTATGGTTACAGGAACACATGTCGACATAGACAGCATAATGTTGATCACAGGAATATCATCTTAAGTTAGCATTCATGCTTGGCAAATATCATAATGGAGCATTCGTAAATAAGCATTCAGGGTTCCATCATGTAAATCATCTAGCTCTACTGACTGGGCACGTCAGACCATAACCAATATATAGGAAGGCTCCTAGACCTAACCTCGTCTAGCGAATATCCCTTCACGTAAAGTTCAATATATATATTTTCCATAAAGATATAGGAATCCCAGACATGGGTTCTCACATGTAGCAGTGATCTCTTGGTTCATCGAGCGATAGTACAGGCATCCCTTTTTCTCACTCGATAAATACAAAGTATATGGATTTTCAAAACATGGCTGTGCTTCTCTCTCGTGAGCTCCACTCACTATTGGATACAGACCAAAATTGGTCATTCGTTAAATGTCCTCATTTCTTCATAGCTTCTATCATAGAGGTAATTGAATAATATCATATAATCTAGTACTGATACATAGGAATGTCATCTTCCTTTGAATAAATATTCTTTTCAAAAGTACCACACTGGCGCCAACTCTGCATTAGTCGACAACGATTGGGCGAAGCCCCCAAGTACATGTTCTGTGGTTGTATAATAAAATGTTCAAACGGGTTTTATTGTGTGCTTTCTATGCGAAATATAAAACTCATACTTTGTGGAACTTTGCCATTCCTATGGCAAAAGAGAATAAACAACTGGGGTAAAGTACATACAAGGACATGTCTAAATGAGCTATCGGTACTATCACATTTTCCTCACTCAGATTTACTTATTAGATCCGAGTACACCATTTTCGGCAAAAAAAGAGCCGGCCTATTTGACGGCTACAAAAAATCGCAATCGACAGTTATCCCATCACAGGTCCCAGCCTCCAAACTACCATGGAGCACATGAACGAGGTTGTTTTCAAGGTACCCTTGCTAGCGATACTTCGTAGGATGCAATAGCCATATGGGTGCCTTTCGCAACCTTTTCTTTTCTTTAGCGGACAGAATCCAAACAGGTTGTACTTAGTTGAAATGTATCAGACTTTTGAAATATTTGAAATACATATGTGTAAAGAACCTAATTTGATTAGATAACCGTCTGTACTTGTTTCCATATCTTTACTTTAATAAGTCCAACTGATTTTCTTTTCTTTTTGTCCTACTCATACAATCCTACTTTTAAGACACTCGTATGAGTTGTTTGTAATTCACCCTTTCTACTTTTTAA
The DNA here is from genome assembly GCA_024509875.1 of Oreohelix idahoensis. Classification (NCBI taxonomy): domain Eukaryota; kingdom Metazoa; phylum Mollusca; class Gastropoda; order Stylommatophora; family Oreohelicidae; genus Oreohelix; species Oreohelix idahoensis. The sequence continues at coordinate 21,695 of JAMPIV010001324.1, read as the reverse complement.
ATAGAAAGTACTTAGTTGAACTTTTACTATTGTCTCGTGAAGGAACTCCGAATCTTATTTATTCAGGTACCTCACTAGAGTTAGCTTTCATTTGTCTTTTATTTTTATTTTTTTACAAATAGACGTTAATTGTAGGCCTTTATGTCATCTGGAAACTGTTTTTACTATAAGTCCGCGGGAGTCCGTCGAAGATTTTATAGGATGATTGATCGGAACTCCCAACCCCCCCCTTTCGTTCAAGGGAAGTAACCCTCACTGACTGTCTAAAATGAACTTCTCTCCCTGGTAGTCTAGCACTCCTTGACTATGGATCCAGTACGTGTATGCGTTCCCTTAAACACTTACAGACTTTTTCGTTACTATTCTGTATTGATATGTTCATCACAGGATTTTTTTTTTTTTTTTCTGAAGTCCTTGGCAAAATATCTAATGCTTAGCGCATTTGTTCATATATCGCATGCTCACAGTCTCACCATCTAGAAAATATAACTGGCTTTATAGTGACATAAAACTGGGCCTCCCCAGGCCATTTTAGCTAAAGAGATTTTCTAGGAAATACTCCTCGACCTAACTGTTCGGCTTAGCCAGAATAGGTTCCTCTTTTCATGTATCAAGTTTCAAAGTATATTTTCGTATTCGTCTCCGCTGTATTTGAGATCGAACTTCAAGACCTCAGACCACTTAGTTTACCACTTTCTATGTATCCTTTTTTCTTACTTTTTCTTCAACAGGACTCCCTGTTTTTGATTACACTCAGATAATATACAAGTATATGGATTTTTCCTTCAAATATTGCGCTCACTATTGTGTATTAAAGACAAAAATTTTTTCACTTTTCTCCTTTGTATTTCCTCATGTCTTTCATTACGCCATTTGCATACTCTTAAGTGATTCCTTTAATATCGGACAGACGTTCCACTGATAGGAATGGTCTTCTAGTCCATTGCCTAAATATTCTTGCACCATACTTTACTTTTTTTGCAGTCTGCCCGTATACAATGTTGAGAAGCCTCAAGTTCATACATTTTATTTCTGGTCACCAAGATTTTACTTCCGTCTAGGAGCATTATAATTTTGCCATTCCTTGGCAATCCTAATCAATAGGCTGAGGACAGACTCCGCACCTTACGGAAGAAACCATCATCTCATATTTTACTTGTTCACTTTTCCCCATTGCAACTTGCACTAGATCTCTTTTTCGGCAGATGAAAGTGCTACAAACTCACGACATCATTACTCTTGGCAGCACATGGAATATTCACCCTGCTAGAGAAAATATACCTTGTAACTCCAATCTTTTGACCCTTCACTTCTTAGCGCGAACACAATACATAGTTGAATTAGAATTTGTCGTTCAGAATCGTCTACTCAACAAACACTACGGTATAAATTCAGGCCATAGATATACTGGAAGCTCAATGAACCAATCTATTCTACTCCCCCCACTAGAATAAATCGCAGTAGGACTCTAGACTCGTCCGCATGGAAACGAAGATGACGGAAAAATACTTTCCAGGGATGTAACCTCAAAAATGACCTTCTCCTTAAGCACTTTAAAAGGAATATTATTGTTTACAAATAGTTTGCGAACATACCAATAAAAAGATTGCACATTACAGTACTTATCCCTGCGGTGTGATCTTAAAAAAAAATACCTGGGATAGAATATGCCACAACAACGAAAAAAGAATCCCTGCGCCAGATCAAAGAGGAATAATTATAATTCCTATATATGCGGTGAGCAATAATATTAAATAAATCAGAGAAGTAGAATTGTTTCTTCTACTGATAAATGTCTTCCAGAGATTTAACAGTTAAGTGGCATCATGTGGGCATCTGGACAGAATGTCCGCCATCACATTTTCTGAACCACGGATAGCTCGTACCGAAAAAATGAAAAGGTTGAAGAGCAATTGCGTATCGAGTTGATCTCGAGCTCTTCAAGTTCTTACTTTGGATAGCCGTAAGAGCTTTTTGGTCAGTTTCCACTACGAAATGCGCGCCCAGAAGGAATCTTTGGAGTTTGAGAATTAACCAAACCATTGCCAATAATTCACGGTCTAAAACCGAGTAATTCCTTTCTGCAGCATTAAGTTTTCTGGATATATACATTACAGGATGCAGAGTTCCAGAGTACTCTTGCATTAGTGCCGCTCCAATCCCAGTGGATGAAGCGTCACTACGAAGAACAAATGTCTTATCTGTTGTAGGTAACACTAAAATAGGTGGTGATGAAAACATAGTTTTGATCTTCTCTAGTGAAGATTGGCATTCATGAGACCAGTGAACCATGTTAGGCGACCCTTTCTTTAATAGTGTAGAGAGAGGTGCCATGATAGAGGACAGATTCGGAATGAAACGTCCATAAAATTGTATGAGACCTAAAAGACTTCGCACTTGCTTTTTAGTCCTAGGGATAGAGATGTTAAGTATCTTAGTGATATTATGGTCTTCTGTCTTCAAGAAACCGTGACCTACTCGATGGCCTAAGAAAGCAATTTCGCTAAAGCCAATACAAGCTTTAGATGGTTTTGCTGTCAGGTTATACTCACGCAGAGTTGATAATAATTCAACTAACCCTGAATAGTGATCTTCCCAAGTATCGCTGAAAAGACAGATGTCGTCTAGATAAGCAATGACATCTGACCGATACGATAGGATTCGACGCATCATGCGTACAAATGTAGCTGGTGCGTTCATAAGGCCGAAAGGCATAAAATTCCATTGGAAAAGGCCTCTGGGAGTAGAGAAAGCGGTAAGAGGTTTGGCGCGTTCGGATAATGGAACTTGCCAATATCCTTTAGACAAATCAAGTTTAGTGAAAAAATGCGATTTAGAAAGACGAGTAAGTAGCTCTTCTAGTAAAGGCATAGGTTCAGCATCGAACTTCGTAACTTGATTCAATTTGCGATAGTCAACGCAAAGACGTATGTTATTGTCTTTTTTTCGAACAATAACCATCGGCGAAGAATATGCAGAAGTGGATGGTTCGATTATTTGTAAATCTATCATTTCATCCAACTCCTTTTCAACCTGTGTTTGGAAATGTATAGGGATAGGATAAGGTCTAACCCTAATTGGAGTATGTTCAGTTAGAACAATGTCATGCTCAATGACATGAGTTTGTCCAGGGATGTCAGTGAGGACATCCTGAAATGTTTGTAACATAGACGAAACTTGTCGCCGTTCTCCTAGAGACAAATCAGGAGAAACAGTAACGTCTTTCCATGATTCACTAGAATGAAGTGGGATCATTGGAAGCGGAAGATTAACATCCGAAAAACTTGTTTCCTCATCCTGTATTACAGACAGTGATGAGTAATGACCATGTTTGACATGAGAATCGTCCGTTGCCTGGAAAATAGGCTGTAGATAGTCAGGACGTTCATGGAACTCCGTAAGCATATTGATGTGGAAGGTTTTATGCTTCCCGTTGATATCGACGATGTAGTCAACATCTGAAATTTTCGATATTATATCGTACGGACCTTTCCAACTAATAAGGAGTCTATTTTCACGACAAGGTAGCAAAACAAATGCTTTGTCACCAGGACAAAGTTGTCGTAAAGTTCTCTTCTTATTAGCAAATTGTCTTGCCTTCTGCTTAGCAAATTCAGAAGAGGACGTTGCCAATTTGCATGCTTCGATAATCTTTTGTCTCAGCGCGATGACATACTCGTAAGAAGATTTTGTGTCATCGTCAATATTGTCAGCTGTTATAAGATCATGCAGCAAAGACATTGGGCCGCGCGGTCGCGCGCCAAAGACAAGTTCAAAGGGAGAAAACCCTGTATGTTCATTGGGGACCTCTCTGTACGCGAAGAGGGCCGCGGGTAAAACCCTATCCCAATCTTGAGGATGATCCTCAGTTATCTTCCCTAATAAGTTCTTAAGTGTTCTATTTAGTCGCTCGACCATCCCATTGGACATAGGATGATAGATGCTACTCAAAGATCTCTCTATCTGTAGAGTAGACATTACTTGAGACATGGTATCCGATATCAGTTGGGTGCCATGATCTGATAATATTTCTCCGGGGAATCCCAGCCGAGAAAATATAAGCCAAAGAGCATCTGCAATGTCAGCGGTAGTAATGCTCTTTAGAGGGATAGCCTCTGGCCAACGTGTGCACATGTCTACACACGTTAAGATAAACTGATGTCCTCTAGCAGATTTGATCTTGAATGGACCAATGATGTCTATCGCCATTTTCTGGAATGGACGAATAGGAATATCTGCAGCCTGAATAGGCGCAGCATGACGAGGACCTTTGGATTTGACTTCTTGACATACTTTACAGGATCGACAATAGATCCGTATGTCCTTGTTCACAAAAGGCCAAAAGAAAGCCGCAAGAACTCTTGACTTTGTACGGGAAAAACCCATGTGACCAGCACACTGAGAGTCGTGTGCATGTTGTAAGATCTTAACTCTCAAATTCTTGGGTACAAGAATCTGAGAATGACTTGACTTAGTGGAGTCTTGCACCATACGTACAAGTACGCCATTCTTCATTGTAATCCAAGATTTACAATTTGAATCTTTATTCGGATCACCTTTCGTTACAAGAGTGAAGAATTTCTTAAGAGTCGGATCTTCTTCTTGTTGTTTTATAAACGAGTCACGAGAAATTACCAAGGGATCATCTTGGTTATGCACTTCATTATCTTCAACAGATGAAGTTTCAGGCATATTGAGAGCTTGAGCTCTAGTGACTACCGCATTAGCAGATTGCATATTTTGATTTTCCCAAACGGAAATTTGCTCCGGAGTGCATTCTTTGACTCCGTGAATGCGACCGATGATAAGATCAGCGATCGGATTCGGCAAAAGACATGCGTGTACATCTCCTGTGAAGAAAGGAGTAGCAATCCTAATGATAGCGGTAGAGTATTTCTCTATGGTGCCGCCAAATGTTACGCATTTGACTACTTTGCCTGTAGAATGAGAAGGATCTATGAGTGACTGCCTAACCCCAATAGTTGTGCATCCAGAATCAAAAAGTACTGAGACTGGATTGTCATTTACTAAACCTTTGTGTAAGACAAGAGAACCTCTCCCATCATGCGCGATTGACGCAGGAAGAGCGGGAAGAGGATGGCCACAGCTTAAAGTAGACACTGTGGTTGGCTCAAATAATGTTTTGCATTGGGGGCACTGAGATGCTCTCCCAAAATCAAAAGCGGCACATGCCATATTATTAGAGTCATCATTATCTTTATTTTGTTTATAGGCTTCGTGGGACTCTTGCTGTGCAGAGTTCGCCTGGTAATGAGCTTTATGTTTTTTGAATTGTGCTCTACCTCTGTTATTATTGCCTCTGTACTTATCATTGTTTCCACTATTATAACCCCTACTCGGGTTTGAATCATAGCTCCTTTGGTTACTATCATCATATTCATTATAATGAGTATCTCGGTAATTATGATCTGTTGTCTCCATGAAGGAAAACTGGATAGTTTCTAGAATGACTTCCTTTGCGAAAGTTCCTGTAATTATGACCACCCCTGAATCGAGGGCTGTCAGCTCTTCTCCAGGTATTCGAAGAAGAACCCTGAAATGATTGGTTACCTTGGTTCTGATAACTGTAATAGTTACCTTTTTTATTAAACTTATTTTGAGGTCCTTGGAATTTGTGAGAGTGATTAGGGTTGTATGGTGTTGCAGAAGCAACTGGCATACCTTCTTTAACCTTACTGTTGCTAATAGCTACGTCCGGATGTGCAGTGACGTATTGGGTACAATACTGTTCCATTTCTTTTAGAGACTTAGGTTTACGCTCATGTAAGAATTCGAGGAAAGGTTTATTTATACTTGACATAATCTTGTCTCTGAGTATCAAGTCCATAAGGGCTTCATAAGTCTTTTCTGTTTTGGATAGCTCAATCCAACGATCAAATGTAAGACGTGTCCTTGCAATGAATTCTGAGAATTCTACACCTGCCTCAGGCACCATTGTCTTAAACAACTTCCGATAACCCTCTTCAGACAACTGATACTTCTTTAATAAGGCTGCCCTAATAACATCATAGTTATCTTTGTCAGCCTCTTCAACCAAACTTAAACTAGTCAGAGAATCACCTTTCAGATTTTCTGATAACTGGTTAGCATATTGTGATTTGTCCACATTATGGGCTCGACACGAGCGTTCAAATCTATTTAGCCAGAATGTTATGTCATCACTGGAAGGGTTGAACGCTGGTACCTTGACCTTGTAAGTAAAGGGTTTACCATTACCACCAGATGCTTGATTACCATCACTTATGTTTGTTAACTTTAACTTTTCTAACTCAAATGCTAAAAGTTCTTTTTGGTGTTCATGTTCTCTTATTGCTTTTTTCTCTTGAGCTTCAGCTTGTAATTTTCTCTCTTCTGCAGCAGCTTGTAATTTTTTCTCTTCAGCAGCAGCCTCATCTTTTCTTTTCTCTTTTTCCATTTCCATCTGGAATCTTTTTTCATCAGTCTGTATCTGCAATTTCTTTTGTTCATACTCTCTTTGTAATTTTTTTTCCTCAGCTTCTAATCTTTTCTCCTCAGCTTCTAATTTCTTTTCTTCAATCAATGCTTTTCTTTCTTCAGCAGCTAATGCTTTGTCATATTGAGCAACTGCCCATTCTTCTAATTGCTGACCAGTCTTATCAAGAGCCTTGCCTTGTGTGATAAAATAATCTAATGTAGACATCTTGTCTAATAAGATCAGTAATTTGCAAAAGTAAATAAATTCACTTTCTTAGTCTTAATCAAAGACCTTGTATGATAACTTTGTAACCTGTGGAAAATAGTACTTAACTATCCCAATCACTGTGGGAAACAAGCCTTACAAAGGTCTTGTATAAATCCTTATATAATAACAGCTATAAGTTGCTGGTTCACTTTATAATATAAGTGCAGTGCACCAGAAATAGTGTTTTATATCATCAACTGTGTACCTTTAGTAATAGCAATTAACTATCAGTTGATTCTTGTACATCAATTTATATGATCAACTATATTTAAAATAGTGTATGTCGATCAGGCACAAAACAAAACAGTTATACAGAAGAACATGAAAACATTTGCGGAAATGAAATAAATCAAATGGGAAAAACAATAAAAGATAAACCGCAAGAGGATAACAAATACAAATAACGCCACAGTATATAAATATAAATTGAGAATAGAACTGAAAGATAGAATAGGGTAGACCAACAAATTAGAAACAAATCAAAACAAACTAAAGAACAGAGGAATATTACAAAAACAACAATGAGTACAGTCTTCACAGCTAACACTAATAGCAACAGCTGTCGCAGCAAATTTTCAATCAAGAAAATTGCACCTATAGAAACGCACACATCAGACCCTCTATTACGTGGGATACTCTGTTGTGTGACACCGCCCAACCAAAACAACAACCCGCTGGATACAAACAAATATCACATATAAATATTTAAATATAAATACATGAATGCATAAATAGTATGGCAATATGATGTAAATAGAGTGTTGCAGAAAGAATGTGTTGTAAAGAAGGTTCAGTTACACTGCCTAATAGTACAGTACTGTGGTACTTTATTAAACAAATACTTCTGGTCTAATTATTTTAAATTCAACACAGAAATAGAAGCTCCATCGTTGATGTGAATGATAACAATCGATGTAGGACTTCTCAGTTCAATAACATTTCCTTTCGCAAACACTGTCAAATATTCTCCAGTCCTGATGTGTAATGTTCTATGTTTCAACCAAGCTTGCTGTGTAACACTGTCAGTTGTATGGCAAATGTCCAACGAACCAAATGTCAACAAACGCTGACCTAGTTACTGCATACTCTCGACAGGACAGGTCACGCTGACATCACTGTAGAGTTGTACTGTTGATGTATTTGTGTGTCGTAACAGACCCCAAGGAACGTCTGGTCTCAGTAGTTTACTTCTCAATATGGTCACTGTGCAGGTTGACCCAGGAAGCTGGCCACCAGTTGTTAAACCCATACTGGCCAGTAGTTGTTAAATCACGCTTTATTTGTTAAATGACGTGAATGTCCACCAGTTGATAAATGTAGATGTTGGGACTGGTGTAGTAAAGTGTAACGATTGTCAACTCATTAAACCCAGCACAGTTTTGGTCATACAGGTCATCTTGTCCTGGAACGTGATGAGGCTCCGACAAGAATGTGAGTGTAGACAATGAGTGTGTATATGAATGTCAGAACGCGAATGGTAGAATGATTCGATAGAGTTGACAGGTTGGTAGTACATCACTCATACTCACACTGTTCGAATTCAAGAAGTACTGGAACTACGGTGGTCTTTTTATAACATTTAATGAGACGCACACTTGGACAGTACGTGTATGGTTACAGGAACAAATGTCGACATAGACAGCATAATGTTGATCACAGGAATATCATCTTAAGTTAGCATTCATGCTTGGCAAATATCATAATGGAGCATTCGTAAATAAGCATTCAGGGTTCCATCATGTAAATCATCTAGCTCTACTGACTGGGCACGTCAGACCATAACCAATATATAGGAAGGCTCCTAGACCTAACCTCGTCTAGCGAATATCCCTTCACGTAAAGTTCAATATATATATTTTCCATAAAGATATAGGAATCCCAGACATGGGTTCTCACATGTAGCAGTGATCTCTTGGTTCATCGAGCGATAGTACAGGCATCCCTTTTTCTCACTCGATAAATACAAAGTATATGGATTTCAACATGGCTGTGCTTCTCTCGTGAGCTCCACTCACTATTGGATACAGACCAAAATTGGTCATTCGTTAAATGTCCTCATTTCTTCATAGCTTCTATCATAGAGGTAATTGAATAATATCATATAATCTAGTGCTGATACATAGGAATGTCATCTTCCTTTGAATAAATATTCTTTTCAGAAGTACCACTGCGCATCTGCTTATCGACAACGATGGCGAAGCCCAAGTTCATAATAAATTGTGGTTTTACCTTTCTATGCAAAATATAACTTTGCCATTCCTTGGCAAAAGAGAATAAACACTGGGGTAAAGTACATACAACATGTCTAAATGACTATCACTTTTCCCCATTTACTTATAGATCACTTTTTCGGCAAAAAAGCCGGCTACAACAAAATTCGACATCCCGACAGGATGACAGCCATGAATCACACCCCTTGCTAGCGATACTTCCGCTGCATAGCCTTTGACCTTTTCTAGCGACAACCAACATAGTTCGACTTAGAAATGTAAAGATATCCATATATAAGACAGACTCGTCCTACTCATACAAACACTACGTATAAATTCAGGCCATAGATATACTGAAGCAAGAACAATCTATTCCTACCCAGCCAAAGAATAAATCGCAGTAGGCCTAGACTCGTCCGCGGAGTCCGATCGAAGATGACGGAACTCCTTTCAAGGGAAGTAACTCAAAAATGACTTCTCCTTAAGCACTTAAAAAAGGAAATACTTTGTTTACAAAATATTTGCGAACATAATAAGTATATAAATGTATTATATTGCAAGATAGTAAAGATTGCACTTTACAAAACCCCAGGTGATATGTTAAGGACCTGGGTATATCTGACAGTTTCGTTTTAATAAACACTGGTATTTCAAATCATGCTCAGGAAGTTTATGGCGTATAATGATAATACAGCCCCTCATACACAGTGACTCTCCCTCTTAGATGAATAAAGTGTAAGCTGTGAACATTCCAACAGGAAAGACATATATTAACTTTGTAGTTATTGGGCAGATTGTCCACACAATTTTAGATGATCTTTTCTGTAAACTATCTTGTCCTCATTTTCAAAGACCTGTCCAAAGATATGACTGGACAGGCAAAATAAATTGTACAAAAAATATCAAATTTAAAGAAAAACTAAACCCCTGGGTTTTATCCACTTCCTCATAGAAACTTAAAGTGTTTTTGTGTTGTGTACCATCATTTCATTTCTCCCCTAGACACTAGGTACATCATACACCAGACACTAGAGCCAAAGTAGTGACCGTGTGAGATCTAGGGAGGTAGCGTTAGGTTCCCTGCACATAATTCATCATCATCATTTATAGAGTCAGGGGCCTACATGTGCTTGACCTCACACGGTAAATACATACACGGATTTCATTCTTTTAGGATACCATCATAACCTCCCCAGCAAAATCTAACTTTGCTACAGGCATGAAAACGGATGCCCTGACCGCAAAACACGAACCCAGAATTGGTTTTTGGAACGTCAGAACTATGAATGAGGCAGGAAAGCTGAGACAAATCACAGCAGCGATGAAGAACTACAAATTACATATCCTGGGAATAACCGAGAGCAGATGGACAGGGATGGGGAGAATAAAAACAGCTACAGGGGAAACAGTACTTTATTCTGGTAGAGAGGATGGTCAACACAACGAAGGTGTAGCCATTATCCTGAAGAAAGGAATGGAAAGGTCTCTACTGGAATGGAAACCCATCAACAACAGACTGATAAGAGCAAGACTGAGAGGGAGATTCACCAACACCACAGTTATACAATGCTATGCACCAACAAACGACAGCGATGAAGAGATCAAGGACGAGTTCTATCAACAGGTACAAAAGGAAATGGAAACTGCACCCAGCTACGATCTTATTATAGTAATGGGAGACCTTAATGCGAAAGTTGGAACATACAATAATTATAACGAAAGAGTAATGGGGAAATGCGGCAGTGGAACAGTAAATGAGAATAGGGACAAATTAATAAGCTTCTGCAGTATTAACAACCTGGTCATTGGAGGAACACTTTTTCCACACAAAGAAGTGCACAAGTTAACATGGGAATTACCAATCGGACGAGACAGAAACCAAATAGATCACATAATGATCAATGGCAGATGGAGACATGCACTACAAGACGTGAAAGTAAGAAGAGGCGCAGATGTGGGAAGTGATCATCACCTAGTAGTAGCAAGACTGAAGATGAAACTCAGAGCTGCTGGACCAGTTGCAGTCAAACAGAAAAGATATAACATCAAGAAACTTAAGGACTCCCTCACCAGAAAAGCTTTCGTGGTCGACGTAAAGAGACGATATCAGATTACCAAAAGCCAGGAAAGAACAGAGACCGATTATGTCGACCAGAAATTCAACACCATCTCAACAATATACAAGGAAAGCAGCAAGTCATGCTTGGGATTCCAGGAATGAAAGAGCCAAGACTGGATAACCGTAGAAACGCTAAACACCATAGCAAAGATAAAGGAAATGAAAAGAAAGAAAACAGAAGCTAAGTCTCCTAGGTTAAAGGCAATATATAGTGAACAGTACAGTCAGCTGGACAAGGAAGTAAAACGTCGAACCCGTGCTAACAAAAGGACATTTCTGGATGACCTTGCAAGACAGACAGAAGAGGCAAAACTGAGAAATTAACAAAGCACAGTTTATAAAATAACTAAAACTATCAGTGGAAAACGAGGTGCAAACAACATAACGTTAGTAAGAGACAAGCAAGGACATCTCATCACCACAGGACAGGGGCAGGAAACAAGATGGGCAGAGCACTTCAGAGAAACATTGAATAAGGAGCCACCAGAGACTCAGCTGAATGTTCCTGAGGCTGAAAGTGACTTAGACGTAAATACAGACATTCCACGTAAAGAAGAAATCATCACAGCTATCAAAGGGTTGAAAAATGGAAAGGCGCCTGGTCACGACAATCTAAATGCTGAGTTATTCAAGGCAGACCCTGAACTAGCAGCAGAACTACTAGAACCACTATTTGCACAAGTCTGGGAAACTGAGACAACACCAACAGAGTGGAGTAAAGAATAATTGTCAAATTGCCCAAGGCGACCTTGCAGACTGCAACGACTGGAGAGGAATTACTCTCCTCTCAGTTCCCAGCAAATTACTAGGCGGGACAATCATCCAGAGAATTTCAAAAGCAGTTGACCATAAACTGAGGAAAGAACAAGCGGGCTTTAGAAAGAACAGAAGATGTGCAGATCACATATTCAGGGAACATTATAGAACAGTGCTCAGAATGGTAGAGTCAGCTGTACATCAAGTTTGTGGATTTTGAAAAGGCTTTCGACAGCATACACAGGGACAGCCTATGGAAAATACTGAGGGCTTATGGAATTCCCAGCCGCATTGTTTCCATCACAAAAAGCCTCTATTCTAACTTTACATGCAGTGTTGGATTGAGTAATGTAACTTTCGAAATGAAAACAGGAGTACGACAGGGATGCCTCTTATCAACAACATTATTTTTGACAGCCATAGATTGGGTGATGCGCCAGACAACAGAGACCAGTCCAAGAGGAATTAGATGGACAACATTTTCTACACTGGAAGACCTGGAATATGCAGATAGCATTGCACTACTCGCGCATTCACATCAACACATTAAAGACAAAACCGATAGACTGAATAAGTATAGCCAGCAGGTTGGCCTGAACATCAATCTGAAGAAGACAGAGGTCATGACACTAAATGTGGGCAATCCTGAGCCAATAACAGTAAGGAACCAGAAGTTAGAACAGACAGACACATTTACTTACCTATGATGCATAGTAACACCTGACGGCGGAACAAGCAAGGACATTAACAACAGAATGAATAAAGCGAGAACAGCCTTTGCTATTCTCAACAACATTTGGAAGTCTTCTCAGTACAGCACAAACACCAAATTAAGACTGTATGAGAGCTGTGTACTTTCTGTGCTTCTCTATGATGCGGAATGTTGGAGAGTAACAGAGAAGGAAATGTCGAAATTGTCCTCCTTCCACACAATCTGCCTAAGGAAAATTCTCCGAATCTTTTGGCCAAACACCATCAGCAACCAAGAACTACTTATTCGGAGTAACCAGGAGGACATGCACACCATCATAGCTGGCAGACGCTGGATTTGGGTTGGCCACGTCCTCAGAAGGGACCCTGATACCATCACAAGAACAGCTATGCTATGGACCCTCGAGGGAAAGCGAAAGAAAGGCCGACCAAAAACAACTTGGCGAAGAACTGTGGAAGCAGAGATGCAAAGAATGAACTAGAGTTGGAGCACTGTACAAAGGATGGCCACCGACCGAGCAAAGTGGAATCAATTTGTTGCTGCCCTACAGGACGCCACCAGGCGTGATGGCCGCTGACTGCTTTCACGGTTGGCGGTTATGGATCAAAGAAGCAGAAAATAACAAATGTAATAATCAATTATATTTAACAATGTAAAATGAATAATTCTTTTAAAAAAAGGTAATATCACAGGGTGATGTTATGGATATTGAGGGAATTGCCTAACAGTTCACTTGGCAGCCTTTAAGTTTGTACTTAGCTGCAAGTAAGTGCGTTGGTTTTTGCTCAAGCCGATATTTGGTTCTTTGCAGGTTGTGGGCTGGTGCACTCTCGTCACTGGTCAAGTCTGGATTTTGTAACACGTTCCAAGAAATACCAGGGAGTAATCACGAAGCTGGTCCAGCATCTTCAAGACCCGTCTGATGATGGTGTCTAGCGTTGACAGTAGGCCACTTATACCACACACCTTTTTCCAGAGATAGTACCCTCAACTGGTACCACCTACCTAAAATCTCTTTAGGAATACTGACTCCTGGCTCAGAGAAATAGTTAAGGCACCTTGTTTAAGATGCCTCTTACACGCGGTCTGGAGTATTACGTTACACTAGGATCCCACTCTGACTTTGTGTTCAGATTCCTAGGATTCCGGCTTTCCATGTTAATGTAGGTAGAGTTTGCCTGGGATATAATTCCTCAAGATGCTCAAACAAGGTCCGGTCCGATAAATGGAATTCTGTTCCTTGCTCTGGCTAGCTAGCTGTCTTCTTGACGAGGTGAAATTCACAGTGCTCTAAACAGCGGTAGCGTCAAATTATATTACAACTTTCGTTCCACGCATGTGGTTGTTACAGCCTGACCAGGCCCGAATCAGAAGTGTTGTTTATAACATCTAGAATTGCTAAGCCAATTGTATTCAATCATGCGTGTTATGATAACTTTCCTCGTGGAATGTTCTGTGTGACACACGTTTGTGAAATTCAAACGATCACTCTCTATATAAGGTAGTGTGATTTCCGTCTATCACATTTACAACTCAAAATTTTCCTAAATTTATTACTGATCATGTCTTCCCGTAAGCTGATCGTTGACCGGAGCAGGAGGGGGAAAAGGCTGCATGCCTCAGCCTAACTTGCACCCGCTAAGCGACGCGCGACAGGATAGGATAGACATAACGTGCGCCTTTTAACTTTAATCAGGACTGACGGAGAGGATGAGAGATGTCTCGTCCCCTTCCATATATATATATATATATATATATATATATATATATATATATATATATATATATATATATATATATATATATATATATTATTAGCAGTAATTTTTCATAATGCTCCTATATCCTTAGGCAACCTGATCAACGGCGACCAGCGGTTTTTTAATGTGGCTATATCTTGGGCCTTGTCTCGATTTTTACTGATTGGATTAAAGTTGTCTTTTTTGGCTGACGCGTCTCCAAGTTTCAGTTGTGAATAGGACGTGCCACAGAGACGAACGAACATTGTAATAGTAAATTTTAACGGGACTTACAAAATACCCAGATATATTTTTCTTGCATTTTTATCAACCCATTGTGGTGAAATAACAATAACTGTTCTCCCGACTTCTGATAGTCGTTTCCAAGAGGATATTTATCCAGAAAAGTCACGCTATTTCAGAATCGGCACTCACCAGAGCCAGCCGATAGGATTTACCAATCAATCACGAACCATCATCCAAATACCAGAAGTATTTATTTTTCCGTTCTTTGCCGTGAACACTAGATCTCGATTTTTCTACCATTAACTAATCGAAGTGACACTATCGATCCAGGTATACCTCACTGTCACAGAGAGTTTTATGATCAATAAATTTTCTATATTCTCTTCTTTTTCTACCAGTGTCTTCTATTTTATTATCGCTCTTTATCCTTTTCCTGTATTTTTCGCATTCGTTCGTTTGCGAAAAATATTTTCTTTCCCATTCTCACTTTACCGTTTTTCTTTCTCATACTGATACGCATTCTATTACGTAGATGTCAGGCTCTGAAGGTTATTGCGTTGTAGACGTAAACCGTGAATATTCATCTATCTCAGACATAGGGCAGACATATCGTCTGCATTTTCACCTGTCACAACGTAGTTTCATCGGCTGAGTGCTCAGGTGAGGTGTGAAACCCGACATCTGCACGGCGCAGAATGAAACACTTGTCTGGTAGTTTCCTCTGTCACGGCACTCGGGGCCAGTTTCGCTAGCAGTGAGGTGTCTAAGACGCGTTTGGCATGTTATTGCCAGCGTCTAAGGTACGTAGGTGTTAAGGAAAGGGGAGGCTATTGCGTGGTTTTGGAAATAGCGCACATCTTTGTCCGTTTCATAGATATAACTAGAGTTGGAAACCTGACTTCACGCACTCAGTAACTTCGCAGTTAGACTAGAACAACCTACATACGAGCCCTAAGAATCTCTGTTACAGAAGCAATTAGTTGGTCGAATTGAATGTTCGATTTCTAAGTATCTCTGTTGATGATAGAGGGCATTAGTTGGTCGAAGTGGTTTTAGTTCTTAGTAGTTCTGTGTTGAGGTAAATATATTATATTTAGTATTTTGTGAAGTGTTTAAAGTGTTAAATTGCTTATTTCACGAGTTAGATTTTTGTGCTTAATTTATAAGTCTGTTATATTCTCTAGCTGACGTGTTTCAGTGGAAAACAGAATAAAATATATTTCTAGCTTAAACTCATGCAGCAATAAATGAATTTAATTTAACTGCTAAATAATCAGACGAGAATATATTTTAAAGCCGACCCAGCTGCAATGGGTACCTCCGAAATCGGAGAGTATTTGCCTGAATGGCGAGGGACACCTGTCTCTGTACAAGTAAAAAGGGATACTCACGTAAAATCAATGTCAGGTTAGACATAGTAATAACCTGAGATTTCGCCTCGAATATTAGCGGGCGTACGAAAAAAAAAAAAAATTTTAAATTAACTTATAACTGAAATGCTACATCAGTGAGTATTGACGGGATACGTATGTATTCCTAATTCATGATGATTGATTTTATGAATATAACTTATTTCACCCGAAGTTTTAAATGATAAGTCAAGCTGTACGCTTGAGTTTAAAATGTAAGTTATAACGAGTACATAGTATGTATAATTATTTTATATGTGTTTTTTCCTCTATTTAGTGAAGAAAACTGGGGTTAACCCAAACTTTGCCAGCGTTAAGTAATGATGAGTAATATCTGAGAAGAACTAAAACATTTTCCTTAAAAGACTTGGTGTAAAATCTTTACAAGACCTTTAAAGGGGAAATGACATAACGGGCCTATTGCGCCAGATGTTATTCTTCCTGAGAAAACTAAAGTACAGTTCAGCCCTTGTGGCGAGTAAAATATTACAAACAGTAATGTTCCGCAAATTATGTCAACTTGTGGTGTGACCATGAATTTTACCTTTTGATCGAAGTTACAAACCTGACATTGTTCCTAAGTAGTGGAAACCTCGTGATTCTGATCCTGCGAGCCCCCTTGAAAACTAATTTTTACCTGAACTGATAAAGTGACACTAACTTAAAAAATCGGAACAAAATTATCGCCGGAGGAGGACGCTCCCCGGACAAATTGGACGAAACCACGATCTGCAGAGCTGGGTATCCTCTCCATCAAACGATAAAAACAGATTGTGTCATAACGTGCACCAGACGGCGAACAGCAGCACGATTGTAGGTAAGGTTGTGTGAGACAGGGCCCTGATGAATCAACCGAAAGAAAGCAGGAATGAGTGACTCTTTTATGGTATACCAAATTTCACCCACTTTGTAATTTCTTTATGCAAGTTCGTATGCAAGATCATACTAATATCTAAGTCTGTTCATACCTATAAAAGGGGAAAATCATTAGATTACCGCTAATGTATCCTTGATTCCTTTGGGCTATCACTTTTCTTCTAACAGGACTGTGAGCTTAAACATCGAGGGAAAGGATCATACTGTGGGTCTATCATTCTTGTAGCATTTTTATTGAATTTATGACTATTTGTATATGCTTTTGATGTAATTTTTATGTGTTGTGATGGGATTTTAGATGATAATTAAAATTTCCCTTAAACTTAATCAGTGTGTCGGGTCAGCTCGTTCTAGAATATCTATGTAATCATTTGTTATACTTTTCCAACGTCTGTACGTCTAACTGTCGTCTTGTATGTGCGTGCATGTGAGTGGATAGAACTACATATATGTTATATATATATATATATATATATATATATATATATATATATATATATATATATATATGTTTAGACTGTCTGACTCCTCTAAATCTGTCGTAGAAGATAGGTGAAAGAGAGAAGATTTCTCGATTTCAGAGACAGCCTCTATCACAGTCTACCATCTCACTCGTAGAAATCTATTGCTATTACTATCTCTCACTGTGACTATCACTTATTCAAATCTAATCAGAAGGGACCAACCCAAGTCTTAATTCTCCTATAAAAAATCTACGACAAATGGGGTCTCGTCTATCGGGATTTTGAACTTAAGGAGAAGAATCTTTCTTTATTCTGATATAGAGTAAGAGTGTGATGTCTTGTGAGTTGTTATATCTTTTAAAATAATTTTCCCCCTAGACTAACGATCTGTTTATGGGCGTGCTGACCACACAATTAATAATTGTTTTTCCACAGCATTTTGAGTAATATACATTTGAGTTACAGGTTGATTTTGTCGGAATATATGTTAATTACTGATTTTGTAATACTAAACGCTGGTAAAGTTTGTGAGTGTATAACATTCACAGGGTTCTGAAGCAGTAGGTGTTTGAGCTAAGCTAAGGAGTGCGTTTCGGACTATCTCGTCCAGATTAATTGCCTCCCTTACCCGAACTGTCTTGAGGGGTGAACTTGACAGTGGATAAAAAAATTAAGGGATTTTTTTTTCTCTTATAATTTTTGCAATAATTATTTTGTTTCCACTGTAGCAACTTATTTTTTTTAGTGAGAAATCTTAACTACCATTTATTTGGCGTAGTCGTCTGCATTAGGCGCTTTATTGCCGATTAATAGCAGCGATAGTTAGATACTATATATTTTGGAGGAGGTATCCCAGGTTAAAGTATATCATCTTTTGTTTTGGTAATTTCTTGTACTTGGTAGGAACCAGTGTATCCTTCTCTTATTTTCTTTCTCGGCTAGTCTCAGTCACCTATTTGCGATGGCAGAGAGGGAGAAACTTAGACAGATGCTCAGGTACGAAGTGAGAGAAGAAGGTTTGGACGGAGAAGAAGCGAAAGCTTTTGTCAGGGACGAACTTGAGAGATATGATGCGGAGCAGAATGAAAAGGCAGCCGAAGCTAGAGAGCAGAAGAAGATGGATGAGGAAATGGAAATTCGAAGGGCGAACGAAAGAGAGAAGGAGAGACAGCATGAGGAAAGAGAGAAGGAGAGACAGCATGAGGAAAGAGAGAAGGAGAGACAACATGAGTTGGCTCTTAAAGCTCTAGAAGTCCAAAGTCGTGGTGCTGCCTCTACCTCCAGCAATGGAGAGTCTTCCCCTCATTCTTCTTTGACTGATCCTTCTAACACTCAATCTCTTCATCTCACCGCTATGTCTTTCGCTCTAGAATCTTTCCCTTGTCCAAATGAGAAGATTGACACGTATCTAGAAAAATTTGAGAAAATTGCAACTCTGTACGGTTTAGAGAGGTCGCGTTGGAATATGAAGCTTTCTCAGGCTTTGAAAAGCAGTGCGTATGATGTTTACGCCAAACTGGAAAGCAGCCAACAAGACAACCATGATGTGTTGAAGAAAGCGTTACTGGAGCACTTTGAAATGAATGCTCGCAAATTTTTGCAACTGTTTTGCAACAGCAGGAAGGAGAACTCTGAAACTTTTCAGCAGTTCTCGTCTCGTTTGAAGGGATACTTGACAAAGTGCCTTGAGCTTTCACAGCTCCCCTCTACCTATGAAGGTCTTGAGGAATTTGTTATAACAGAACAAATAAAGAACACTTTATCTGCTGATACCCGGAGATTTCTAGCTGAGCAGGGGGCAGAAAACCTTGAAGACATTTTAGAAAAGTCTGAGAGTTATCAAAATGCTCTGGCTGAACTGCCGGCCACAAAACATAAACCGACAGAAGAGCATTTTCGAAAGAATAACCTAGACCAATCTTCTCATGCTTCTAATCAGAATAACCACAGAGAAACTGGACCTCAAAACCCCCCTCCTGATAAATCCAAGTTCTACAAAAACAAGTACCCCAACCACAGTAAACAGTCTGATCAACCCGACCGCCCTACATGGCAGCGCAGCCAGAAAGGTCAAGGAGGCAAAGGGAGAACTCCTGAGCACGGGACTAATGATCAGGGCGAGCACACCGAGCCGAAACGCATAGGATGCTTGCTAACAGTCTCGCAAGGCGGAATTATTGACAGTGATTCCCAACCTGAGAGAGAGACACCCTCAACGCGAGGTACTGTTATATTGAACGGTTCTCAAACTTTTTGTTTATTTGACACGGGGCTTTCTTATGACTGCATTGTTGCCAGACACCTGGTTAAACCCGGTCAAGAGACAGCAGAGACCGTCGAACTTTGTGGAGTTCTTAAGAGTGAAGCACCTACAGCGCTTCCCATCGCATTGGTGGAGATACACTCTGACTTTGTCAGAGGTGTGATCAAAGCGGCTGTTATGGATGACCCCATCTACCCAGTCATACTTGGCGGTAGATACGAGTTTATTGGGAAACCGGAAGAGCCGATTGTGGCAACAGTAACTACAAGAGGGCAAACCAAGAAGGAACGGGAGCCTGCGCCTAATTTGTTACCTATGGAACTTAAAGAAGCGCAACAAAAGGACCCTACTTTGACACCCTGTTTTAGGAAACTGCCCATGGCTAAGGAATCAAGACATCACGGGGACATTTTTTCTAAGGATGGCGTACTTTATCGCAGAACGGGCAAGCCTGACCAAGGTTACAATCAGCTCCTAGTACTGAAACAGTACAGAAGCCAAATCCTAGAAGTGGGGCACTCTCTTCCCTTCAACGGACATATGGGACAGAACGCCACAAACCAACGGATAACCACTCATTTTTGGTGGCCAGGAGTAAATACTGATATTATCAGGTATGTCAAATCCTGTGCCCAGTGCCAACGTGTACCACCAAAGAAACGGACACCCCCAGTCTCTTTGGGTGAAATGCCAATAGTGGGAACACCATTCGAACGGGTTGTGATCGACATTTTAGGGCCTTTTGAAAGGACTAAAAGAAGGAACAGGTATATCTTCACCTTAGTCGACACATGCACTTTATGGGCAGAAGCTATCCCGCTAACATGCGCAGATGCCAAGCATGTCGCAGAAGCCCTCGTGCAGATTTTCACTCGGTTGGGATTCTCTCAGCAAGTGCTGACGGATAACGGATCTCCATACCGAAACCTGTTGATGGATGAGATCGTTAAGATCTTGAGGACCCAACACATCTACACTAAGCCATATACTCCGGCCGGAAATGTGCTCGTAGAACGTGTTAACGGAAACCTCAACATGATGCTAAGTAAACTGGCACAAGTGAAACCTGAAGGTTGGGATTGTTGCATTCCGGCAGCTTTATTTGGCTACAGAGAATCTCCTCATACTTCCACAGGATTTCCGCCAGCTACGCTTTTATTCGGCAGACCTATCAAGGGGCCGCTTGAAGCCTTACTTTGGTCGCTGACAGACCAGAAAGCTGATGAGACAGTTGTCTCAGCAAGTAAATATGTGTCGGATTTAAAAGGAAGGTTGAAACTGGGATGGGACCTAGCAACGACCAACTTTAAGCGAGCACGCACAAAGCACGCAAACCGATACAGGAAAGTCGCGAAAGAAAGAGAACTGAAAGCAGGAGAGAAAGTTTTGGTGTTACTCCCTACCGAAACAACCAACTGAGGATCGGATGGCAAGGGCCGTTTATCGTCCTGAAAAAGATTTCTAAGCCTAACTACCAGATCTCTATTAAAGGAAAGGAAAAGGTTTTCCATTTAAATCTGTTAAAGAAATTCTTGGAAAGACCAGTGCCAACCTCCGACCATCTCCTGACGATCGCCAAAACTGACGAAGATGACGATAGTGGCAGAGAAATTCCACTGCAAGCACACGTAATCTTTCAAAAATGTCAAAAGCGGCGACGCTCTTTCAAGCGCTCATGGGATACATTCCAGAGAAAGGAAACTTTGGGAGTGTCCTCTATTTTATTATCGCTCTTTATCCTTTTCCTGTATTTTTCGCATTCGTTCGTTTGCGAAAAAATTTTCTTTCCAATTCTCGCTTTACCGTTTTTCTTTCTCATACTGATACGCATTCTATTACGTAGATGTCAGGCTCTGAAGGTTATTGCGTTGTAGACGTAAACTGTGAATATTCATCTATCTCAGACATAGGGCAGACATATCGTCTGCATTTTCATCTGTCACAACGTAGTTTCATCGGCTGAGTGCTCAGGTGAGGTGTGAAACCCGACATCTGCACGGCGCAGAATGAGACATTTGTCTGGTAGTTTCCTCTGTTACGGCACTCGGGGCCAGTTTCTCTAGCAGTGAGGTGTCTAAGACGCGTTTGGCATGTTATTTCCAGCGTCTAAGGTAAGTAGGTGTTAAGGAAAGGGGAGACTATTGCGTGGTTTTGGAAATAGCGCACATCTTTATCCG
>JAMPIV010001323.1:0-31115 GCA_024509875.1 Oreohelix idahoensis | reverse complement strand
GTTAGTGTTGGAGGAGTTTGGAAATATGTTGGTGTCTGCCCATGCACCACCTTTATGATAGAGTTATTGAGTTTGCGTCGGTAAATGCGGGCACTATTGGGAATATTTGAACGTGAGGAGCACCAGAGAAATGACGTATGCTTGTTATGTGTAGGACCAAATGTGTTGACGGAAAAACCCTTAAATAAGTGAGGCAGCTGGTTTTGGCTGTGGTATCACTTAAGGTTCCAATGGGAAACCATTACGATGTGTTCTCTGTTTAAAAGGATACTTTTGAACAGGGTAATCCTGTCATGAATGATTTTCTGAAAATCAGGATCATTCATTCAAACAAATATGTATGCTTACAATGGATATAAGGTTTATTAAAGGAAAATTTAGATGATTATGCAGAACTCTATCTTATTTCTTTGTCGTTGTAGTGTCAGTTACGAGCCCTGTATTTAAGTTGGTGGATTTCGGGAGAAGCGCACATAATCGTTAGGAGATTTCACCTAGAGTTAATAGAGCAACGAGCGTAATCTTAACTAAAGAAGGAGCAATGGAAGAACAAATTCCATAATGAGTTTAGGTTTTACCTCTACACCTCACGGTAGAAGGGGAACGACTAAGTAGTAAGTAAAGTATGGTTTTCGAGTGTGGACGGAGGGAGCTATTTACTTGAACTAATAATAAATCGAATCGAAATGGGAGAGGAGGCCCCGCCACAGGCTTCAAAACGCCATCACGCCAGGACTATTGCTACATCTATTCGTGGATAAAAATATGCAAAGAAACACAATATGATCGGCACTTAGGCCACCCGAAGACCCAATTGTTACTATGTATAAATGCGTCCTCTTCAATGCGAGAAGCTTCTTCTTATATGTGTCTTTGTTGGGGATGCTCCCGGTGCAATCCTCCGATGGAAAAAAAACCTATGCCAATATAATTTACCACTGACGCTCAGCCCCTAACAATGAGACAGGTTTGTTATATTTCCAGAGTTGGCATTTGCTGATGATATTCCCTGATTTGCTAAATCAGAGGCACATTTCAATCCAACCTGCAAGTACCGAAGGAAGAACTGAGAAAGACACGAGGAATAGAACATCATGGTGATGTTAAACAAAATCCAAAGGTGGGATTTCATCGGAAAAAGAAATTCAAAACAAGTTAAACCCCCATGTAGGAGAAAACGGTCTGGGCGAGGTCCCCAACCTAACAAATACGCCCGGAGCTCTAATAGATGGACCCCCACCTTATTCCAAACAAGAAACATGGCAGAAGACCGAAAAATATGACGCTCCCCATATACCCAGGACCTCTGGAAAAATCCTTGGCTATGTGTCCCCCCCAAAGAAAAGCATTTGGGCGCCTTTTAAAAACCCACCGAAAAGCCAGCTCCAAACCAAAGATCCCCCTCTTTTCAAAAACCCAAGTATCAAACCAAAAAACGAGGACTGGAAATAACCAAAAAACGGGTCAAAAAAAACACAAAAAACGAACGATTGCCGTAAAAAAAAAAAAAAAGTAGAAACACTGTAGACAAGTAGCAACACGGGGTCCAAGGGGTCAAAAAAAAGTAGGGGTGCCCATGTCTGCTTCCCACGGGACTCCAGACCCCCCCAACGTCCCAATTAGCCCCCCCCCCCTACTTTCCCCCCAAGACTTTTTATCCTCTAGGCCCCACACCCACCCCAATTTTCAAATGAAGATCTATTACCCCCCCCCCAAAACTTTCTAACACTCCAGGGTATTCCTAAAAGGAACAAAGCCTCTGATTTAAGCTAGTAAGTCTTTACATCCAACATATGCAAAATTATTTTTACAATCTAACATTTGTAGAACTTTCCTTTTTCACATATAAAATTTATAGAATCTCTTTAAATCCCATACATCGATAATTTTTACAAACTGTCTTTACAATCCAAACACTTTTACAAACGTTCTTTACACCCAAACATTTTTTTCAAACTGTCTTTACAACTTACTTTTGTAGAACTGTCTGTAGACTTCCTAAAAACTGTGGAGAAATGTCTATTAATCATCGAATATTTGTACAAACTGCCTAGGACATCTAGAATTTATAGAAGCTTGGCTTATACGTCCACTATTTCTAACAACAACTACAACATATCGTAGTCTCCCCCATAAAATTTGTAATCCCCCTCTTTACCCCAATTTTCCATTTCTGCCCCCAACTTTCGTATTTGCCGGTTTTATACTAACCCCCATATATATATATATATATATATCTATATTCAAAATATATATATATTATATATATATAATAATATAATATATTAATATATATATATATATATATCCGCCCCCCCATCCATATATATACCTATAAAATCTATATATAAAATTAATTATATATATATTATACGAGGGACGGTCAAAAACCCCCTAATGCCTCGTAATTTTTATTTTCATTCAAAATCCAACAAGACCCAAACAGATAAAATTCACATTGAAATGTAACCCCAAGTCTGAACCATTCAAAAAATTTATTTCTCAATGTAGTCTCCGTTATTTGTTACAGTTTTTGCCAGTCTTATCACAAGGGTATTTATCCCCGCACGGTAAAAGTTTGTGTTCCTTTTTCCTAAACCACTGACGTATGGTACGTTTAAGGGTCTCGGTGTCCTCAAAGTGATGTCCGCGAAGATCTTTTTCGGTGGTCCAAATATGATGGAAGTCAGAAGGTACAAGATCGGGGGACTGTACGGGGGTTGCGGAAATAATGTCCATCCAAATTCTGCAATCGCATCAATGAGAACGTTTAGCATTGTGTGGCGTGGCATTATCGTGCAATAGTAGTGCAGTTCTCCGATCTTTTAATGGGTAAAGTCACCGAAGACGACCTCTAAGCTTCTTCGAAGTTTCAATGTAACGGTCTGCATTCACCGTGTTTCCTGTCCCAATAAATCGTGTTTCCCTGTTCCAAGAAGTCGAGAAGAATTACACCCTTCTCATCCAAAACACGGAGTCCATAACTTTCCCTACAGATGGTGAAACTTGTCGGCGATGTTGT
Organism: Oreohelix idahoensis; assembly: GCA_024509875.1. Classification (NCBI taxonomy): domain Eukaryota; kingdom Metazoa; phylum Mollusca; class Gastropoda; order Stylommatophora; family Oreohelicidae; genus Oreohelix; species Oreohelix idahoensis. Next base: position 28,093 of record JAMPIV010001323.1, on the reverse strand, counting down.
GTGTGATGCCATTCCATTGACTACCTCTTGGATTCTGGTTCAAAAAAACCCATGAACCCAAGTCACCTGTCACAAATATTCGATAAAAAACTCTTCTCCTTCAGTTTCATAACGGTGCAGAGGTTGATGGCTATGGTTTTCCTTGTTTCTTTATGTCTGTCTGTCAACATTTCTGGGTACCCACCGTTGCACAAAAACTTTTGAATAACCCAGGTCTTTAATGATGTTCTGGAACACTGCCTTTACTAATGGAACAACATGGAAGAAAGTTCATCCAGTGTTACCCGACGGTCACCACGAATGATGCCATCAACTCGATGAATGTTGTGTGGAGTCACTGCGGTAGACGGACGGCCAGTCAGCTTTGCGTCAGCCATTGAGGAAAAGTGAACTACTTCAGCTTCGTCACAACGATTGTACCCAAACGTCGGACAGTGCTAACATCAACTGTTGAATCTCCATAAACATTCTTCAATCGTTCGTGGATGCGAATTGGGGTTACTTGCCTTCAGCTTTGAGGAATTCTATGACATAACGTTGTTTTAACCTGAAAAGTCATTGGCAAGCCATTTTTTAAAACTGTTACAGTGGTGCCACCTGTTACTAAAACAGGTTGGTAATGCTATACAGTGCAGAAGAATGTTTAAGGAATCATGCTAAATTATACAAATTGCACACTGATGCAGTATTTACATACATAAAAAATAGGAGGCATTACGTTTTGACCTTCCCTCGTATATATATAATATATATATATATTTTATTTATATATATTTAGTTATATATATATATATATATAATATATATATAGATAGTACCCCCTATATATATATATATATAATATATATATATATTATATATATATATATATATATATATACAATGTGAGTTTTTTTTTACAACCCGTATACTGTTTTACTTTCAGACCATACTTTGAACCTTGAGCGATTAATCAACAACAAAATGTCGATGTTGTTTCTGAACCTGCTTGTCCTGTTATGTAACACGGTTATATTCAGTTCAAATGGTGAGATCCAACTGTTCCAGTGGTGCGTGGGTTATTCCTTGTGTAACCAAATGTATTTGGTTTAAGATAATTAAAAAAAAAAAAACCCTGAGCAGGGATATATACATTTTTGATAGTGTGTGCGAATGGATGGAGTGAGCTATTTGATCTGCGTTATTGACTTGCGGCCAAATCACACTCGCACTAGACCCGTACACTAATAATCCTCTTGAGTGTTAAGCTAGGGGTAGTATTTATTTAAAACGGATTACTCGGTCAGTTTCATTGACTGTATTAAATTACTACACGAACAAAACCTAATAAACGCCCAGCCATGTGCTCATGGGTGAACCTCAAAACGCCCAAATAAAGCAATAATTAATTAAAATCAAATAATGAGACCAGATCAAAAAATTTTCAACTGTCAAACCAGTCCGTTCTTCGACGACACCTGAAACATCCCACTACCATACACACCCATACACATACACACGCACACCACACACACACTCAAACCACCCACGCACACTCAAGTGTCTTTCAATGCGATGTTTGACAAAAGTCGCAAGAAAAAAAACTCCATGGCGCCTTCTGTTGGAACGAACTAACTAAATGCTACATCAAAGCAGTACACACACTTTGATCATCAACATTTTGTGCCTTGTTGGTAGCAGAAGATTTCATTACGTCATTACTAGATATACCAGGAAACAGCGGGCTCTTACAGATTAGTATCCTATAGATAGAAATAAGATAAAGGAAATCTATCTAACTATCTATCTATCTATCTATCTATCTATCTATCTATCTATCTATCTATCTATCTATCTATCTATCTATCTATCTATCTATCTATCTATCTATCTATCTATCTATCTATCTATCTATCTATCTATCTATCTATCTATCTATTTATCTATCTATCTATCTATCTATCTATCTATCTATCTATCTATCTATCTATCTATCTATCTATCTATCTATCTATCTATCTATCTATCTATCTATCTATCTTTACTTTCCTTGTAATGTTGCACTTCTTCTTCTTCTTCTTCCGTCCTTAGCCAAAGACCGACCAAGCAGTCAGAGGCCATCACGCCCTGTGGCGTCTTAAGGGCAACACCAGATTGATCTTCTCTGTTGTAGTTTCCCATCACGCCTAGCGGCGTCTTTAGGGCAACAACAAATAGATCCATCTGCCGCTGTTTCCGTAATCGGTGTGACAAGCCAACGGGTGATCAGCCCCTTTGGGCAATGTTGCACTGCCCTTACATTAATACTTTCAGTACGCTGGAGAATGTTTGAGAAAAAGTAATAAAAGATGAGCAAGAGGAAGGAAGAATGCAAGAGGGGACTGTGCCCGATTTTCAACCCTTCGCAAATTAATTGCTTTCGTATATGTCTATCTAGCTATCTACCTAGTCTGATTCTGGTCTTGAGTTTGGGACGCAAAGACAGCGAGGAAAGTAACTGTTTACCCCACCTCATCTTGATGAACCTAAAAAAAGTCCCGGAGTCATTCAGTTGCACACCGTTTGAAAATTTCACGAGTTCTTATAACATACTTCTGAATATGTCTCAAATCACTAATTTATTTTACGAAGAATTAGATTTTTTATTTCTTGTTGTTGTTGTTTTTTTAATGTTTATTTTTATTTATTTTATTTTTAAATTTATTATTATTATTATTATTTTTTATTTTATTTATTTTTTATTTATTTATTTATTTATGTATTTTTTTAAATTTTATTTTAAAAACGTACTTTAATTATGATGATTATTGCAAATGTAATATTACTTTTATAATGATAAATGCCTTAATTATGCTTAAAAAAAATGTAAGGATGAAAGGATATAGTATACATGATGAGAGAGAGAGAGAGGAAGGGCAGAATGTCAGACGGGCCTGCGTGCCCAATTCTTAACCCTTTGAAAATAAAGTTCGTTCGTTCGTTCGTTCTATCTCTGTCTGTCTGTCTGCCTGTCTGCCGGTCTGTCTGTCTGCTTGTTTTCAACAGTAGTCATACACCTGATGACCTACTTAAATCCATAATCATAACATTGTCTAAGAAACCTGGAGCCATGGAATGCAAAGAACAACGCACCATTAGTCTCATGAGTCATGTGACCAAATGTCGCATAGAGATTATGATCAATAAAATTTCTATATTCTTTCATTCTTTTTCTACCCGTGTCCTCTATTTTATTATCGCTCTTTTATCCTTTTTCCTGTGTTTTTCGCATTCGTACGTTTGCGGACTATAAACATTACTATTTTCCCCATTCATACTTTCGCCTGTTTCTTTTCTCATTTAGAAACGCACCGCATGTTTTATTATATAACATATCAGTCGCTGCAGTCATACGAGATGTGTGATTATGTTTCATACTCAGACATAGGATGAGACTTATCGTCTAGCATTTTCACCTGTCACAGTGTTTCTTCGGCCGGTTTTTGGCCTGAGGTGTGAGAAAATCGCTCTCGAGAGGCCGAATGGCAGACATGCGTCTCGTTTTGCCAGGACACTCACGCTTCCACGGTTAAAGTTTCAGCATGAGGCGCGAACAGCGCCAGACATACATAGCTCAGAAAAACCGTATGTCGGGAGAAGGCGTCAAGATGCGAGTGGCAGTTATGGCAGGTCTTCTGGTTATGAACAGTGTTAATGAGAAGGGGAGAGATCGGCGCTGTTTTTACGTGGTTTCTCGAAAAAAAAAAAAAAAAAAATAAAACGTGGGGGACCTCTTTGTCTGTTTGAAAGATATAATCAGAGTTTTAAAAAAACTTGATTTCACTCATTCTCCTAATCTGCAGTAGACAGATCGCCAGGCTAGAAGAAATATCTTGTGTATTGAAAAGTCTTTAGTTTCTGGGCAACATTTTGCCGAGTTCTAGACTACTATTATATTGATCGATTCTAGTTCGTGGTATTAATCTGTAGTTCTGTGCGGAGGTAAATATTATATATTAGATATCTAGTATTTTGTGAAGTGTTTAATGTGTTAAATCGCTTATTTCATATTTCACTAGTTAGATTTTGTGCAGAGTGCTTAATTTATAAGTCTGTTATATTCTCTTGCTGACGTGTTTCAGTGGAAAGCAGAATAAATTATAATTTCTAGCTTTAAACCAGGTAGCTATAATGAATTTAATTTAACTGCTAAATAATCAGACGAGAATATTTTTTTTAAAACTAACTTATAACTGCATTGCTACATCTTGAGTATTGACGGAATACGTAGGTATTCCTAATTCTGGATGCTTTATTTGTGAATATAACTTATTTGATGGGAGTGTTAAACGTTAAGTTTATAATGTAAGTTTTAACAAGTACATAGTATGTATAATTATTTTATGTGTGTTTTTTTACTCTATTTAGTGAAGAAAACTGGGGTTAACCCAAACTTTGCCAGCGTTAAGTAAAAGAGAAATATCTGTGAAGAACAAAAACATTTTGTCCTTAAAGACTTGGTCTATAACCTTTACAAGAACTTTAAAGAGTTTAAAGAAGTACCGGGCCCATCGAGACTGATTTGATTCTTCCTGAGAAAAACCTCAATTACATTGTAGCCCGTGCGGCAAGAAACATTATTAACGTCAGTAACAGTCCGACGGATGTTTGACGAGTGGTGTGTTTACCAAATATAGTCTTTTCCTGAAAGTAGACATCGACCTGACATTCCTCATTTCTAAAAAAAACTAAGCCATTTTGACACTGTGATCGCTGTTAACGTACGAGCCTGGACAATTTTAATGTGACTTAAACAGATATCGTAAAAGTAGTAGAACCAAGACAACGTTCCCTGAAGCATTGAATTCAACTCGTTTTTTTGGAACTGGGGTTATCTTGGCCACTGCTACCATTGAAGATTCTGTATATGCATGTCCTAAAAATTGTGTTTCCAGAAAGTTTCTACCAAAACTGTAAGTACGAAAGAGAGCACGTGGCCACGGCTGAAGTGAATAAAGTGTGAATACAAGGTCTGAGGGTTCTTCCCATTGTTGTATTTTGGCACCCATTTTTGCTTTTCTTAACCTTCTTTATGGCAAATTTGGTTGCTAACCATAATTTTCCTTAGAATAGACATACTACTATCAAAGTCTGTTCATACCTTTAAAAGGGAAAAATCATTAGACTACCGCAGATGTATCCGTGACTCTTTGGGTGGCTATCATCATTTTCTTCTAACGAGGGACTGTGAGCTATATATTGAGGGAAAGGATCATACTGTGGGTCTATCATTTTCCCTTTAGATATTCCTAGACTTTTATGACTATTTGGTATATGCTAGATGTAATTTTATATGTTGTGTTTTTATGGAAGTTTATTTTGATCATTAAACCTTCACAAATAAACTAAATCATAGTGTCTGGAGTCAGCTCGTTCCAAAATATCTATATAATCATTTTATAGTTTTCCCCACGTCTGTACGTCTAACTGTCGTCTTGTTATGTGCTGCATGTGAGTGTGGTATCTAAAGCATATATCATTTAATATATGTAGTCAATAGACTGTCTGACTCCTCTAAATCTGTTTGTAGAAGATAGGATGAGAAAAGAGAGAAGATTTCTCGATTTCAGAGACAGCCTCTATTGATTTCTACCATCTCACACGTGGAAATCTATTTTTTCTATTTCCCTTCTCACTGTGGGCTATCACTTCATTTCTAATCTATTCAGAAGGGACCAAACTAAGTCTTAATTCACCTATCGGAAATCTACGACAAATGGAGGCACGTTTTTTGCCGGTAATGTGAACTGAAAAGTCCTGGAGCATCGACGACATTATAATGTGGTTCTTGTCAAGTAGTGAGGTAGAACCACATTTGTTTATATGCCGATTGCATCCGGATTTCAGGAAAACAACGGAACCGTTTGCCCCCATTAGACCGTAGATATGGTTATCGGTGACATTAAAGGACAATTTCTTTGGTGGTGCATGCTGACTATAGTCTTTACATGAGAGAGTGAAGGAGGGACCACAGTTGACCAGGAAATCAGACACATATTGCATTTCCATTTGGCGTGTGAGATGCTACACCGGCTCCATCAAGTAGCAGGCTAGTCTTGTGTAGGCGATAATCTTTCACTTCTCAGCTTATATTCTAGAAAGCATTGTAGCGGAGTCAGCATTCCCTGGACTTTCAGAATCATCGCAGGGCTCTATCAGCCTTACTTTATATACTATCTGCGATCGCTAATTCGTGCGATTGTGCGTTACCAAGACGACAGTGTAGAGGTACAGAATACCCGACTTTATATAACTCCGGACTCATATGGTCCTATTAACAATTAGGACTTTAGCTGATCCGACACCACTGATTAAGTTTAATAGGTGATTCACTATCATAGAGTGGGTAATACCACTATCTGTTTTACAACACTCGTATAAATTGCCATTAAGGCTAATACACATAGTCATACTCCTGTTGCTGGGAATATCTAACACGCCATGACTACGACACACGCGAAATATGATCATTTCCCTCAGTAGAGGTAGCCCACAGTCTGTGCAAACGAAACGATGATAGCCCCAAATCGAGTTTCCACTGATACATTTGCAGCGACTAGTCGTAATTTGATTTTCCCTTATTAAAGTTTTGACCTCGACTTTGATCGTAGTATGCGTCCCGTTCATCTCTCATTCCAATTATATTAGGGCGGATGTCCCAAAATTGTAAATAGAGAAGGTTAGAAAGCAAAAATGGGCGGTAAAATACACAATAAGAACACCCTCAGACTGTCCTAGATAATTGGGCGACTCAGCCGTGTTATAATTCACGTGCATCTCTAATTCATATGTTCTGTCTACACTGTTGGTTAGAATCTTTTGGTAAACATGCAATTTTTTTAGACATGCATATAGGACGTTATTTTTATAATTTCGTATGTTAGCGTTGGCTTTTATTACACTTGGTAATTCAAATTAACTGACAGTGATTGATTATTGCTATTATAGCAGCTTGTATTGAAGTTGTCTTAGATTCTTGAACTAACCTTGAAGGTTAATCTGGTTAAAAGTCATAGAAAATACGTCCATTGACGTACTTGTAGAAAACGATCTTCAGGGTCAAAATGGCTCGGTACCTATTTAATAACAAATGACCAATGTCATTCATTGTCCACGGCGCTACTTTCGCGGTGACGGAAAATTTAGGAGTGGCAACATTGTTTATCACGAGTTTCGGTCGACCACTGACCCACTTAAATACGGCTAAGGCATGTGACAGGACGGAAGTCGAATTTGTTAGCCGTTAAGAAGGATTACTTGGTCGCACGGCCTTTGTGATGTGGATGGGACGTACCTAGTTTTCGCATGCCAGCATTTGCTCAGTCTCGATGGTGCCATGTACTGTTGGTTCGCTAAGTCTGGGCTTATGCGGATTACGAAGGACCTTATTGTACACGTCTAGATTTGTGTATTTTGATAGTGGCAATGTTCTACATACCGATATTTATAAGTTGGTACTGAGTTTAAGCTGGCCAGTTCGTTGGGTCATACCCATGTTGGACCGCCATAGTGAGCGATAATCAGTTCAGGGCGTTTCGTTTTATAAACTAGTGTGGGTGCCGTTTGCAAGAGTGGCCGCAAGTTGGGTGGGTACATGTTTTAAACTTGTTTTGTTAACCCACTCCCGTGTTGGTTTAGTGCCAGGGTTATATTGCCACCGTTGTGCGGGCCCAAAATTTCGGATGCTACGTTTCGTTCAGTGCTCAAGAGCCTCGTACCCAATGTCAGTTGTCTTATGTTGTGAGTGTTAACAAAATATTCTTACTCTGATTACCCTTTATTCAGTTAATTTATTTCTAGGCTTCAGTTTGTCTGGGCGATCTGGTCCGTAAGCTCCGAACTTGTTTTTTGGCGGGGCGGTTTATTTATACTTTTATTTTTTTTACGTTTGCTTTATCTTTTTTTTTTAACAGACTTTAAATTAAGCCATCTGGGCACAAAAAATCTAACTAGTGAAATATGAAATAAGCGAATTACCACTTTAAGGAACACTTCGGCAAAGAAATACTGGCTCATAGATCGGGAATATATAGGATATTTTACCTCCGCACAGAAGGACTACAGATTAATACCACGAGTGAACTAGAATCGATTCAATTATACTATTAGTTAGTCTAGACAGCAACTGGGCAAAATGTTGCCCAGGAAAAGCTAAAGACTTTTGTGTCAATACATGAAGATATTTTTATTCTAGGGCTGGCGATCAGTTCTACTCTACGAGATTTTGGGAGAATGAGTGAAATCAAGGTTAAAAACTCTGAATTAGTATCTTTCAAACAGACAAAGACAAGGTCCCACGTTTATTTCGAAAACCTTCAGTGGCCCTTCTCATAAACTTGGGGGGGGGGGGGGACCCATAACTTCAAGGCCGTTTCCTTGGGGTTCGCCCTTCTCCCGACATATCGTTTTTCTGAAAGCTATTATGTTCTGGCCGCTTGTTTCGGCGCCTTCATGGCTGAAAACTTTAAAAAAAAATGAACCGTGGAAAGGGCGTGAAAGATGTCCTGGCAAAAAAAAAGAGGGGGAAAACCGCATGTTTCTTGCCATTCGGCCTCTCGAGATGCAATTTTTCTCCACACCCACCTCAGGGCCAAAAAAAAAAAAAAAAAATACCGGTGGCCGAAAGAAAAAAAAAGAAATATACACTGTGGGGAGGTGAAAATGCTAGGGACGGATAAGTCTCAATCCTATGTCTGAGTATGAAAAACATAATCACACATACATCTCGTCTGACTGCAGCGACTGACACGTTATATAATAACATGCGGTGCGTTTCTAAAATGAGAAAAGAAAAAAGGCGAAAGTATGAATGGGGAAAAATAGTAATGTTTAAATTAGTCGCAACCGTACGAATTCGAAAAACACAGGAAAAGGATAAAAGAGCGATAATAAAATAAAGGACACGGGTAGAAAAAGAATGAAAGAATATAGAAATTTTATTGATCATAATCTCTATGCGACATTTGGTCACATGACTCATGAGACTAATGGTGCGTTGTTCTTTGCATTCCATGGCTCCAGGTTTCTTAGACAATGTTATGATTATGGATTTAAGTAGGTTACATCAGGTGTATGACTACTGTTGAAAACAAGCAGACAGACAGACCGGCAGACAGGCAGACAGGACCAGACTGAGATAGGAACCGAACGAACTGAACGAACTTTATTTTCAAAGGGTTAAGAATTGGGCACGCAGGCCCGTCTGACATTCTGCCCTTCCTCTCTCTCTCTCTCATCATGTATACTATATCCTTTCATCCTTACATTTTTTTAAGCATAATTAAGGCATTTATCATTATAAAAGTAATATTACATTTGCAATAATCATCATAATTAAAGTACGTTTTTTAAAATAAAATTTTAAAAAATAATAATAAATAAATAAAAAATAAATAAAATAGAATAAAAAATAATAATAAAAATAATGAATTTAAAAATTAAATTTAAAAAAAAATAAACATTAAAAAAAAAAACAACAACAAGAAATAAAAAATCTAATTCTTCGTAAAATAAATTAGTGATTTGAGACATATTCAGAAGTATGTTATAAGAAACTCGTGAAATATTCAAACGGTGTGCAACTGAATGACTCAGGGACTATTTTTAGGTTCATCACGATGAGGTGGGGTAAACAGTTACTTTCCTCGATGTCTTTGCGTCCCAAACTCAAGACCAGAATCAGACTAGGTAGATAGCTAGATAGACATATACAAAAGCAATTAATTTGCGAAGGGTTGAAAATCGGGCACAGTCCCCTCTTGCATTCTTCCTTCCTCTTGCTCATCTTTTATTACTGTTTTCTCAAACATTCTCCAGCGTACTGAAAGTATTAATGTAAGGGCAGTGCAACATTGCCCAATGGGCTGATCACCCACGTTGGCTTGTCACACCGATTACGGAAACAGCGGCAGATGGATCTATTTGTTGTTGCCCTAAAGACGCCGCTAGGCGTGATGGGAAACTACAACAGAGAAGTATCAATCTGGTGTTGCCCTTAAGACGCCACAGGGCGTGATGGCCTCTGACTGCTTGGTCGGTCTTTGGCTAAGGACGGAAGAAGAAGAAAGATGAAGTGCAACATTACAAGGAAGTAAAGATAGATAGATAGATAGATAGATAGATAGATAGATAGATAGATAGATAGATAGATAGATAGATAGATAGATAGATAGATAGATAAATAGATAGATAGATAAAATAGATGGATAGATAGATAGATAGATAGATAGATAGATAGATAGATAGATAGATAGATAGATAGATAGATAGATAGATAGATAGATAGATAGATAGATAGATAGATAGATAGATAGATAGATTTGATAGATAGATAGATAGATAGATAGATTTTTTCCTTTATCTTATTTCTATCTATAGGATTACTATCTGTAAGAGCCCGCTGTTTCCTGGTATATCTAGTAATGACGTATGAAAACTTCTGCTACCAACAAGGCACAAAAATGTTGATGATCAAAAGTGTGTGTACTGCTTTGATGTAGCATTTTGTTAGTTCGTTCCAAACAGAAGGCGCCATGGAGTTTTTCTTGCGACTTTTGTCAAACATCGCATTGAAAGACACTTTGAGTGTGCGTGGGTGTTTGAGTGTGTGTGTGTGTGACGTGTGTATGTGTATGTGTGTATGGTAGTGGGATGTTTCAGGTGTCGTCGAAGAAGAACGGACTGTTTGACAGTTGAAAGTTTGAATCTTTCTCATTATTTGATTTTAATTAATTATTGCTTTATTTGCGTTTGAGGTTCACCCATGAGCACTGGCTGGGCGTTTATTTTGTTCGTGTAGTATTTAAATACAGTCAATGAAACTGACCGAGTAATCCGTTTTAAATAAATACTACCCCTAGCTTAACACTCAAGAGGATTATTAGTGTAGGGGTCTAGTGCGAGTGTGATTTGGCCGCAAGTCAATAACGCAGATCAAATAGCTCACTCCATCTTCGCACACACTATCAAATGTATATATCCCTGCTCATGTTTTTTTTTTTTTAATTTCTTAAACCAAAAATTTACATTTGTTACACAAGGAATAACCCACGCACCACTGGAAAACAGTTGGATCACCATTTGAACTGAATATAAACCGTGTTACATAACAGGACAAGCAGGTTCAGAAAACAACATCGACATTTTGTTGTTGATTAATCGCTCAAGGTTCAAAGTATGTCTGAAAGTAAAAAACAGTGTATACGGGTTGTAAAAAAAAACTCACATTGTATATATATATTATATATATATATATATATATATATATATATATTATATATATATATATATATATATATATATATATATATATATATATATATATATATATATATATATATATATATATATATATATACGGGAGAAGGTAAAAAAAAAATACCTCCTATTTTTTATTTATATATATACTGTATCTGTGTGCAATTTATATATTTATCAGGATTCCTTAAACATTCTTCTGCACTGTTGATAGCATTACCAACCTGTTTTAGTAAACAGGTGGCACCACTGTAACAGTTTTAAAATGGCTGCCAATGACGTTCGGTTAAAACAACGTTATGTCATAGAATTCCTCAAAGCTGAAGGCAAGACCCCAATTCGCATCCACGAACGTTTGAAGAATGTTTATGGAGATTCAACAGTGGATGTTAGCACTGTCCGACGTTGGGTACATCGTTGTGACGAAGCTGAAGTAGGTCAATCCTCAATGGCTGACGCAAAGCGGACTGGCCGTCCGTCTACCGCAGTGACTCCACACAACATTCATCGAGTTGATGGCATCATTCGTGGTGACCGTCGGGTAACACTAGATGAACTTTCGTCCATGTTGTCCATTAGTAAAGGCAGTGTCCAGAACATCATTAAAGACCTGGGTTATTCAAAAGTTTGTGCACGGTGGGTACCCAGAATGTTGACAGACAGACATAAAAGAAACAAAGGAAAAAAACCATAGCCATCAACCTTCTGCACCGTTATGAAAACTGAAGGAGAAGAGTTTTTATCGAATATTGTGACAGGTGACTTGGGTTCATTTTTTGAACCAGAATCCAAGAGGTAGTCAATGGAATGGCATCACAACAAACATCGCCGACAAGTTTTCACCATCTGTAGGGAAAGTTATGGACTCCGTGTTTTGGGATGAGAAGGGTGTAATTCTTCTCGACTTCTTGGAACAGGGAAAACACGATTTATTGGGACAGGGAAAACACGGTGAATGCAGACCGTTACATTGAAACTTCGAAGAAGCTTAGAGGTCGTCTTCGGTGACTTTACCCATTAAAAAGATCGGAGAACTGCACTACTATTGCACGATAATGCCACGCCACACAATGCTAAACGTTCCATTGATGCGATTGCAGAATTTGGATGGACATTATTTCCGCAACCCCCGTACAGTCCCGATCTTGTACCTTCTGACTTCCATCATATTTGGACCACCGAAAGAAGATCTTCGCGGACATCACTTTGAGGACACCGAGACCCTTAAACGTACCATACGTCAGTGGTTTAGGAAAAAAGGACACAAACTTTTTACCGTGCGGGGATAAATGCCCTTGTGATAAGACTGGCAAAAAACTGTAACAAATAACGGAGACTACATTGAGAAATAAATTTTTGAAGTTCAGACTTGGGGCTACATTTCAATGTGAATTTTATCTGTTTTCTTGCCTATTGAATGAAATTAAAAATTACGAGGCATTACTTTTTGACCGTCCCTCGTATATATATAATATATAGTATATGTATATATAGAGTATTATTAGATAATATATATATATATATATATATATTTATATATATATATATATATATATATATATATATATATATATATATATATATATTATTTATATATATATTAGTATAAACGGCAAATACGGAAGATTGTTGCAGATAATGGTACATTTAAAGAGAGGTGTACAAATTTATAGAGACAACGATATGTTTGTAGTTGTAGAAAAAAATAGTGGAAGTATAGCCAGCTCTATAAATTTAGATGTACAGGCAGTTGTACAAATATTAGATGTATAGACAGCTCCACAGGTTTTAGAAGTACAGACAGTTCTACAAATGTAAGTTTGTAAAGACAGTTGTAAAAAATGTTGGGTGTTAAACGACCGTTGTAAAAGTGTTGGATGTAAAGACAGTTGTAGAAAATTATCGATGTAATTAAAGTTTTCTATAAATTTTAGATGTGAAGAAAGAAAGTTCTACAAATGTTTAGATGTAAAAATTAATCGGTTGCATATGGTTGGATGTAAAGACTTACTAGCTTACTTAGTCGTTCCTCTTCTACCCTGGAGTGTAGAAGTTTGCTAGGAGAGTACTATACTATCCTGTTCGGCTGTCTCCTAGAGGTATGAATCTTGGGCTCTTATAGTAGTTCCCCTAATTTGTCGTTGTAGCCGATCTTTTCCATTCTGCAGACATTGCCAAATCATCGTATTTGGAACTGTTTTCTTGGGTCTACAGCGGCTGGGTTTTGAGGCAATACGGCATCGTCTGGTTGCAGACCATGAACCTTCATGTTATTTCAACCACCTTCCTCAGATAACATTAATTTCTGTGGTTTGGAGCTGGCTTTAGTGGGTTTGCAGTCATTGCCCACGACTCGCGTACACAGGCCCAAGATTGGAAAATTGGTGGTAGCATGTGTATCGTCAACTTCGTCTTCTGCCAGACTTCTGTTTTACTAAGGCCTCCCGTTCCAGTCTATGAGAGCTCGAGGTATTTAAAGTTGTTGACCTGCTCCAGGACGCCTGTTCTCTCAGCATAATCTGATGTCTTCTTCCATCGCGTAAACATCACCATGATGTTTACCCCGTTCTATGCTTCAGTTCTTCCTTCGGTAACTTGCAGGTTGGAGTTGAAGATGTTGCCTCCTGATTTAGCAATCCAGGGAAATATCATCAGCAAATGCCAACTCGGGAATACCCCAAACCTGTGCTCATTGGTTAGGGGGCTGCTTCATGGTTGGTAATTATATTGGGCAGGTTTATTTTATCCATCGGAAATGGATTGCACCTGGGGAGCATCCCCAACATAAAACGACAAGCATTAAGAAGAAGCATCTCGCAGTGAAGGATGACGCATTATACATAGTAACAATTGGGTCTTCGTGTGGCCTAAGTGCCGATCATATGTGTTTCTTAGCATATGTTGTTGATCCCACGAAATAGATGTAGCAATAGTCTGCGGTGATGGCTTTTGAGCCTGTGGTGGCGGCGCTCCTCTCCACTACGATTTCGAGTTCGATTTTTTTTTTAACTTATTATTTCAAGTAAATAGCTGCCCTCCGTCCACACTCGAAACCCTATATTACTTACTTACTTACTTAAGTCGTTCCCCTTCCCTACCGTGAGGTGTAGAGGTAAAAACACCTATACTCATTATGTTAATTTGTTTCTTCATTGCTCCTTTCTGTTGTTATATGTTACTGCTCGTTGCTCTATTACGTCTAGGTTGAAATCTCCGTAACGGATTTATGTGCGCTCTCCCGAAATCCACAACATAAAAATAAGGCTCTGTAACTGACACAATCAACGACAAAGAAGAACTAAGATAGATTTCGTTCATAAACGAACTAAATTTTCTTTAATAAACCTATATCCATTGTAGCATACATATTTGTTTGTAAAGAATGATCCATATTTTCAGAAAATCATCATGACAGGATTAACCCTGTTCCAAAAGTATCCCTTTTAAGACAGAGGAACACATCGTAATGGTTTCCCATTGGAACGCTCATTGAAACACAGCCAACACCCAGCTGCCACGCTGTATTTAACGGTTTTCGTCAACACATTGGTCCTACACATAACAATTATACGTCATTTCTCTGGTGCACCTCACTGTCAAGCTTCCCACTAGTGCCGCATTTACCCACTCCACCTCAATCAATCTAACATCTGGTGTGCCTGGGCAGGCACCACATATTACCACCCCCCCCCCTAATCCGTCCCTGCGCCACCCCCCCCCCGCTCCCCTGGAAACTGCAGGTTTCCAGGTCGTCATCCTAAATAAATGACTTACATTTGGCAACATCACCACTACGACTAATCTATTAATAATGATTGATTACCATATATTCTTGTATAAACCCTGCATACATTTGTATTTAACATGCTCGTGAGTATTTCATATCTAACCATGAGAATTATAATGATAAAATGGAAACGTATATTATATAAAATTGACAAGCCATGATATCGTATGCGATAAGTAAAATGAAGTTAAATGTGTATCAACAACTTGTGATCAACATGTGAACGCTAAGGAAATATCACTTTATAATCTACATATCACTCGATTATAAATAGAAATAGTGTTTGTTATCACTTCCCATACCCAGGAAAGTCTCTACCATATAGTTCAATGGTCATCTTTGACGGAGTTTCAAACGTCAATTTATTTGTCGTATTTTTTCACCCTGGTCAAAGTTAGGGAACTATGTCTTAACTTTGCGGTGTCAGGTTGATTAGGGGTTATCTCCCCTTTTGGTTCATTCATTGTGTTTGACCAGTATTGAGATAGGGTCAAAGGTACATAGTTCTGGGCTATTGCCCATGTGCAGTTTGGAGCGCGAAGGGTTAGACTTCCGTCAGGTAGAGATGTGAACTGGCTTCTGTGGGACGTGAATGTCCGTTGTATTTTGATGACGGAAAATCTTCGAAGTGACTGCGTTGTCAGTTTTCCCCAGTGATTTACTGTACGTCAGGAATGACGACAGTGTTGTTTCTTGGGTTCTGAGGATTCTGTTCAAGGTAACACCGACTTTATCATGATTAACGCATTCTGTTGCAGAACTTGTTAAAGGGCTTACCTAGCCTGTGAGAACAGCTCACAGTTCCTATAATGCAGAACCTATATTTTGTGCTCGAGGTAGCCATTTAAGACTATTCGTCTTCATTTGATCAGAAGTCCAGTAACGAAGTTATATATGGTGGAAACCGCAGGTTGGCGGTACATTTATACAATCATTATAGCAGGGTTTATGCAACCTGCTTATGAAGAATAGACACAGCTGACGTCATATTGAGGCCCTCTGTTTCGGCCAATACTCTGCAGCATGATAAGATGCAACTGGCGTGTCATGCCAAGTTGAACGACGACGGCCCTGGTAATATTATTTACATGATTTAGGAGCTCGTCTTTTGTATGACGGAGTTATTAAGGTATCTGACGCGTTAAGTCGAGGATACAATGCGGCATTGTGAACTGTACTTTAAAGGACATACTACTATTGACCATGCCCACATATTTGAATGTTTTTCGGCCTTAGAATGCCTGATATGTACCAAGTGATTTCAGTTAACATGATGTACATGATCCTGCTTACATTGACTGTTCCTGTGATACTACTGTTAGTTCTTTGATTAAATGTGTGAACTGTTACCAGTAGTTACAACCAACATTGGCTTCCGTATGAGTGTGACTGGGTGAATTGTCTACATACATATGAGCCTAAACGCATTCGCGTCTCTACACACCCATGTCTCACATCATCATCATCATCGTACAAGAACCATGTATGCTGTGAGCGTGAGTGACCTAGATCTTCACCGCACCATTACACTGTTCAGGTGACATCAACACGCATACCTGGCCAACTACACATCAACATTAGGGGACCCCACGAAAACACAGTAACATTTCTGCGGACCAGTTCCGTGGGCTTTTCGGCTACAATGTTGGTTTCTGCTACATATTGGAATGATCAAGGTTGACAGCTTATAAATAACACAGGACAGTAAAATATGTCATCGACTGTTGACCCACATAAACAGTGTTAGCATCTGTGTGATAATGCTACATGAACCACAGTTGGTACAAGTACTGGAGTTAGCATCTATGCAATATGCTACGTGGACACAGCTGCACACAAGTCGATTCCTTATTGTAAACAGTACGCGTGGCTGTTTACACCATTACAGCTGCACACAAGTCAAGTCCTTTTTTGTAAAACAGTACCGCTGGTTGTTACCGTTACAGTCACCGACTCTCCAACGTTCTGAGCGATCCAAGTCACGTAGTTTGAGGGCAAGTTCTTTTCGTAAACAGTACCGTCTACGAATTTTCAATATTGGGTCTCAAGTCTCAACTAGTTGTCGAGAAAGTCATTAGTGACTTTATGTTCTGACGACCACTACATGTTATCGTCGTACAGTGGATCTAACAATCATTGCGCGCTTTGACATTGTACTTCACGTGTTGACAAGGAGCAAGGAAGTTACTTTAGTGTCATGTGTAACTGAGCTTTGTTTTGCAACACATTCCATTATATGCTGTTTATGTTATTTGTGTATATTGTTGTGTATATTTCTGTGGGATGCTTGGGAAGGTGACTCTTGTAGATAATACCACGTAATAGAGGTATCTACTGAGAACGTGTCATTATGGGACTGAACAATTTTCCTTCATTGGAAATTGTTAGCTATATTTATTGCTATTTACGGTTCGGTGTGACGAAGTGTACCATTTCGTTGTTTCGTTATAGTTTTTTTCTGTTCTTTAGTTTTGATTTTCAATCGTTTGTCTTTGAAGGCCTCTCCTTCCTTTCATTTAATTTCTTTACACCTTATCGTTTATAATATGTGTGGTGTCATTGGTTTTGTTCCATTTTCGCAGGTTATCGTACCATGCTTCTGTGATATTTTCCTTAGTTTTGCCATATTGCTTATTTGACTTCTGCGCAACGTTTTCGGTTGTTGTTCTGTATCTTTGGTCTTTGTATTTATTCTTGTAATAACATTGTTGTCATAACACAGTCGTAAGATATATTATACTTGGTCATGTATTATTATTATTATTATTATGGTACATTCTTCACATAGAGTATTATTGATAGAATTATTTTATAAAGAATCAAGGTAAACCATACAAGGTCTTTGATTAAGACTTGTCTCTCAAAGAGATGGAAATAAAGGGTTACTAGTGAGTATACAAGTCTAGCATTACAGACTTGTCTCCATAGAATTGGGATAAGTGTATTATTATATGCAGGTAAAAATACATCAATGTATCAAACAGGTACTGTATACATTGGATTTCTTCATCCAGCAAGGGTTAACCCTTGGTAAGTCGGGTGGGGTGATATATTGGAAGACATATGCAAATGCCTCAATATTGCCAAGGGCATTGAAATCAGAAGAGAAGAGACAGGAAAAATAGAAGCTGAGAATAGAAGATTAGAACTTGACGCGACAAAGGTTTCCAAGAAAAGCTGCTAGCTGAAGGAGAAAAAACTGCAAGCTGAGCTTGGACGTGAGAAATCTACTAATCCCATCTATACATTACAAAGCGTACAGGTAAAAGCCTAAACGCAATTCCTTCTCATCACGGCAAAGCCAGAGAGGTAAACGAACAGAGCTGGTCCACAATAGCATACGCTGTGTTTCTCGACCGTCCTGCTCGTTAAACAAGGCAACATCCCGATTTTTTTTTCTACTTCGTCTGCTATAATTGTAGCGCTTTCACGTTTGCTAGTAACTGGCCATCACGCCTAGTGGCGTCTTGTTAGGCAACAACAAATTGATTCCACTTTGCTCGGTCGGCGGCCATCCTTCGTACAGTGCCCCAACTCTGGTTCATTCTTTGCATCTCAGCCTCCACAGTCCTCCGCCAGGTTGTTTTTGGTCGGCCTCTCTTTCGCTTTCCTTCAGGGATGTCCTCTTGCTTGCTACGAGTAAGCAGATCTTGGTTGGTGATGGTATTCGGCCAAAAGATTCGGTGAATTTTTTCTTAGGCATGTTGTGTGAAAAGAGGACAATTTTGACATTTCCTTCTCTGTGACTCTCCAGCATTCCGCACCATAGAGAAGCACAGAAAGCACACAGCTCTGGTATAATCTTAATTTTGTGCTTGTGCTGTATTGGGAGGACTTCCAGATGTTATTTAGGCTAAAGAAGGCTGTTCTTGCCTTATTCATTCTGATGTTGATGTCTTTGCCTGCCCCACCGTCTGGTGTTACTATGCTTCCTAGGTATGTGAAGGTATCTGTCTGTACCAGTTGCTGATTCCTTACTGATATGGGCTCAGGGTTGCTCACATTGAGCGTCATGACCTCAGACTTCTTTAAATTGATGTTCAAGCCCACCTGCTGGCTAAATTTATTAAGTCTATCCGTTTTTTCCTGGATGTGTTGATGTGAATGTGCCAGCAGTGCAATGTCATCTGCATATTCCAGATCTTCCAATGTAGAAAATGTAGTCCATCTTATTCCTCTTGGACTGCCCTCTGTTGTCTGGCGCATCACCCAGTCTATGACTGTTAAAAATAGAGTGGTTGATAAGGGGCATCCCTGTCGTACTCCTGTCTTCACCTCGAAGGTTAGGTTGCTCTGCCCAACACTACACGTAAAGTTGGCATAGAGGCTTTTTTATGATTGACACTATGCAGCTTGGAATTCCATAAGCCCTCAGTATTTTCCATAAACTGTCCCTATGTATGCTGTCAAAAGCCTTTTCAAAATCAACAAAATTTATGTAAAGCTGTCTTTGCCATTCTGAGCACTGCTCTATAATGTTCCTGAGAGTGAATATATGGTCTACACATCTTTCTGTTCTTTCTAAATCCTGCTTGTTCTTTCCTCAGTTTGTAGTCTACTGCCTTTGAAATTCTCTGTATAATTATCCTGCCTAGTATTTTGCTGGGAACTGAGAGAAGAGTGATTCCTCTCCAATTATTGCAGTCTGAAAGATCTCCCTTCTTGGGCAATTTGACAATTATTCCTTTGTTCCACTCTGATGGTGTTGTCCCCGTTTTCCACACTTGTGCAAATAGTGGTTCTAATAGTTCTGCTGCTAGCTCAGGGTCTGTCTTAAATAGCTCTGCATTTAAGTTATCATGGCCCGGAGCTTTACCGTTCTTTAACCCTTTGATTGCTGTGATGATTTCTTCTTTTCGTGGAATGTCTGTATTTACATCTAGATCGTTTTCAGCCTCAGGAACATTCAATTGTGTCTCTGGTATTTCCTTGTTCAGAGTTTCTCTGAAGTGCTCTGCCCATCTTGTTTCCTGTCCCTCTGCTGTCTTGATGAGATTTCCTTGCTTATCTCTTACTAATGTAATATTGTTTGCACCTTGTTTTCCGCTGATGAATTTAGTTATTTTGTATACTGTGCTTTGTTCATTTCTCAGTGCTGCCTCTTCTGCCTGTTTTGCAAGATCGTCTAGGAAATTCCTTTTGTTGGCTCGGGTTTGGCGTTTAACTTCCCTGTCCAGTTGACTGTACTGTTCGCTATATAGTTGCTTTAACCTGGGGGACTTCGCTTCTGTTTTCTTTCTTTTCATTTCCTTTCTCATCTTTATGGTGTTTAGTGTTTCTGGTGTTATCCAGTCTTGCTTCTTCCTTTCCTGGAATCCTAAGCATGATTTGCTACTTTCCTTATATATTGTTGAAATGGTGTTGAAATTCTGGTCTATATCATCAGTCAATGTCTTTTCCTGGCTTTTGGCAAATTGATATCGTTTCTTAATGTCGGCCGCAAAAGCTTTTCTGGTAAGGGGGTCCTTCAATTTGCTGATGTCAAACCTTTTCTGTGTAGTTACAGTTGGTCCAGCCCTTCTTAGTTTCACTTTCAGTTTTGCTACTACTAAATGGTGATCGCTTCCCACATCTGCACCTCTTCTTACTTCACATCTTGTAATGCATGTCTCCATCTACCGTTAACCATGATGTGGTCTATCTGGTTTCTGTCCCGACCATTTGGTGATTCCCATGTTAACTTGTGAATTTCCTTATGTGGGAAAAGTGTTCCTCCAATGACCAGGTTGTTAATGCTACAGAAACTTATAGCTTATCCCCATTTTCGTTTGCTGTTCCGCTGCCGCATTTCCCCATTGTTCTTTCATTATATGTATTGTGTGTACCAACTTTCGCATTGAGGTCTCCCATTACTATAACAAGATCATATCTAGGTGTGTCCTCCATTTCTTTCTGCAGTTGTTGATAGAATTCATCCTTGACCTCCTCATCGCTATCATTCGTTGGTGCGTAGCATTGTATTATTGTAGTGTTTGTGAATCTCCCTCTCAATCTCAATCGTATCAGTCTGTTGCTGATGGGTTTCCATTCCAGTAATGTCCTTTCTATCCCTTTCTGTAGAATAATGGCTACGCCTTCACTGTGCTGTCCATCCTCTCTTCCAGAGTAACGTACTGTTTCTCCTGTTGCTGTTTTAACTTTTCCTGCCCCTGTCCATCTGCTCTCGCTTATCCCCAGGATGTGTAACCTATAGTTTCTCATTTCTGCCGTGACCTGTCTTAGTTTACCTGTCTCGTACATTGTCCTGACATTCCAAACTCCTATTCTTGTATCCTGTTTTGCGGTCAGGACATCCGTTTTCATGTCAGTGGCTTCCTTTCGGCTTTCACCACTGACAGTCATACGAGCCACAGACTCCGAATGTCCATCCCGCAGCAAAGTTTGTTCATTTGATGTTGTGTCCGTAACTTCATTGTTTTTTTACATAGACAGGGGTGTCAGCCCTATGCTAAAACCCCCAACCTGGAGGACCAGGGTACCAGCTTTTGTCTGACCCTTCCCACAAGACCATCCAGCTTGAGTTTGAACCTACCAGAGTAAAAAACTTCCCACTGGCATAGCTGCTGGGGGCTAGTCCGGGTTACGCGAGCTGCCACACCGAAACAAGGTATAGGTACCATTGATGGCAGTTTTTTAAATAAACGTGACAAAAAAAACACTAACAATACCGAGATCAGGTTTTAAAAAACCATGGTTAATGCTTATTAGAAACATGACACACTACCGTTTTACGTCTGAAATTCCTGACATTAGACCTGACCGTACAGAAGACACCCATCGTATAGAAGGGAACGGGTGGTAGAAGAAAATACGTATTTTGAACGAAGCCATTTGCTCCATTAAACTTTATATATTTGTGTGATAGGTCTTGTGACAAAGAATATGTTAGGTGTTAAGCAATAGTCTAATAATTAACAAATTATAGCAAAATACTATCGTGGTGTTGTCTGACAACCCGGATACATATTTGTCATAAGGCGTGTTTGGACACTGCTTTGAGAGGAAATGAGGCACACCGTTCGATCCGATTTGATTGGCTAGAATAATATCGTAAGGCGAAACATGATTAGTCGCTGCAACGATATTTTTGGTTGTTCATGGGACACGATAGGAGGGTACATTTTTTCAATGCTTTTGTAAACATGGTCTCATGGCTAGGACCACTTATATAGTCAAAAGGAGCGTAGTTCAGGGCACTTTATGATAATACCATTTGTAGAGACGTGCGTTGGAAAGTTCCTATTTATTACTAAACTGGGACAGAGGCAGATCGGACTTGTGCCATAATTTCCCCCCCCCCCCCCCTTCGCCGTCCCGTATTTGTTTAATATTTCTTGAATTGTGTAAGCTAGCATATTTGATATCTTTTTGCTGCAACTAGAATGTGACTTGATACATTTATGTTGGATGTGTGTGGTTCAGTAAAAAACCTGAGGAACTTTAGATATTGCTTATATGGGCAAAATTGTGGAGCGGAGTTAATGCTGGGATTGCAATAAGTACTATGACACTATCTTATGAATAGAAGGAACATACTGCTGGAATGCAGAGGCGTAGTAACCCTTGGGAGCGGAATTCTGGTGTATATTGTTTCATTGAGAAGCTAGGCAGTTGGCACGCGTGAACTCGGTGTTTGTTATGGTATTGTGCTTCAGTGTGGAACTAGGGATTATCACATTCGTTTGAGTAGAGGTCCACCTTTTGTTTCCGGGCCGTGGTACTTTCAGTATTAACGCCGCACTGTCTAGCGTTTGCTGATCAGAGGCTGGTAGCATACTCTTGGTCAGATATGCGTTTTGTTTCTCGGAAAATGTTGCCGCAAGCGAGAGTGGCGAGGTTTCTGCGACACAGCACGTTAGATTTGTGGAGAGCAGTAATCTTGTGTATATGTCTCACATTGATACATTAAATCAACGCGGGCATTTTGTTTCAAATAAAGAAATGTGAACTTCAATATTATTTCACCCGAAAAAAAAATTGAAGTCATGATGCCAAACAACAACCTAGCTTGAAAAGCCGTAGTACTCCTGTATACATACAACTTAACACACATATTGATATATAATATATGTCAGTAACAATATCCCTATCTATAATTGTGTAATAAACTTGTGATATTACTTTGCTGGTGATTCCAGGTTCACTTTGTAGGTTGCACTCAGGATAATTTTATTGAAAGGAATTAATACATATTTAAAAAGTACACACGTGACTTATTGAGCTAGTTTATAGAGTGTTACTATGTCGTGGTGTCCGAGTTGTAGTATTGGGGATTAAATTACATTGTTTCTCTGTTGTTGGTTGTGTGACCATAATCTTCATCTCAAAACCTCGACATTCACGTAGTCATTTCACATATATTCAGCTAGTATGACTGAGGTCTAAATGTGGTAGCAAAGTAAGGTATCTGTAACACACCCACAGCATTAGATACAGATACCTTCAAGCTGATCTCCGTCGTACACTACGTCCTATATATTTATATCATTCCACTTTACATATATTGGGGTCCTGTGGGATTTAGACTTTCTCTAAATATCTATATAGGGGTATTCATTAGGGAATAATAAAAAAGTCAAAAGGTTCTTGGGTGGAAAAATTACTCAGGTTGAGCTTTTTCCGTGTTGGGTTGACCTTAGTAATTCGTTATAGATTGCTAGTTTAGTTAGACCTAGTTAAAAATTTCTGTTGAACTGGCCGGACCTTGAACATTTCGCTCTGTCATAGGCTGCTAAAAGAGTTAGGCTGGCGGGGCAGTTATTAATGTTATGTCAACTGATGTGCAAAATTTATGAAGCGCAGCACAAAAGCTTCGCAAAAAGAAGTGAAAGAAAAATACAGGCAGGAAAAGAACTTAAGCGGATTGCACGATTGAGTGAAGAAAAAAATTCGGAGACTGAAACAAGCATAAGTGGTTGCGCTTGAGGCTGAACACGAGGTCGGGCTTAGAGGCTGAGGCAAAGAAGGTCCAATTGAGCGGCGACCGAGAGGAACGAAGATTGATGCGAAAGGGAAGCAGAGAAGCGGCAGCTGACAGCGGGCAGCAGAAAAGGAGGGAAAGCGATTACAAAGGCAAATGAGTTAGCTAAGGGAGTTTGGTTTCAAAGCATGCTCCTTGAAAATGTGCAGTTCGCTTTCTCTGATGCATGTAGAAGGGCGCCTCAATAGTTGAATTACATTTAGCTCATTTTAGTTGAGAGAGAAGATGATATCGAGAACTATTAAATAGATATGAACTATTAGCTACCAGTATGGGTTAGAGAGGAAGAGGAGCTTAAGTTCTTAAGGTTTGGTCCAGGCTTATGAAGTTTTTGCCAAAATGAGCAGAGGTGATCAAGAAAATTATGACATGCTAAAGCAGGCTCTTTTGTTAAGATATGAAAAGAATGGAGTAATTTTACAGAAAAAGTTTCGGAAGGCTAAACTACTGTAGGTGAAACTATCCACCGTTCTTGCCGGTTAGAGACTCTTGGAGCATGACTTTTGGGGAACAAGATCTTAAGGAAATGATCCTTATAGCACCAAAGAGAGTCCATGGCTCGACTGAGGACGTTTTCAGGACAAGGTGCAGAGCGGTGGGTGAGTTATAACTGTCGGCTGAAAGTATCAGGCGCTAGGCAGAGGTAACAAGTAATAAAAAGAAACAGTAGATAATTTTAAGGCACCACAGAACTTTAATAAATTTGATAGAGATCAGAACAAGGTAATCACCAGTATGATAGGCAGGTACGGACAATAAAAATAAAAACAAATTCGATGAACGGACATTTGATGAAAGAAATCTTTAACAAGGAGGAGGTGTGTAAAACTTGTAGGCTGAACCATATGACATGACCGTTGCAGAAGGCTCTCTGTATGGATTTCAGGTCAGGTCGACTTAGACAGGCGGAGGATATTATGATAAATACACCTCAGACGCGATGAGGAAGGCCAGGTGGGCCAAAGCCCCTCAAGCCTAGTTTTTAGAAACAATTGTAAAGTTGTCACAACCCCCAAACTAAAGAAAAGGGACTTCTATATGAAGAACCACCTGCTATTACGGAAGCCTGGAATAGCATCCAAGGTCTGGGAAAGTGGTACTTCCAAAAGGTATAGGGCAGTTAATAAGGAGCTTAATGTGCACAAGCTGGGGAATGAGGCCCTAGGTACATCTTCAAAAGGTAGGCTCAGAAATTATTCTTGGCCAAGGACGGTGGAGACATTGCAAATTTGTGAGAGATGGGATATTCCTGAGGGAACACCACACGTGGGAATAGATGCTAGGATTCCAACGCCCGGAGCAACGTCGCTGACATGAACCGAAAAATAAATATAATAAAGGGACAAGTGTAAACGGGAAGCCCCTTTTCACGGACAATCTTATTATTTATTCGATTGGATGTTTTACAATGGCCACAAGCAGAGAGTGCAACAGATGTCTTACCCCAGGTAAGCTGAAAATCCCTCCATCGGACTTATGTAACTGGAGGAAGAGTGTCGAGAGGAGATCTCTCACATGGAATATTAAGTGGAGAGAGAGCCCCAGAGAAAAATTGTCGCGGTCGTTTGTGCAGGATGATTTGGAAGAAAATTCATCATCCAGTGATTTAGTGGAGAGACCTACCGGTGCATGGAAAAATGGCAAGAAAGCTAAAGACAGAGATTGGTGTGGGAGCGCAGGTCTGCTTCTTTACCGGTAGTAGAGAAGTTACACCTTGGATGGCAATTCCATCTACAGTTAGAGAAGGTGTTAGAACCAATTATAAGTTATATAAGAAGGGGAAAGAAAATCTATCATGTGCATCTCTGCAAGACATCTTTGGAAAGCGAAAATCAGGAAGAGGACACATTGTTGCCCTTGTCCATTGCAATAGAGATGAAAAGGGAACCCTTTTCATCCTTAGAATATTCCATTACATCTGTTGAGACAGCGGCAAGGTGAAAATCCGAACACATTTACGAAAAATCAGAGGATGAGCGTGCAAAGAGTTTGATGATCATACCAGCGGTGGTTACAGGCCGCGGGGGCTCCCATTAAGAATATGCTATGAAATGTAGACCCAACTGTCTGTTGAAAGCCTCTTCGATTCCTATTGCTAAGGAGAAAGCTTGAAGGACGCAGGGGGGGGGGGGGGGGGGGGGGGGGGGGGGGGGGGTGCTCGATATTTGTTGCAGGCGGACTCCTTTCACACAGTGACTCTCGTATAGTTCCGTGTGGTATATTAAGAAAACCTCTGGAGACCTAGATTGATCGCTTTACAGGAGACTGAAATGCTATCACAGAAGGTCATGTGATCCAATGCGGCTACAACACGTTGATTTGAGGATAAATAAATTAAATCTTTCTCCAAGTGGATAGAGATAACGGATACTATCAGATTCCGTAAAGCCTGTGAGGTTAGGACCATACCTAGCTTTATGTACCGCAGAGGGGACACTATGAGTTTTAACCGATTGCCATTTGGAATGAAGCATGCGCCTAGTGTCTTTGGAATGATGAGACAATGTTGGTTCTCTGACTACACAGCATCACAAATTTCCTGGTATGATATCTTATAGCAATAGAAACATTGAGGGAACACCTTGCCTTTGATATGTGTTTCAAACGTTAGAGAAGGGACTTTAACAGCGACAATAAATGTTGCGTGGATGTAAAGAATTCGATCTTGGACACAAAGTCATAGGGAACCATGACGTGACCGAAATTATAGAAATCCCGAAAGCCGAGGCCAACCCCACGAAAAGCGTGAGATCTTTGTTCCTTATGTGGTTTCTACCAAACGTATATCAAAACTTTATTTCCATATGTGCACCGTTAACAACTGATTTGACACGCAAAGGAGCTCGATGAATTCCCTGGGAGGCACATGTGAATTGGATACCAGGAATTGAAGGACAAGTCGACGAAATCTTTTAACACTTTATGACTTAAGTAAGAATTCATTAGGTGCGAACGGATGCAAGTAATATGGGTTGGGCGCGACTGTTCAGGAAATCAGCTGCATGGGATGGGGACATTAAACCGGTGTATGGCTAGCAGAACGTTGATCACGAGCAACAAATTATTAAACTAGGAAAAAAGAATGTTGGAGTAATTGGGGATCACGAAATACAATATTTATCTGTATGGGACGGCATTTAAGTTGCAACGATCACAAACCCTTGTCGTTTCTAGCGCAGGTAGGCATGAAACTTCGAGGTTACTCAGGGTCTTACTTTGCAGCATTCCAGTTCCGCTAGAGTATATTTCTGGCAAAATAAATGGGAAGGGATATTCTAGCGCTCGTTGATGAAACTCCCCGTAAGCACAGGAATATAATAATTTCTCTATGTGCTATTAGCCTACAGACTGGATATCTGTTGTTTTACGTGGGGAGGCATTGTCGTGGAGAAATTCTAATCCACATCTATAACTTACAAAGTAAAGGTAAAGCTACCGAATTATTCAATAACGGATAGAAGAATGTAAAAGAACAGTGCGGTCAATAGCGTACTCCTGTGTTATAGACGTTCAAGGTAGTTAAACAAGAAGTCCTTTTTTCCTTCGTCTGCTACTTGTAGCGCTTTCAGTTTGCTAGTAAAGCCTTCTGCATCAAATACAGCGTTTCTAAAAAAAATGGTCCTATATTTCTGATACGATTGAGGATAGACACACTGGCATATGACTGATTACTATTACTTTAATGTTTTTATGCACTCCGTAAACGAAAGACAGCGGGCTTAGAAGAGCGAGAGAGAGAGAGATGACGGAGGAAGCAGGCAATTACTACCACGTCTGCGATATGAAATTTAATGCACACGGAAAGCTGAGGTTGCTTTTTTAATTTTTCAATAAACCGTGACCACAACAAACATACCAATGAGGTAAGGTTTAAACAAATGGTTATGATATTAGGCAACATGACACAATAGTTTTAGTTGAAATTGCATTCGCGAAGTACAGAAGACACCCCATGATAGAAGTGAAAGGGTGGTAGAAGAAATTACATATTTGAACGAGCACTTAAGCTCATAAATTATATATATGGGTGCTTAGGTCTTGCTGCCAAATAA